>CM075862.1:51562585-51981019 GCA_037975125.1 Latrodectus hesperus | reverse complement strand
TATATATATATATATATATATATATATATATATATATATATATATATATATATATATATATATATATATATATATATATTTATATTAGGTCTACCGTAAAGTTCTGTCCACTCCGGTTACAATCAGTTTCAACAAGTATTCAGCTCAACAAAACATTTCCGACCATATTCGGAAACTAGGGTTTGTGTGGAAGTATTCGAGATGGGTACCACACAAGTTAAGTGAGAAGAATTTGAATGATTGAATCATCATATGCACACATCTCTGCTTGCACGCAACAAAATCGAACCCTTCTTGGACCGGATCATTACTGGGGATGAAAAGTGGATTACCTATGAAAACATCATAAGAAAAAGGGCATATTGTGAACCCGGAAAACCTGCACCCTCAACCTCTAAACCGAAGTTGAGCCTGAACAAGAGAATATTGTGTATATGGTGGGACATTCAAGGACCAATACATTTTGAGCTGTTGAAACCAAACGAAAGGCTAAATTCGGAGAGGTACTTTCAGCAATTGGATAAATTAAAAACAGCACTCCAAGAAAAGAGGCCGGCGATGTTTAATAGGAAGGACATCATACTGCTTCATGACAATGCCAGGCCACATGCTGCTTTTTGGATTCGTCAGAAAGTCACAGAGCTAGGATGGGAAATTCTGTCGCATCCACGATACCACCCGGACCTAGCACCATCTGATTATCACTTGTTTCCGTCCTTACAAAATTTCTTGCAGGGCAAACAATTCAAGAACGAAGAAGATATCAGACAAGCACTGGTTCAATTTTTGGCCTCTAGAGATAAGACATTTTTTTAAAAATGGGGTATACAAATTGCCATCACACTGGCAAGAAGTCATAATTAATGATGGCAATTATATTATTCAATAAAGTTTATCCAAAGTATGAAAAAATGTATTCCTTTGTTTCATTTTAAAACGGACCGAACTTTCCGGTAGACCTAATATATATATATATTTCAATAGTACTCACTTAACTCAATTGGAAAGAACTACAATAGGCGTACTCTTATAACACCAGCCAGGATTAAATTAAATAGAAATAAAGGAAAAATTATACTCAAAATAGAGGAAAAACAGCAATAGAGCTCCAAAAAAAAAAAAAAACGTCAGAATTCTTTATTTTCTTACAAAGATATCTTCTCTGATAGAAAATTATTTGTTTTTTCTGTCTAATTTTCTTTATGTCGATGTAATTTTGATGTCGATGATTATGTAATTCTGGGGGAAATTGTCATCTAAGGCGTTTGTTAAACTGAAAATAATACCAAATTCGAAAACGCTCTGAAATTTGAAATTCCTATAAAGTGACGAGGCTGACATCTGAATTGGCATCCACTTTCATTCCTTTTATCCACATCATAATATTGGAGAGATATTAAGCAGCATTAACATTTAAGAAGTATAAATTCTTTTATCGAGCCTTTTTTTCGTAGGAGGAAGGAAGATGGAATTTTCTAAGGGTTAACTCTTAGAGGCAGAACAAAATGCTGATTACATCTCACAATTTTTTTTCAAAACAGTAATGGTATATGCTTGAGGATTTGATGTTGCTTATATAAAATAACTTTCGGTTATCAATCAATCAGTAAAGAAACAAATACCGAATTTTATGTGTTGTATTGAAAATAAATTTCTCAAAAGTCAACTGATTGATATCCTATGATTGGATAATTTAATAAATTAGTTTTATTTATATTAGGTGATTCGTGCAAGTTATAAAATAATTAATATTTATATTTTATGTAATTGTATGTGTCAAAAATTCAATATTCTTTGATAAAACATCGTATTCTTCCGTGCTGATCCTGCAGAATAGATAATCTTTATGATAGTTTGTTGACATGATGTGAGAGATTACTTATCAGCACATGACTATTGTTTCCTTTTTGTTTTGATCTTTGAAACGCCTATTGTCTTTGATGTGACGAAAGATAATTGCTCCATATAAAATAAGAATTTTTAAAAGTTCTATTACGCTGTTGTTATTTGCCATTCTTCTATGTCTTGATTGTTTTTTAAATACTTTATAAGGGCTTATTATATTATATTAAATACTTAACAATGACTACAGCTAAATTTCCGAAACATAATGATGTTGTCAATTTACTGGAAGATTCAGAATACAGAAAAAGACATAGAAGTTTAATTAGGATCTTTTGGGTATTAACTATTTTGGGATTTATTTTATCTTTTGGGTTGTTTGGCATATGGTATAGCAGACCAAGTGCTATATACTTTTTCCGACTTATTTCGGATGATGTATCTCCTACATGTTCTGGAATTCCTAATGTGGAAAAATTCGATTGTTACCCAGATGCACCAGTTACAGAGGAGCAATGTTTGTCCCGTGGTTGTTGTTACCAAGCAGTGTCAACTGGTGTGCCTTTGGGAATCCCATATTGTTACTTTCCTTCTGATTTTGCAGGATATTCCATATCTAGTATTACTCAAAATCCTCGAAAAATGATTGTTAACCTGAAGAGAAATTTTCCATCTGGTTTCCCCAAGGATGTCTCTTTTCTTTCATTGGATATTACATTTATTGATGATAATAGCTTAAGAATAAAGGTAAGTTCAAGAAATACATTACTAAATAAAGAAAAATTATTTGGATCTGGAATAAGTTTAGAAGCATTTTATTTGTTTTTATTATTACTTTGCTTAGGTACAATTGAAATAAGCTAGTGTTGATAATTATTCAGTTTCAACAATTTTTCCTCGTGTAAATTTAGAAATATGTAAATCATTATTCATATTTATTAAATAAATTTTAAAAATTGAACTTTAAGAATCTATACATTATGCAAGTATCTTTATTACATTATTATATTTATAAAATAGAAGTATTTCTTGTTATAAATAATGCTTATACACTAGATACAACTGGAAAATCAAATATGTTGTCTCATTTAAATAAAAAAAAAATGTTTGAAAAATGTCCCTAAAACTGGTAAGAGAAAAACAGTTTAAATTTAGAAGTGTTATATGTATATCGCTAGTTTAAATAATTATTTTTAGTTTAGGATATCTTTACTGAAGTTCTCACATATCACAGTTTAAAAACTGTTTAGTCTGAAGCAAGCAAACAGTAAAAAGTAACAAAAATATTGGATAATCTGTTATAAATCACTTGACTTAATATCAATTTTAAAATTTTTGTGTTAGCTATTTTGTCCTATTTATTGCAAATTTGATGATTTTTATTGTAATATTTTTCAAAGTTAATGATTTATGATTTCAAAATGATCAAAAGCACTTTGAAAGAATGATAAATAACTTTTTTGTATAAATAAAGTAAATTTTTAACTTGTGGAACATTCTCTGTCAACAGCTAAAGTTGAAAATCAATAAAAAGGAATTATACAGTAACTTTATTAAATTATGAATGTGAAGACTATTTTAGCATTGATATTTATCGTAAATTAGTAAGGGATTTCAAAATAATTTAACAGTAAAAAATTGGTTACCTCCAAAATGATTGTATCTTTTTTTACAATCATATATACAATATATATATTGCTTTCAATTTCATACTACTAAATTTATGCTATCCAATTTAATAAAAGTAATTTAAAAACAGGTATTTGTTTAAGATAAAAATGCTAATAGTTGTATCTATTTCTTTTATGCTTTATAAATTTTCTTCAATATTTTGTTGTTAGACATGTAATCTGTATCAGATTAGAAATTTCAGAAAGAGACAAATATCATTTGTGTTACTAGTTTTATGTTATTTAATCTTTTTTAAAAATTTCATACAACTAAAAAAAACAGTACTTTTAGCTTAAAAAAAGATTTATTTTCATAAAATAAAACACAAGAAATTAGTGTGCATTATAAGGCTTATAAAATCTTTCCTAAAATATGAAAATTCTTGTGTTAAAATTGTTTTCAAGCTTAAAAAATCATATTGGTTCTTAGATATAAAAATTCATGCAGTGGCACCCAAAAAAGCACTGGGAAACCTTTTTCTAAATTCATTTTCAATTTTTAACTTATATTTCCAATTGATTTCTACTAATTTTTTATTAATAATATTGATAATATTTTTAATAATATATATTATTAATAATATTGATTGAACTAATTTTTTTTCTTCGATAGTATTTTCAGCATTAAAAATAAGTTTGTATGAAATATCTAATAAATTTATATTTAATTAACATTTCCAAAGAAACAATATATTTTTTAACAATCCTTTGTGCATGTATGTGGTTTTCTTTTAACACTCACAGCTGGTAATTATATACAATCATTTTGGATGGTAGGTTATCATATTGGTTTAATCAAATATCATAGATTATAATCTTGTTTGTATTTTTTTAGATTGTCTTTTTTACTGTATAGTTTTATTTTTTAATTTGTATAAAAATTATGTTTTCTACCAACCCGTAATTAGAAATCAATATATAATGTATCTCCCAATAAGAATTGTATTCAGAAAAAACTATTTGTTTCACAATAATAGTTTTTTATTATCTATTATTTTTTGTTGGTATTCACACACACATTATCTTACTTATAGCGATTGAACAATTCAACATCATGCAGTGTAATGTTTTTATATTTGACTGAAAATTCATTTAGTATTTCTTCACCTCTTTTACATCCAACAGCCAATTGAATTGTGTGTAGTATGTCAAGTTACTCAATAGCTGTAATGAAATACTTTACAATATTAACAACTTCTTTAGGATTTTGCTTTGTTTTTCATAACATCACATTACAGCAGGTCAGCAGCTAACAGACCCCTATTTCCTTCTTAGTATTCATTTTGGCTTTATTAGCTTCTGGTTAGCAGATTCAATTGAGAAAAGGTTTTGCATTATTAACTTAAAGCTCATACAGAAGTTCATATTCAAATTGAACTTCATACACTCTGCACCACCTATAAGTCATACATCAGACCTGCAATTGAATATGGAGCTGAGCTCCTGATTACTGCATCTGATAACATCCAGAAAAAACTGGAGACTGTTCAGAATAATGTCCTTAGACTTATCACCGGTGGGGCTTCATCTACACCTATTGAGGCAATGCAAATTCAGGCTGGGTTGGAACCTTTAGCAGATCGAAGACAAAGCGCTGCCCTGAAACTCTCCGAAAGGCTTCTAAGGGATGATGGGTTCTGGAAAAATTATATTCCTGTTTTCCCAAGATTGAAAACACAGAGAACTTTTTTGACTTTGACCAGGGAATTGTCAGATAGGTATAAGATTCCGGATGCAGATAGAGTTCCTTTATTTAGACCCCCTATCTTTCAAAACCATATTTATAGAGCTGATTGCTGTCTAGACCTGATACTACCTGTTAGTAAGAAGGTCTCCATTGATTCTGAACTAAGGATGGCTACCCTAGCTACTATCAATGAGCATTATCCATCATCTGTTTGGTTCCATGTCTATACAGATGGTTCAGCTGTGGATGCCATTAGAAATGCTGGTGCAGGAGTATACTCTAAGAGTTTCAGGCTTTGCCAGGCTGTTGGGAAATACTATAACAGCTACAATGGTGAAGTGGCTGCTGTGCAATTAGCACTTGAAGAGATCAGAAAGGGTAATGAGAACAACATAGTATTTTTTATAGACTCTCAGGCCACCATCAGGTCTCTCTCTTCAATTGCTCCTAGCAGTATTGGGTCTGTTTATCTCTGTCAAATGGCAATTAGTTCTCTACTTGAAGAAGGACGACAAATTGTGCTGCAATGGATACCCAGCCACTGTGGTATTGCCGGAAATGACGCAGCTGATAAATTGGCAAAGGCTGGCTCAGATCTACAACAGCCTTCTCCAGCCTTGGAGTACCATACTGTTAAAAGGCTTATTAAGTCAAACATAGCCTCCTATCGTAGAAATGTTTACAAGATGTGCATAAAGGGGAAAGCATGGGCTTCCTTACTAACAAAGCCTATTCCGTGTAACCTCCACAGAGCTGTGGGAGTGGCAAATTTTTGCCTTAAAACTGGACATGATTATCTGCAAAAACACCTTCACTGTTTGGGTTTGAAGGACTCTCCAATCTGCCCTTTTTGTGGACTAGAGGACATGACTGGTGACCACCTTTTCACTTGCCCTGGACTTTCGGACGTCGCAGTTAGAAATTCTGCGGAAGATGACTTTTCATTCATCCCAAGATTGTATTGGGCTGCCCGACAGAGACTGATGGTTGAAAAACCAAGGTCCGGCATAGGATAAAAAAAATATTCAAATTGCTGTCACATGTCTGTTGTCTTTGCTTTTTCTTCAAATCAATATCATGCTCTTCCATTTTTATAAGACATTATGAAAATTTTTGTGGAAGAAATTTAAGTAAAGTTCTATATTTTGATATTGAACAATGTGCAAATTACAAATAATTGTTGTTGGGGCTTATCTTCCAAATGTCTGACAAAGTCAGACAAGGTCCATCAGGAGACAGGATAGATCATTGACCCTGTGGAAATCGAGGACCAGAAGGGGGATTAATAAATGTCTTTTCTGGAGAGTCCCAAATAGTCCAGGATGTGTTCAGAAGCCTGCTCAGTTTTATATTTAGAGCAGACCTCAAAGATTTTTTTGTCTTTGAGATATGTGAGCCCCTTATGTTGCCAGTTGCTAATCCGGAAATAACAGTATATAACTCTGTCACAATTGAGGGCATATAAAGAGCCAGGCTGTTTGCCCACGTACCAGTGATGGCAGGGAAGAATCTTCTACCTCTTCAAAATCTCAGAATTAACAATAAACTGATGTTCTAAAAAGGTGAGAGTTGAAGAGGAAGGATTATCTTGGTAACAACCCTCTCTGGCCAGTTGATCCACTTGCTCATTACCATATATATCTACATGAGATGGAATTCGTTAAAAATAGATGTCATGGAAATCCGAAATTAGCTTAAGTTTGAGAAGGGTAGATGTACTGGTTTTATCATCAATTTTAATCCAGTTGTGAAGATGCTAAAGATAGCTTCTATTGTCCGAAAGGATCCAGTGGTCTCCAAAATCAGTTTTATTAAGAATAGCTTCAAGATTTTGTTCAATAGCTATTAATTCACTTTGGAAGACTGATGATGAATCAGGGTCTTCCAAAGTGAATTAATATGCAAAGGCTGATAGACAGTTTTCCCCCAGTTTCTCAATATAAATGCCACTGCCAGCATGATCATCTAGTTTACTTCTGTCTATATGCATTTTAATGGCATTGTCGGAAATTTGTTATTAATCTCTAATGCCAATTGTCTGAGATGAGCTAGAATCAATTCCTTCTTGACGATCAGGACACTGAAAGCAAAGTGGAAATGGACTCTGGGTAATCCCTCTGATAGATTCAGGCAAGACATCAAAGAATGGCGCTCAACTTGATTATAAGGCAGATGCTGAATTTTAGCTTGACTGAAGGGACTGTTCTTCTTGAGTCTTTGATTGTTATTCCAAATATTTAAATATAAAGAGGTTCTATTATGTTGACCATAACTGGAAAGTTTATTAAACTACTTGGTAAGATTTGTCTTTCTTCTAATTTGGAGTGGTTGTAAATTAGCCTCATAGAGAATAATTTCTCTAGGACAGCTGCGTCTTAGTCCAGTAATGATTCTAGCTGCACTAAGTTGAACCTTCTCCAATTTATTTCAAGTTGGTATCCGAGCCACAACTATAAACAGGAAAGCCATACTCCAGAATGGGCCTAATGAATGTCATATACGTATTTTTAAGAGTGAGAGTATCTGCTCTCCAGTCTTTGCCAGCTATATATTTAAGAATATTTCTGGCTTTTGAGACAATATGTTCGATATGTTTGTTCCTTGTCCATTCAGGATCTAAAATATATCAAAGATATTTGGGATGCTTCTTGTTTGCAAAGTCCTGGTTATCCATTTTTAATTTTGGTTGGAAATTGTATAGTTTTTGTTGGTGGTAAAGAAGGTGGTAATGGATTTGATAGGATTAAAGTAGAGTTTAAATTTTAAGGCAAAGTTTGATAATGCGTATAGAGCATTGTTAAGAATCCTCTCCATTTCAGTTAAATTAGTTCCAGAGCACCAGAGAACGATATCATCGGCAAATAAATCAATTCCTATGTCAGTGTGTGGTAGTTTCTCTATGCCAGCTAAATATAGAGAGAAAAACATTGGGCTGAATAATGAGTCTTGAGGAACACCTTCCCTGAATTCGGTCTTGTTAAATTTTACTCTGATAAACCTGTGGTGTAAGAAGTCTGAGATCCATGCCAAGATGTTGCCACTAATGTTGAAAGTGTCATGTAGTTTAATTAACAGTTTATGTTTCCACACTGTCAAATGCTTTTGTTAGATCTAAGCATGCCACAATAGTGTGGTGGGTAGGTTTTATATTTTGGTCATCTCTGATATTTTAGCCGAAAAATAGGACTTGATCAGTGGTACTATAACACCTTCTGTAGCCATATTGTTCGCATTAAGTTCTTATTAACCAGAAAGTATTGGATTCTATTTAAGACCATTTTTTCCATAATTTTGCAAACTACTAGTCAGTGCAATTGGACTGAAATCCTTAGGGGCCCAAGTCTTTTTGACAGTTTTCCCAATGGGGATTACCATGGCCATTTTCTAGTCAGATGGAAGGCTTGCAGTTTTCCAAAAGAGATTAATAATATCTAGTAGTTTCTGTTTCCCATGGTAGCCAAGATTTTCCAGCATTTGACCAAAGATTCCATCCAGATCGGCAAATTGTGAATTCTGAACGGGAACAAATGAATAAAGGGGTCACATGATATTTGACATGAATTAAAAGTACTTTTCAAACTTTGCCTCTTTTTCATTTGTTATTCTGTATGAATATCTTAAGAAGTATTTAAACTAATAAACATTTCAGGCATTGCTTATCAGTTTTTGACATTCTATGAAATGGCTAGACATTCTATTTTACCCTTGAATTAAAATTTTGTCAGTAGTAATTACATTATATTTTATTAAGTATTGAAATATTTGCAGCCTGTAAAACTTATGATATATATGAATCCACACTTACAAAAAATAATAAATTTATAAAGTCTTTTTATATAACATGAAAACCACATACAAAACCTGTACTGTTTAACATAGAAAGGTAAAAGTTTACAATTGGGTTTCTTTTGATTCTTTAATGATGTTTTTGATTGCAAGTTAGATGCTAAGTTGTAATAAACAAGATGGCCATTACACAAAAGCTATACAAAGATATTTTTACCAGGATTACCAGAAATTAAAGTTTAGCATCAAACCAAGTGGTACCTGATTCTACACTAAATTACATAGAAATAATAAGTAATTGTAACCTTACTCACATAAGAGTATATCCAATTTCATCTTATAATTCTCTTTAAAAAATTTAATTCTTAAGCTTTTTAATTTAACTCAATAATTTCAGATTTCTGATTTTCTTCTTAATTTATATTTCTAATTTTAAACTTATGATTTAGTTAACCAAAAATTAGAACTTTGTTATATTTCATTCTCAAAATTAAACACAAATATTAAATATATATCATAAATTGTAATTGTTGCAAAAAGGAAAAAAATTAAATTCTTATTGTGTAAAGCATAATTTGTACTTTTTATAAAAATCAATAAAATCCAAACTTGTAAACTTTTTTAATCTCAATTATTGAGATACTAGATTTCAATATTTCTATTTTTATTATATGCCTAAAAATATGAAGAATTTACTTAGACAGTAAGTTGAACAATTATATTTGAATCAAAAAATATAAATATTTGCTTTATTTAGATTACTGATGCTAATTCAACTCGTTTTGAAGTTCCAATAGCTATCAATGATGAACTGAAAGATTTAAAAGCACCACTTTATGATGTAACTATTGATTCAAAAAGCAATTTAATTGTTTCCAGAAAATCAAGTGGGACTACTATGTAAGTAATGCCATGTGCATATATAAGTTATAGGTACTATTTGTTTATTGTCAGTTGCTTTTCTGATTTGTCCCTAACTCAATCAAAATTTAAATTATTTAAAATAAATGCAGTGTTTAAAATTTGAATTTGACTAATAATATGGTTTTTATTCTTTTGTTTTAAGAAGGAAACCTAAATAAGTTGAGACATTTAAATATATACATGAACAATTTGTTAATGGTGAATGTTTAATAGTTTCAAAAGAAAATAATAGAAATGTAAGAAGTTATAATATGTAAACTATTTTGAGTTAATAAAAATTAATCAATTTGTTATTATATTATCAGAGTATTTCAGTTATATAAATGAATTGTTCTCTCTCTCTCTCTGTACATTTTTGTATTCTATAGAAATATTGCTTATATGTTATTCATACCATTTTTTTTATTTTGAATGCTATGTTTTGGTTAGTACTTCTGTTGTTAAAATAACGATATTAGTTATTTTAAATAAAAAAAAATGAAAATAGTACCCAAGAAATAATGTGATTGTAGTACATTTAAATATTGTTTTACATTTGATTTTTAATTTTACTCATATTACTTTATACATAATGATTGAATTAACATAAAAAATAAATAAAGTAATTTTTTTTATGATTACAATTAAATAATTTAAATAAAATATTTTTAATTTTACCTTCATGTTATCTTAAGTTAAATTATTCTTTTAGTTCTTTCCTGTTAAAAATATAACAGTAAAATTTTATTTTAGATTTAATGCCAGCCTGTCACGCCTAGTTTATTCTGATCAGTTTATACAAATATCTTCTCGTCTCCCTTCTTCATACTTGTATGGCATTGGTGAGAGTTATGGACCTATGCTAAGAAGCATGAACTGGAAAAAAATTACTTTATTTAACTCAGATCAAGAACCTATAGTGAGCATTTTATATTTTATGTTTAAATAATTAGTTAAAAAATGTAAAAACATTTTTTAAATTATTTGTTCATTGAAATTCTGCAAGTATAATTGTCTTGCAAATTTTTTTTCTAAGATTTAAAATGTGATACTTGTGTGTGTATGTAAATAAAGTGTAACATTAATGGCACAGAATTTTTTGAAAATAAATGTCATGTAATATAAATTAATTAAAAATTTAATTGAATCATAGTGTTGTTGTTGCTTATCCCTGATGGTCCAACTCCAATACTAGACCAACTCCATAAGTCCATAAACAGCCAGGAAATCCAAAAACATAAGAGTCTTTAAAAAAGCCTCATTCAGGTCAAAATTCAAGCAGCTCAAGATATGCTCAGGCGATGCCTGTTTAGCTTTACATTTTGTGCACACATTAAAAGTCTTTTGACCCTGCATATATTTGAGGCATCTTAAGTGATCTGTGAAGTAAAATTATTTGTAAATATGTTTATTAAACAATATAAATGTACAAATCATCTTTATATTTTTTAAGCAAAAGGGCCTTTGTTGTAAATCATATATCAAAATATTCTTGAACTTCTGATAGTGGAGTTGATAAATAACTGTTCCCTTTCTATACTGTTGATTTTTTTTTATGAATTTTATATCTACAACTATATTTAAAAATTTTAAATATGATGAAATTTGAGACTTATTATATCATATCTGAAATATTAAAATTAGAAATAAATAAATTTTTGTAATATTTGTAATTAATGTAATATTTCTGCTAAATATTTGTGTTAAAATATGATAAAAAATGTTTACTTAACATTTCAGTATAGCAATTTTTTTTATGAAATTATATATTTTCGTTCATTATATTCAGTTTTATTAACTTTTATTCACATTTTCATTTTTTTTTTATATTTGAAACCAGGAATCAGTTTTCCTATTGATACAAAAATAGTAATTATTGATTTAAGAAAAATATTAATAATTAAATATTATTGCTTTCTGAAGCAGTTTTTTAGTAAATATTAACAATATTTGAACTGAATATTTAAAATTCTAAACATAATAGAAATAATGAGACTTATATTTGAATTTTTGTTTCTCATATTTAATATTAACCAACAAAAAAGACACTTCAGTATATTATATTCTTATATTAAATGCTTTTCCTTTAAATTTCATTATATATTTACAATAAAGAACCAGTTTTTTGTATTTATAATAAAACCCAAATAAATTGTGTTTACCAATATATTTTTTTATAAATTTTATTTTTTAACAGCCTAATCATCCTCTATATGGAAGTCAACCATTTTATTTATCTCTAGAACCAAATGGAAATGCTAATGGTGTATTTCTTTTTAACAGCAATGCTATGGGTAAGTAGCTTTTGAATAATTTATTAAATGAAATTAGTTGAATTTATTAAATAAAAATTATTTCTCTTAAAAAATGTTTGAAAAAAGCCTTTATTAAATTTATGATTTTTTATACAAGAGAATGGATTGAAAATTTTATGATAAAAATGTTATAAAATTTATTATGTTTTGATATATTTAATGTATTTAATGTTAAAACGTTTAACTCTATCTTAAGTGCAACTCTTACTTATTTAAGTTATATGTCATTATATTATGATCTATGATATGAGTTATGTGTCATCATATTATGTATCTGTGTTATAAGTTATATGTCATTGATATTTTAATATTGTATGCAATATATCAATGGTAGAAACAGCACATTTAGAATTTCTTTTATTTGGTCAATCAAATGTTGATAACCAGAAAAGATCTAAATTTCTTATTATATTTACTGGATATACATATTAACACTCACATTGAAATAAAAGTATTTTTCCACTATTTTCTTTTATTATTCAAAATTATATTAATTTTTCTATCATATATTTCTATGGTGATTGAAGTAGAAAAATCTACCATGTTCTTAAAATATATTAAATTTATTGCAATTAAGACATTTAAATGTTAATATCTAACAAAGGTTTGTCATCATTGAAATCATGGGCTTACATTTTATTACAACTTTTGATTCTGATAATATTGTCTTGACAATTCATTGATTATTTAAACAAGAAAATAATTTTTCATTTGCTTTTAGTTTGTTATTGAATATATTTTAAAAATATTTTGTGAATAATATACTAACACTAAATTTCTGTGTATAAAGAATTAAAATGAATTTTCTTTTATTGTTGTTTTGTTATTATAATTTTTATCATACTAATTAATTTTCATTTATGTGAAAAAAAATTGATCTGATAATTTTACCCTTTGATCAATGTTTTTAAGAATAATAATTTTTTAATTTAAATTTGCTTTATGCACATATATTGTAATGAAGTAAAATTTACTGTTATTCCTTCTAGATGTTATTCTTCAACCTACGCCTGCTATTACATTTCGCCCTATTGGAGGTATTTTAGATTTCTTTATCATGTTGGGTCCATCTCCAGCCAATGTTGTGCAGCAGTATACAAACATTGTAGGTAGAACATTTATGCCACCTTATTGGAGCTTAGGTTTTCATCTATGTCGTTATGGCTACAATTCCTTAAATAAAACTAGAGAAACCATGGAGCGTAATGTAAATGCTGGAATTCCAATTGTAAGTTGAATATATACTTAGTGTGTGTATTTGTAGAAGATTTAATAATGTTAACATAATGAAAGTGAAAGTTTTGTTATGTAGGTATAATGTGACTTATTTACTAATTCAGCACAATATTTATGAATCATAATTGAAAAAAGCACAAATAATATTTATGCAATATTCTTATTTATTAAAATTTAGTTACTTCAAGTTATCATAATTAGAAAGATCTGAAAGGTAATGATGAAATAAAAATGTTAGTTTACTGTGAAGCTATAGTATGTAGCTTGATCTCGGACTTCTATAAAATTACTTTTTATGTCGCTATAATTACTGAAGTCGTGAAACAATTCATCTTATATAAGGCATTTCAAAATTTGTGCCATAGTTTTATTAAAGTGAATGGAAATTAAAGTGAACAGATAAAAGTAGTTTATATGCAATTTACAGTACATTGTAACGAGCTATAAGGCGAGGATCAGTACAGTGCATGCGCACTAGATTCTACCACCCTCCTTCCTTTTGATTATATTATTGTTTACTTTTTGTTTGGAGAGTGTTCTCAGAGAGACAGTGCACTGGAAGTGTGCATATGGAGACATCCGCCAATGACATTGTATAAAGTTGAAAGTTGTATTTAAATTTATGGAAATAGTGAAAATTATGTATATTTAAAATTTATCCTCATCAATAAATTAAATTAATCTAAATTGAAATTGTATTCAATTACCTTGCCACCTCGGTACACTACAGCTTTAAATGGTGCCATCGATGCGGATGGAACTGTTCCAAATAATTCTGAAGAACTAACGAGTGATTCTGGGTAAAAGATATTTCAGGGAAGTATTGTCATCCCAACAAGAGAAGATAAATTGATAGCAACCTGCTATTGATATTTGTTGAGTTTGATTTATTGGTTTCAATTCCAACCCTTGGAATCAAAATACATAGTTTCCCACTACCTTGGAGTGGAAAGGAAAAAGTGTGTCAAATTAAATTTCCACCCGTGGAATAGAAGATAAACGGTTATTCCAACCCTCGGGAAAAAAAGCATCTAGCTTTAAGTATTAATTCAATCCTTAGCACCCTGCCAATTTGTTGCAAAGAGTGTTTCCTGTTATGTTTAATTCCGACCAGTTGAATAGAAATATGCTGTTTTGATTCTAGCCCTTGGAACAAAAAGAAAATAGCCTTCTGTTTGTGATTTAATTCCATCTGAAATCTTGCGTTGAGAATCTAAGAAATATTGTGCTACTTCTGATTTACAAATCCATCCTGTCCATGTATACTGTTTCGAAATTGTGTGCATGAATATTCCTGTTCCTGGAATCAAGAAAAATGTGAAAATCAAGAAGTGTTGTGCGCATGTGTTTTTTTTTCAGTGAAATCCCAAAAGTAAAAAGAAAAAAATTAAATGAAAAAAATTTAAATTAACGTGTGAAAGTGAGATTTTGAAATTGGATGCAACGATGTGATAAAATCGAAAATAAGTGAAAATATATACAAATAAAATTATTTTTCTTTAAATGTTGAAGTAATTTGATAAAAATTATTTTATGTTTTAAAATACCTGAAAAAATGTTTTTTTTTTTTAACTCAATGAAAAAGTTTTATTTTGAATGATTAGTGAAAACATTCATATATTTACATTAGTGTTTTGTACAACAATATTGTGCATATGATATATAATTTCATTAATTTTATATATTGTTTGAAATTTCTTGCTCATTTGCAGAAATATTTGGTTAGAATTATTTTCTTACTATGTATACTATCCAAGTTTAGGTTTGATTTGTGATGTAATAAATGAAAATTTCTGTCCTAAAAGTATTTATGTTTTATTGACAAATAAATTTGGGTAAATATAATAGTTGGTGTATATCATATATACTTGTGTAGTATTGCTTGTAAATTTTGATAGAGAATTTACTTATTTCTAGAAACTTATATATTTAAATTGTTATTATTCTTGAATGCAGTTTTTTGTTCTAGGTCATGTGATAAGTGTGTCGTAGACAAACAGTACCAGATTATAAAAATTTTTGTCGAGTTAATTTTTGCTAAATGAAAAAATTGATTTTTAATGTACATGATTATGTTAAGGAAGTTTTATTTAAAAGATTTAAATTAACCCCAGAGAAGTTCAGACAATTGTTTGTAAATCATCAAAAGTAAAATGATGTAACTTGGATATATTATTATCATGAACTTAATAATTATTTTTATGGATAGATCAATGGACTTAAAGTTGATACTTTTGAAAAGTTAAGTGATTTAATCCTAACAGATCAGATTGAAAAGAGAGCTCCACAAGAATTTAAAGATTTATATTTAAATGAATGGGGTAGTATAAACTATCCACTTCATTTGGCAGAGAAATTAGAAGAATTTGAAGACATTAAGAAAACCATCAAACCCAAAGTTAACTATTATGTAATGAAGAATTAAACTATTCAACATCAAAATCAAAGATCATATAGCCCACATCACAGGTTTGTGAAACGTGATAATAATCATAAGATATGCTATTATTGCAAATGAATTGGATCATGGTAGATATTTATTAGCAAACTGATGCATCAAATGAAGGAATCGGAGTGTAGTGTTTTCTCAATTGAATGAAGAGGGAAAAGAACATCCTATCTTATACCTTAGTTGGAAATTTACCGAAACAGAAAAAATACTGTACCACAGAGAAAGAATGTGCTGCAATCGTCTGGGCTGTAAAAAAGTTACAATGCTATTTAGACGGTCAAAAATTTAGAATTGAGACTGATCATAACCCATTAGTATGGCTAAATTCCAATCCTAGTTCAAACCCTATGTTAATGTGATGGGTATTAGCATTGTGCAACCATTTAATTTTAAATTAATCCATCGAAAATGAGTTTTGCATAAGAATGCTGATGTTCTTAGTAGAGTTTTTGAATAGAAAATTTTCTGTTATTATTTCTACAAAGATTTTTCTTTATTCATATTGTCTTATTTTGTATCATATTAAATTTCAAAAATAAAAAATGTTTCTATTCTTTAAAATATTATACCAAAAATAAGAGTAGCAAATATTTTTTTTATGTTATTTTATAATTATGTGGTTAAGCGTATTTTGTTTTGTAATAAATTTATCGTTTGAGTAATTGTAAGACTTTTACTCATGTAAAAGTCCTTCAGGAGGGGGGAGGAGTTGTAACAGCTGTAAGACGAGGATCAGTATAGTGCATGCGTGCTAGATTCTACCACCTTCTTTCCTTTCGATTATATTATTATTATTTACTCTTTGTTTGGAGAATATTCTCAAAGAGACAGCACACTGAAGGAGTGCTTATGGTGGCGTCCAATGACATTGGCATGTTTACTAAGTTGAAAGGTGTATTAAAATTTATATAAATAGTAAAAATTATGTATATTTAAAATTTATCTTCATCAATAAATTAAATTAATCAAAGTTGAAATAGTATTAAATTATCTTGCCACCTTGATACGCTACAACATGTATGAATCTTGCTGTTTTGAACCCGTATTAGCTTTTGTCTCTTCTTTTATCTGGAAATAGTGGTCTGCTTTCACCTAGGTAATTTTCTAACATGACCTGTTTTGTAAATTTTTAGAAATATGGAAATTTAGACAGATTGATATGAAATTTCTTCATTTGTAATGCATTTTTGAAAAAATATGTTTAAACAGTTAGTTCATTTCTAAAGCATGAGTTTAAGTATAACAGACTGGGAATCTAACATTTTATTTATTTATTTTGATTTTAATGATATTATTGGTTTAATATTGCATTTTCACAATTGTATTAATATTTACAAATGTGAATGCATATGATTAAAAATTAAATAAATTGCATAAAGCTAATGTGTGGAATAATGTTTAATTAACCTAGGTGATCAACAAGATTATTAAATTAAATTAGGAAGAATCAGAGTAGATTTTTTTTAAATTCAAAAAGTTAAATTGTTTATTTAGGATATTTATATTATGTGTTTCTTTTAGTTAATTATGTTTATCATATAGTTATACAATTATTTTTTTTAAATAATTTGAATAAAAAAAGCTTTTTGAAAATTTAAAATTTAAGCTTTAAAAATCTAAAATATTCAAAGGCGAAAGTTTTTGGTTACTTATGTATATTTGTTATTAAATATTTTTGAGAATTTGAAATAAATAAATAATATTTCCACAATATAATTGCTGCAATAAAATTATTTTTTCAAATATATGGAAAATTCCACCTATGTTTAGATTTCTGTTGTTTTAGGTTAATTTTGCAACAAGATGTATTGATTCAGTGCAATTTATAAATTTATGTGTATACCATGACACATCATTTAAAAATTTACTTATATGTTGTATAGAAGAAAACAAAATTTAAATTCAATTTACCATTAAAAAATATTTGTTTGCAAAAATTATCATTTGCTCATGAAAATATTTTTAAAATAAATAAAAAAAAACAATTTCTAGGATGTTCAATGGAATGATATAGATTATATGAATCGATATAAGGATTTTACATATGATGAAGTTAATTTTGCTGGTCTCCCAGAGTTTGTGGAGGATCTACATAGAAAAGGAATGCATTATGTAATTATGACTGTAAGTAATTAATTTATACACTTTTCATTTTTATATGGTTTTAATCATTAAATCAATAGAATTTTGTGTAGCTGAAATCTAAGTTATTTTTCTAATTGATATTAAAGGAAAAAATATTTATTTGATATTCCTACCATATAACAAAAGTACTTAACTATCATCATTATGATCTGAAATGTAGAATGTTAAATATGTATTCTGTATTTGTTATTAATATTTTCTTATTTGTACTTTCAAATTTTAGTAATCACTGCTTGTAGTTTTGAAATAAAAATTGAAATATTCAGAAGATGAAGTTTTTAAATGAGATTATTATGTATAAAAATCATGTTTTTTTTCATTATTCGAAAATATTTATTGTTTCTATTTTACTGGGGTAATGGTTAATAATAGTTTTTATACTATTTTAACATTGTTCCTTTAACTTGTTATTTAAGATAGAATTAAAGAATGTCTTAAATTTACAAGGGAAAAAAATTATGTCAGAAATTTATTCTCAACATTAAAATTTTATAAATTATAATTACGAGACATGTTATTTTAAATTTAAATGTGATTTTGAAGTGTCCTTATACTATGCTTAAACTTCTGATTCTTTATTGATACTATCATTAAACCATCTTCCAAATGAATCAGTCTATTCTTGTTAATATGGCAATCCCTGAGAATAAATTTCTTATTAGTCATAAAAAAATTTTTTATCTGAAAATTAGGGAAATCAATGTCAAATGTATAGTTTAATTTACTCTGCGTATTAGATAATGCAAGTGAAAATTGTTCCAATTTTAGGGAAAAAAAATATTTTTTCCTACTAAAGAAAATGAGAATGAATTTTTATGTGGTATTTCATTTTTTTAAATAAATTTATTAATAAGCTATTTTATCCAGCACTTAATAGCTTGCAGATAACATAAAAGAAATAAAATTTTTCTTAAGTATGTTATAATATTTTACTCGAATGTGGATATAGCCTTAACTTATTTATTCTCCCTTTTTGGAATTAATATTAATGGCACAAATATGGAATGTGCTCCTTATATATAGTGCATGAATAAAAACTAGAAATTTTTAAATAACTATATTAAGGAAAGCACTTACTGTTATGCATTTTCTACATCTTGAATTATTTTTGCATTTTTTTCTTATTTATGTATATAATTTCATTTTTGTTTCTTAAAATATTTAGCATTATTAATCTTTAGGTTTGATATTTTAAAAAGTAAATTGAGAAAATAATAACTATAAAAGTGAATTATTGTTGCCATTTATTTTTAATATTTAAACTTTACTGTATTTGCTTGAATTAAAATTAAATGTTATATTCTTAAATAATGAAACTATTATAGATGTTAATCAATTAAAATAATATATTAATTAATCATTTTTAAAGTAGATTTTTGTATGAAAATTGACTTGCCTAAAAGGAAAAATACTTGCAAAACAAATTTTAGGTAAATGTTAATGGTAATATTTTTAATCTTATAAAATTATAAAGATAAAGTGTAGTCTAGTAGCAGCTAAAATATTTCACACTAAAGTTTACTGCAAAATTAATGTATAATTTTTTATTCTTTTTATACTTTATTAAAATCAAAATAACCTGGACTAAAAATTTATGTTTATGTATTTGAAACAATATTTTCTTATTTTTCATTTTTTTAAAATTTTTTTCTTGTTTATGAATATTTAACTTTGACTAACAAAAACAACCTTTTAAAAAGAAAGAATTATAATTAAATACAATTTGTAGTGTTCAGACATCTTCGCCAGAGGGCGAGTCGCTCACTCACCTCAGGGGTAAAAAATACAAAATAAGAGGAGGGAGAAGCATTCCTCCAACTGATGCTTGAGGTCAGTTGTGATTTTCCTGTACTTATAAATATATTCAATTTTATGTTCAATAAACTGTGTCGTTTAAACAAGGGGACTGTTTATTCATAAGAATCATCACATGAACCAAAGTTCTACAAGAAGAGAAACTACAGAATTTGTGATAATTTTAATACATATTTATAAGGTATTAATTTAAAAAATATTTTGAGTAGTCAAATTTTTAAAATTTAACTCTCAAAATTCTCTATTCCTGATTTGAAAATTCTCATTTGTGGTATTAATTAATGAAATTTGACTCTTTGGAAAAACTTCGTAAAATTTTGAATGACATTCTTTGCTGCTACTGAAATTATTTAAAATTTTTTAAAGTACAAAATGTCATTTATAGAAATTTTTCAGGTTTGTATTATAGCACTGTGCAATTAAATTATGTTATAACAATTTTTTTCCTTTCACACATTTAAAATTTCACTCATTATTACTTTAAAATCAATTGAAAACAATGCAATGAATTTACATTGTTTTATTAATATTATTTTCTAATTTTTATTTCTTGTTTTGGGAAATTCACCTGGAAAAATTCTTTGTTAAAATTATTTGTGAAGCTAGATAGTGAGTATTGTTTATGGTCATGTTATAAGTTATAAAAGTAAGGAAGAAGAGAGTGAACTTTTTATGACTCATGCATTTTTTCAAAATATGAAGTGAATATTAAAAGAATAAAGCATTTTTGTGATTAAATAAAGTATTTGTCATATTATTTATGATTTACTTTGATAGTATATTTATTAACATATTTCACAAATTTCCTCTTTAGTTTTGGTTTAGAAAATCATATACCATCGACTTTAAAGAATTTCCTCTGAGTAATCAATCTTTAAAAAATCTCATCAGAAAGGAAAAAATCAAAGTTCATCTCTTCTGTAACGCATCTTTTATTGTAATATTAAGTATAAAAAATAAATACCTTTAATCCACAACGTGCATATTTTTTAAAAAATTATTTTAATAATTTGGATAAGAAAAGAAACATATTTAATGTTTTTGTCTTAATACATGATTTATCCCACAGCATTTGCTTTCATTATTTAACCCTCATTATTTTAAGTGGAATAGATAATACAATTTCATTAATATTTTGAATATAATGCTTAAATGCAGTTTTTATGCTTTCTAATTTATTATAATTGTAAAAAGCTTATTTATTTGAAAACTGGTTCTAATGATTAAAGATGTAGTATGCTAATTTTTGAAATAAAAATAAAATTGCTACTGATTGGTATTGAGAAATATTTCTGAATTGTTCATATTTAAACATTTATGTAGAGTATTGAATTTTTTATGAACCCACAGTGTATTAAAACTATTCTATCATTTTCCTCAAATTTAATTGCATTTAATAAAAATAAATAGAAAATGTTAGAATTTTTTTAGAAAAATGTTTTTTTTATAATTAATTACTGAATTTTTACCATATTGATTTTTTGGCTTTATTTTTAAAGTTTAAAATGTATGCTTGATAAAAATTTAAATTTATTAATGAAAGAGTTTTAAATAATATTTTTTAATTTGAAGGATCCTGGTCTTAGCAATTCAGAGAAACCTGGAACTTATCCTCCATATGATGAAGGTGTGAGAGATAATATTTTTATGAAAAATCCCAATGGGTCTATTTTTGTTGGAAAAGTAATGTATTTTCATTTTTGATTTTTTAATATTATCCTTAAAATTTTCTGGCATTTTTTACATTTTGGTATTTTTCTATAAAAGCTACATAAGTAACATGTGTGATGCACAATCTCAATTATGTTTTATGGTTTACCCTTGATGATCTTAATTGTTCTTTATGATTTATTTGGTCTTTCATTTTCAGCTTTATTATTACTATAGAAATAATGTTAATCATTTAAAATTAATATTGACTGAATTTTAGAGTTTAATGTAAAAATATGATTACACACCTATTTGTGAAGCTAACAAATAACCTTCATTTGGAAGAACTAGAGATGTATATTTTCAGAAACTTTATTCACGTGTTCATAAAAAAATTACCCACTTCTAAAAAATTTTTCATTGAGTTGAATATAGTGGTAAAGTTATTTAAAGTTAAAAAAATAGTATTATAAATATTTAAGTAAATTTGAAAGATTCTCTATAAGTTATTGATTTAAAAGTGTGCATGTTAGTATAATGTGAAATTTTCTAAAATTCTTAAGCAAAATGTTTAAGTTTATAAAATATCCAATAAACTGAAATTGAAGGAAAATATTAGTAAGTGATCTTGTATAAGTTATCTCTATTATAGGTGTGGAATGATGGTAATACAGTTTTCCCTGATTTCAGTCATCCTAACTCTACAGCTTTTTGGTCAAGACAATTTGCAAATTTTTATGATAAAATCAAGTTTGATGGCATTTGGATTGTGAGTAATTATACTTTTCATAATTTTTAATTTTTTATTAATACTTTATCTCAATTATACACAATTTGTTTTGAGCTATCTAAATCAAGAAATATTATAGTTAATATTTGTAAAATTACACAATTAAAGATTTCTAACTCTGGTTGCATTATTTTTATATTCTTAGAATTATTTAATGTTTTTTCATTGAAAAAAATGGTTTATAAGTAGTATATTGTCAGTTATGTTAATAAATAATAATTGTTAGATTATTACTGAGCTCATTTAATTCTAATCCTTTAATTTTTCATTTAATGAAGTAATGATGAGCTTTAAAATATTTTGTTATAAATGAATTTTGACTTTTCCTCATTGTCCGATAATTTACAACATAAATTTATAACTAAAAACCTCTTTTTTTAAGTGAATAATTATAAAATGTAATCTGGTGTTTCTATTATTTTTATATTGATATTTTTGTTTACATGTAAAAAAGTGGAATTTTAAATTTTGATTTGAAATTTATCTCTTTTTTATTTCATGTATATAGCAAGTATAGAAAAGAATTAATTTAAAAATGATCAATAATGCATTTAAAATTAAATTTTAACCATATTAATACCTTGAAAATTATAAGGGATGATCAAATGAAAAGGTATGAAACCACACGGTGGGTACAAATGTAGACTTCATTTAAAATATATACCATAGGCTTGAGCGTAACAATCCCAAAGATAAACAAGCCGCTGGATTCCTTGTTCCCAGAACTACTGTGGCCATGACAAGATCTAGTCCTTCACAGCATCCATCGGATTGAAGCACTTCCTTTGCAGGTGTTTCTTCAGTGGACCAAACCCGTGAAAATCACAGAGTGATGTACCCAAACTGTAGGTCGGAGGGTCCAACATCTCCCACTTGAACTTGACCAGTTCTCTGTGTGTGACTCTGGAGACGTGCGGTATCATGGAGCAGAACCACACCCTTTGTGAGCAGCCCCAGTCTTTTGTTCTTGATTGACCTGCATAGGCGTCAGAGTGTTTCACAGTTCACATCAGAGTGTATGGTTTTTCTGTGTCTAATACTCTGTCTATACTCTCCTTTAATGTCTAATACTCTTGGAATTCCACAAGTATTGGACATTAAACGTCGATAAAGACGGTGAGCAAACTCCTTTTCTGCTGACAGTATGGTTTTGAACATTTTAGGGGGAGGTGAAGACTCATGCTTCCACTGATTTCTCTCCTTCTGCTGTCAGAAATCGGATAACATCTCGCTGCTCCTCAATCATTAAATACTGCAATGCGAACGACATCCTGTCTTCATATGGACTGCAGTATCATTTGGACCCCAATTTTGATAAGAGCCTCTGCTCTCTCCTGCACACGCGGATGTCCGAGCATGTTCCGTTCCCAATCAGAGACTCCAATCGCATCCCGAGATGTCTTGCTACATTCTCCCATGGCGCAATATGCAAATATTTAACTATTACATTTTTACGTCATTTCATTCCTTTTCATTTGATCACCCTTTATTAAAAAATGATTTTTAAAAAATATTAGGAAAAAAACTATTCAAATTAATGACTATACTTTATTAATTTTCAACATTTTGTGCAAAGAAAAATTTATATTAATTATTTAAAGGAAAATTAGAGCAAAGAAAATTATATTATTCTATTTAATTAATCAGTTAATTATTATTTTTCTAAATTTATTTCTTAATTAACTTTTAACTGATTGAATTTGATAGTTTAGAATAAGGGTGTTTTAAAATTGCATTCTAACACATAACATAGTATAGTATATTGATATATGTCTAACTGGATAAAGTATTTTCCAGATAGTTATATTTGTATTTTTAAGAAATTTCTTTGTTTAAAATTGTTCATTCAAAATATTTGTTAGTTTACTATATTTAAATTAAAATTCTTTTTACAAACTACATTTTGCTTAACATAAGTACTTTATTACAAATTTTTGAAAATAAGTATCCAAATTTTACTTTTTATATTATTTTTAAGTATATAAAACTAAGTGATCTCATTATACTCTGAATTTCTGTTTTGCTTAAAGTATAATTTTTGTGACAATATATTAATATTCTTTTTGGAAGTTAATATGGGAAAACTATAATTTTCACTTGTTAAATGTGAATCATAATTTTGCTAAATCAATTTCTCTGTTTTCAATATCAACTAGTTAACTTATAAAAATTATAGTTCTTAAAGAATTATATATATATATATATATATATATATATATATATATATATATATATATATTGTTACAAATTTATAAATAATGATTATATTTGTCTTAAAATATCTCAGACAGATCGGAAATTCTCACATTTTGGGCAAAAATTGCGGTATTTAGACGTGTTGTAGTTTAAAAGCGGATTTCCTAATGATTTGGCGACTTGGCGATGGTTGGCGAGATTCTTGGCGACTTGGCGAGAAATCGATACTTCTGGAAACATCCATCACCTAAGCTCTAGGACCAATATTTTCCGAGATAGCCTAGAAGCTTCCAGAGCCTTGGCGAAATTGGTAGATTTCTCCGCCAAGTCAGGTATAAATACCGCAGCCCGACATGGAATAGTAGTAGAGTTTTGTGAAGACAGTCAGTTAGTGAAGACGATTAGTTGTGACTGCTAGTTGTTCTCTGTCTGAGGTATTTGAGACCTGTGATTAGAAGCTGTTTCTTATTATATCTGACGAATTGTAGCTGTATAATTGTGATTGTTACAGCGGGAAGTTCGTTTATCTAGAGAGATTTTTTACGAATAAAAGTCTTGTGTTCATTAAGAGGTTGTTTTATTCAACTCTCAATCGACACGAACCCCTGAAGCTCGGTAGAACTGGTGTCAGAATCGGGGTTGAAGAGTTGATACAGAGTGTCACAAGAAAAATTGATATGGATTTAATGAAAAGTCTTCTCGAAAAATTAGCGGAACAGATGGCTGAGATGAAAGCTGGACAAGAAGATATGAAAACCGAGATGAAAGCTGGACAAGAAGAGATTAAAACCGAGATGATGAAAGAGATAAAATCTGGATAGGAGGTGATGAAAGCTGGACAAGAAGAGATGAAAGCTAGACAAGAAGAGATTAACGCCGAGATGATGAAAGAGATAAAATCTGGACAGGATGAGCTTAAGAAGGACATTGTAAGTGTTAAAGAAGAATTCTCCAACATCATTCAGGAGAAGATGAATGCAATGGAGGATAAGGTAACTTCAGTAGAAACTAAAGTTCTGGAGATAGAAGAAAACGTGGAAGAAGCATTAGACAATATCAATAAGGAGATTGAAAGCTTGAAGAAGCAAATGTCAAACAGACATGAGGAACCCAACGTGGCATTTGTGCCATCCCTAGCCAATATTAAACTCTCAACATTTGATGGGAAATCATCCTGGCAAGTATACAAGACCCAGTTTATGATGGTAGCGGAAGCCAATGGATGGAATCCCCGAGCCCAAGCTTTTCACCTGGTGGCTTCTTTAAGAGGAGACGCGGCTGACATCCTCGAGACGCTTCCGGAGGAACAGAGGCACGATTTCCAAGCCTTATCGAGTGCGCTTGAGTTGCGGTTTGGAGATAAGTGCACTAAAGAATATAGCAGACTACAGTTAAAGTCCCGCTATCAAAAAGCGGGTGAAAGTCTGCAAGAATTGGCTGCCGATATTCAGCGACTTTCCCATCTAGCATTTTCGGACTGCCCAGCTGAGACACGTCAAGATTTGGCTCTCCATCACTTCATCGATAGTGTGCGGGATCCAGAGATACAGAAAACACTTAGACTCGCCGATGTCAAGGATATCGGATCTGCCCTAGTATACGCACATAAGATAGAGGCTGCCCAGCAGGCCGCGCGTAAAGACCGGCACTCAATCAGAGCCGTCTCTGCTACTGATACGGACTGTAATTTAAGAAAGCAAATTGAAGATCTACGGCGAAAAGTCCGTAGCTTAGAAATGAGTAAAGGTGGCAGAAACATGAAGATTCAATGTTGGACTTGCGGTGCAGTCGGACACGTCCATAGAGACTGCCCGAAACAAAAAGAGGGTGGAAATGATCTTCCACCACAACAGGGAAACTAATATGTGGCCATCTCGCGGGGCGGAGATGTCCAGAGAGTCAGAAGCCCCATTTCAAATTGTTTCACATTTCTTCCGTAAGTGGCGGCGACAACGGACTTTTTGTTATGGGACATGTCAACGAAGTTCCCTGCAGAATGATAATCGATACTGGAGCAAACGTAACTATCATTAGGACAGATGTGGCTCGCAAACTTGGTGAGAAACTCATCTGGACGCCGCCCTGCATTACCCTCCAAACTGTGACAGGTGACAAGATTAAAGTGCATGGAAAAGTAAATCTAAACATTGCATTTGGTAATGCCGTGTACCATCATATGGCATATGTCGCTGATATAAATGACGAATTTATCCTCGGATTGGACTTTCTCAAAGAAAACCATTTCAAGTTAGATTTTAAAAATAATGAACTACACTCATGTTCTGAAGACATAGCGATTTTTAAGACGAAATATTCAGATATTAAAACAGTCCATCATATAACTGCAAAGAGTGAAACAACATTACCACCAAGAACTGAGACAATAGTTTGCGGAGCTCTTTCAGAAGATAATAATTTTCATTATGGATTGACTGAATATCCAGATTCCGACAATAGCGTTAAAGGAGTACTAGTGGCTTCTTCACTCGTCGACCTTTCACGAAATGTAATCCCGGTAAGAGTTGCTAATCTAAGTAATAAGGTAAAACTTATAAAAGAAGGAGAAGTGCTAGCGACTTGCACTCCAGTGACCTGTATTAACCGAAATTGTCAAGCCACACTATCTGAGCCTCCTGACACTCTAATTAATGAACTCCTTCAGAGAGCAGAGTTAGATGATAAACAGAGGAATGCTGCAAGAAATTTATTATTAGAATTCGGAGATCTCTTTTCCAAGAAATCAGATGATGTTGGGCGAACCAAATTGACGCAGCACCGAATCAATACAGGAAATCATCCACCCATTAAACAACATCCGAGAAGATTGCCATTCGCTAAGCAGGAAGAGGTGGATAATCTTCTGATGGAAATGCAGCAGAATGACATCATTGAGCCATCAGAGAGTCCTTGGGCTTCACCTATTGTTTTAGTTCGGAAGAAAGATGGCTCTACCCGATTTTGTGTTGACTATCGTCGGTTAAACAACATCACAAAAAAAGATAGTTACCCTCTTCCTAGGATTGACGATACACTTGATGCTTTATCCGGAAAACAATGGTTTTCGACTTTGGATCTCAAGAGTGGTTATTGGCAAGTAGAGATACATCCTGAGGATCGAGAAAAGACTGCATTCACCACAGGACAAGGACTTTGGCAGTTCAAGGTTATGCCATTTGGGCTTTGCAATGCACCTGCAACGTTTGAGCGCCTGATGGAGACAGTATTACGAGGACTTTCCTACGAAGCCTGTTTGGTATATTTGGACGATATCATTATTGTAGGGCGCACATTCGAAGACCATTTAAGAAACATCCGAAAGGTGCTGGAAAAATTAAAAATGGCCAACCTGAAGCTGAATCCTTGCAAATGTAATTTATTCCGACGTGAAGTAAGCTATCTGGGACACATTATCTCTGCTGAAGGTGTAAGAACAGATCCTGAAAAGATCTCTGCAGTTAAGGACTGGAGTCGTCCAAAAGATGTCCACCAATTAAGAAGTTTTCTTGGACTATGCACATATTACAGGAAATTTGTTAAGGGTTTTTCAAGTATTGCCAGACCCCTTCACAAGTTGACAGAAGTTAAACAGAGATTTCTATGGACAGATGAATGTGAGAAAGCTTTTAAACAACTGAAGGAGGCGTTGACATCTTCGCCCGTTCTTGCATATCCCCAGCCCGGAAAAATATTCATTTTAGATACGGATGCCAGCAACGAAAATATCGGAGCTGTTTTGTCGCAGGAAATTGATGGTAAAGAATATGTTATTGCTTATTGGAGTAAATGTCTTTCGAAACCAGAGCGGAATTATTGTACAACCAGGAAGGAATTGCTGGCAATCGTCAAAGCCATAGAACATTTCCACCATTATCTCTATGGAAGAAAGTTCTTGCTCCGGACCGATCACGCATCCTTAACCTGGCTTTTAAATTTTAAAAATCCAGAAGGACAGGTAGCCAGATGGATTCAACGACTCCAGGAGTTTGACTTTGAAATACGTCATCGCAAAGGAACTCTTCATGGAAATGCTGATGCACTATCAAGGAAACCGTGCAATGAAAGCTGCCGATATTGTTCGAGAGTAGAGAAGAACTATCAGTTAGTAAATCCTTCGGTACGCCAAGTTACTGTTTCACCTCCACCGAAACCAGACCCATGGAGTGATAAAGGACTTAGAGAAGCCCAAAAAGAAGACCCTGATATAAATCGAATTTTAGAATTAAAAGAATCTTCCAGTATGAAACCAAGTTGGCAGGATATCTCCACCTACAGTCCTGCTACTAAACAATATTGGGCTCTTTGGGACTCACTCCATATAAGAAATGGTGTCTTATACAGGAAATGGGAGTCCGATGATGGACGTAATTTCAAATGGCAGCTTGTTCTTCCAAAATCAAGAATTTCAGATGTTTTGAAAGAATTGCACAGTAGCTCAACTGGAGGCCACTTCGGAGTAATGAAAACTCTACAGAAAGTTCGAGAACGCTTCTATTGGAGCAAAACGAGACAAGATGTAGAGAAATGGTGCCAATCTTGTGATGACTGTGCGGCACGTAAGGGACCAAAGAAACGTAGCCGAGGAAGGTTGCAGCGGTACAACGTAGGAGCACCTTTTGAGCGGATAGCATTGGACATTTTGGGTCCTTTACCACGATCTTCAAATGGCAACAAATACATACTAGTTGTCATGGACTACTTTACTAAGTGGCCTGAAGCGTTTGCAATCCCCGATCAAGAGGCGACTACAGTAGCCGAGGTTCTAGTGCAACAATGGGTTTCCAGATTCGGCACTCCCTTACAAATTCATTCTGATCAAGGAACAAATTTCACCTCTGTTGTGTTTAAAGGAATGTGTCAAATTCTCGGAATAGACAAGACGCAGACCACGCCACTACACCCACAATCGGACGGCATGGTAGAGAGGTTTAACAGAACCATCTTGAATAATCTCTCAGTTATGGTTTCCAGAAATCAGCAAGATTGGGATTTGAAGCTACCGCTGTTTCTGCTTGCATATCGCAGTGCTGTCCATGAGACTACCGGATATACTCCTTCACAGATGCTCTTTGGTCGCGAACTTCGTCTCCCTTGTGATCTTCAGTTTGGTCGTCCACCGGATACATCTTCATCGCCAGAGGAATACCTTCGAGACCTTCAGGCACGTCTTGAAGATGTCCATAACTTCGCTCGAGACCGAATCAACCTGACGACCGAAAGAATGAAGACAAGGTATGACACAAGAGCGACAGGACATGAATTTCAAGAAGGTGACAAAGTTTGGTTGTGGAACCCGATTCGACGTAAAGGACTTTCTCCAAAGTTGCAAGCCAACTGGGAAGGTCCCTACACAGTCCTAAAAAGACTGAACGACGTCGTGGTTCGTATAAGGAAATCATCTTCCTCAAAACCAAAGGTAGTACATTATGATAGATTAGCTCCTTATCGTAATGTAGAGTAAAAATTAGTAGACCATGGTCTCTGTGTAAATAGTATAGATAATTTTAATCTTTTCTATTTTCTTGTATTTTTAGTTGCTTGTGTATGTAATGTGCTCTGTATCATCTTAAAATGTAAATTCTCTTATATTAAATTTGGCCTCCTATCAGGGGATTGTACTGCCCGGGACGTGCAGTCCTTGAGAGGGGGCAATGTTACAAATTTGTAAATAATGATTATATTTGTCTTAAAATATCTCAGACAGATCGGAAATTCTCACATTTTGGGCAAAAATTGCGGTATTTAGACGTGTTGTAGTTTAAAAGCGGATTTCCTAATGATTTGGCGACTTGGCGACAGTTGGCGATATTCTTGGCGACTTGGCGACGGTTGGCGAGATTCTTGGCGACTTGGCGAGAAATCGATACTTCTGGAAACATCCATCACCTAAGCTCTAGGACCAATATTTTCCGAGATAGCCTAGAAGCTTCCAGAGCCTTGGCGAAATTGGTAGATTTCTCCGCCAAGTCAGGTATAAATACCGCAGCCCGACATGGAATAGTAGTAGAGTTTTGTGAAGACAGTCAGTTAGTGAAGACGATTAGTTGTGACTGCTAGTTGTTCTCTGTCTGAGGTATTTGAGACCTGTGATTAGAAGCTGTTTCTTATTGTATCTGACGAATTGTAGCTGTATAATTGTGATTGTTACAGCGGGAATTTCGTTTATCTAGTGAAATTTTTACGAATAAAAGTCTTGTGTTCATTAAGTGGTTGCTTTATTCAACTCTCAATCGACACGAACCCGTGAAGCTTGGTACAATATATATATATATATATATATATATATATATATATATATATATATATATATAAGATAGTTATTAAAAGATATTCAAATACATTTTGATGAACAACTATTTTTAATTATACTATTACAAAACTACAGAAATAAATTATTTGAAACTAATTTACGTTTTAAAAACTATTCCAATGTTCAAATCACATTTGTCTGTCATTCATTAAATTATTTCTTTCTTTATTTTTTAAGCCTTTTTTCACAATCATTCAGATTTTTGACAACTAAATGTTGGCAGTATTATGTATTATGCAAAAAATGTCTATTTATAGAATGTGTTTCTTCATTTTGGTAATAGTTAAATGTTTTATGATAAGATATCCTTAAAACACTCTTTCAGTATGTTACTTATGTGACCCTTTTACTTTAATACATTAGAAGCAATATTAAAATATTCTGCAAATGTTTCATCTATATTATATAACACGTTCATTGATGTATATAGTTGTGTATACATTAATGAAAACGTTATTAAAACAAATTTGTCACAATTCTACTTTTAATATATTTTTGAAAATTTATAAAAACATGCAGAAATTGCATAAATATATTTATGAACACCTTGCATTTTTCTGATGCATATTTTTAGCATTATATTGTTTGATTAATTTTATGGATTTTTACATAGGTTATAAAGTCTTAAAGAATAAAATACTACTCATTTATACTGAAGTATCAAAAGTTATAGAATTACCAATCAATGTGATGTGGGACTACTATAAAATTAGTAGCTCTACTGCTTTGTTGTAAGTTACATGAATTCTGCCTCTTCAGTTCTTCATAACTGCAAAAGTATTGTTAATGCCAAATGTTGTGTATAAAGTAATTTTTTCATCATGATGGATGTATATTTGAAGAAAATAGTATTTGATTATTTAGATGATCAAACCATTCTTTAAAATTTTTAAGAATGTTAAATCAATTGTGAATTTGGTCTTAACACTTGATGCATTTTCATGCTAGAAAGTTTCTTGTTTGTTTGAGAATAATAATTCCATGAATGACTGGAAAATTATCATGTCAAATTTCTGAGCATAATTGATTTTATTCAATATTTGATTTAATTTGACAAATGGATATATTCTTTATTTAATTGAAATCTCCCATCGTGGAGTATATCATCAGCTTTTTTATACAGCTTTGTTGTCAACTTGGTCTTGCATACTTTCTACAATACCATTAACTACCAGTTCGTAAGTTAATTTATGGTTGAAATTTTAGCTGTTAGAATTATATGATTTATTTACTGAAGCAAATCTTCCAATTTTGTCAGCTGCATCTGACATAAATAATACTAGCCCTATTGAAGTATTTCAATTAATTGGGTTTCAGTAAAAAGGAATTCCAATCAACCTTTCTTGTCATCAATGACAAACTTCACTTTATTATCTTAAGCATATCCATTATAAATCCTTCTTAGATTGTTGCTTCTATATAATGAAGTTTTGTTTGTTTGTTAACAGTTAATATTTTACAAAAGTGATGGTGATTACATTTTCTAAATGGATATGATAAATGTTTTACTGTACATGATCATTGGTTGTGTTTTAATGTATGTTATTGGACATTCTTCATTTTTAGAATATAATTTTTCTTGTGTAACATCTTATAATTGTTAATACTTGTATCTGATACAAAAAATATCTGGTCACTTAATGTTGAATTCTTTAACATTTTTAAAATAGAAATATCCATTCTATCTTGCTTTAATTAGCATTCTTTGTTTAAAATCTTTTAATGCCCATCTTTTGACCTAATCATCTCAAAAAACATTTTACGTAAATCATTTAACTACAAATAGTCTCTAATAATGCATTACCTATTTATACTTTTCTTTTTTACCTTACTTTTGCTATTCTAGATATTTACTTATTGCATTCCTCAAAACGTTGGCTCCTCAAAATGTCCTCAAAATGTCATATTGAAATTATGCTATCCATGCAAGTTAATTTATTTGCCTTATCTTCTTTAATCTATTATCATTTCTGAACATATTTGTCTTTCAATATGGAATTGTTGAGATTGGTTTGCTAACTTTCTTATTAATAATTAGCTGTTCATTATTTGCATATATGTATAAAATTTAAAAACATATTGTAAGGATTTAATACATATAAATGGCAAGTTATTTACTGTTTGTACTAAAAATCAAATGGTATAAAGTTTAACTTGCATTGGTTATGTTAAACTTAAAGAAAATTATTTTCAAAATGCATCTGATTTTTGTAGTAAGGAAGTACAATGGTCTCCTTCATAAGACCACTGTCAGAATTAGAGAGAAATCTCTAATATAAACTTAATTCTTGCCACACACAGCACTCCCAGTTAGATGCAAGAGAGGAAGGATGAGAAAGAGGAGTTTGTAAACAATATGTTATGTAACCCTAATGTCTATGCTTGTTCATGCTTGCTGTTATGTTTTATGTGAATGTTTGTTCTGTATAATTCATTAGTGATCTTTTATAAATTTATACAATATGCTCATTAAGAATGTTCGACAAGAATTATCATGAAGACAAATATTACAACCTTATTTTATTGCAAATAAAATTGTTCTACTCTAAAAGTTTCTGACTTATACAAATTAATACATATTATAATTACTTGTTTGTGTTTTTAAATTTGGAAGGATATGAATGAACCTTCTAACTTTGTCAACGGTGGAATCGATGGATGTGAGGAATCGCCTTTGGAAGATCCTCCTTATTTGCCTGGTACTGGTGAAAACAAACTTCGATACAAAACTGCCTGCATGACAGCCAAGCATTTTAAAACTGTGCATTACAATGAACATAATTTACTGGGATACAGAGAAGCTGCAGCAACTTATCAGTATGTAGATAAATATGTATTAATGATTATTGTACCTATCAATTACCAAATTCATAGATTATAAGTAAAACTGCTACATGCATTGTTTTTTAATAAACTTGCATAAAATTCTTCTCATTTTTTAAAATTTTCTGTTTGTTAATTTTTAATAAAAGATAGAAATAAAAAGTGTGCATCAGATACAAAAGATCATTTGTTCTTAATAAAACATTATTGAACATATTTAATTTTTATATAATGGTAGTATTCAGCTTTTATATAATGCTATTTATAACATAAAATTTAATTCATCATAGTATTGGTAATATAAATTATATTAAAATATTCTTATGTTCCTCGCATTTTATTCAGATTATAAAATGTACATTCTGTTTGTGATTTCTATATATTGGTGCAGACTATTCTATTTACTTATTGGTAACTTCATATACTTCTGTTTAACAAGTACATTATTTAAATCTGGCCTGAATAAAATATATTTAATACGAATTTAAAGTTTCTCTGTGCTGTAATTAATTTATGCAAATAGTCTTATTTATTTTATAAATCTGTTTATTCTTCCTACTTTGACTGGCCGAGCTGGCAGCCGAATGGTTAGCGCTCTTGCCTTTGGTTTAACAGTTCGTGGGTTCAAATCCTACCTTGGGCATGGATGTTTGTAGTGGTTTGGAATCCACTTTAAACCGTAGGTCCCGGTCTAATTAGCCCTCGTGTGCAAAAAATGACCGTTGAGTGACAAACAAACAAACCTCTACATTGACTGTATGTATAATGATACATTCTGCATGAGTGTGTGTAAAATAAAATCATTGGGTGATACTAAAAAGTATTTTCTTAAATAAATACGAACAAGTATTTTCTTAAATGCTTGAATTGTGTAATTCATTGCTGTAAAGTGGAGGACAAAAATATAAATTACTTGATTTAAAAATATTTGTTCTTTTGAAACAACTACAAAAATAAGATTTCTGTTTGGGTAATTTCAATTTAGGTGAACTAGATAGTATTGTGAAATAGTTTTGAATAATTTAAGAATATATCACTGATGAAAGCTAATGTTTGCATGCATTTGATAATTACATTACATTCTTGTATGCTAATGTTGTATTGTAAAAAAACAGTGAAATATTGTAAACTTCATGAATATGCATAAAAATTCTTTTCATTCAAAGTAAATCTTGTATTGTTCTTTAGTAATCAAAAATTGCTTTTAATTGTATATAGTTAACTAGATTACTTGAAATTATTGTTTTATTTGTTTATTTATTTATTTTACTTTGTACATTTGCAGAAGTTTGAAAGAGATACGAAAGAAAAGGCCTTTTGTAATTTCCAGAGCTTCATTTGCTGGACAAGGTGTCCATAGTGGTCACTGGAGTGGTGATATTGCTTCTACATGGGAAGATATGAGATACACAATTCCATGTAAATATTTAGATTATTCTAGAATCTCAGCCTGGTACACTTTTGCATTAGAATTATAATTTTGTTAATGTAGTTTTTAACTTTGTTTATTGTTTAATAAATAACAATTCTAGTTGCTATTATTCATTTATTAGGGCTTTTCATAAATATTCTATGGCACTAATTTATACTTTAATTATTTTTACATATTTTAAACCAGTTGTTACATTATTTGGAAAATTATTAATTTTTTATAATAGTTTACTGTATGTTATGAGTTAGTGCCAGTACACTTCTCTATACATAGTCTTGACTTGTGCTCTACCAATTGGTGCTAGGAAAAGTCTTTGTAATTTAGAAGCAAGGACAGAATAGAAGACCCCCAATATTTGGCCTGCCCCCCTTCAAGTATAATTATGCTTAATGGAAATTTGCAACCACAACCTATTTATTGTACCCCAGCCTTCTTTAGTGAACACAGTGGATCTTCATTTAAATCAGAATTTGAACTCATAACCTTTAGACAATGAGAATGACTTCCTCACCAACCAGGCCACCATGACCTCATACTACATGTTATATAATGAATATGATTAACTTCATAAATTTTATTTTTTTAATTTTTCTTATGATCCAATAATTTATAGAAAACTCTTTTTTCTATCCTGACTTTTTGAAAATTTATTTGTTATTTTTCAGTAATATTTAATTACAGTGTTTAATTAAAGTTCATTAATAATTTGTCCAGATTCATTGTATTTACATATTAGCATAATTATAATAACATCTCTATTTTAATATCACAAAATTGTAATTGTTAGGGAAGTTTGTAAATATACTTTTTAAGGATTTTTGGGTGAAGTAAAAAGTTTATTGGGAATAAGCCCTTAATGAATAAACCAATTTTTTGTATTTATTTTGTTTTGTTTTGTGGATAAGCCAATTGCTGCTTAGTGTTCCTTTAACCCTTTGTGGTTCAGTGTTCCAGGTGATGGAAGACCAAGCTTTAAATTGTTACCAAATTGTTGCATTTTATGATAGAGATGAAATTTGGTTTAAAATTTTCTTTAAACTCTCTTTTATGATAATAGATTTCAGCACTACATAAGAAGATCAATAATTTTCAATTATAGCAGATTATTTAAATCCCTTTATTTTGAAGAAATATTTCCGAATTTTTTTTATACAAAAATAATTGTTTGAAAAGAAATTTCTATGTTATTTTCTTGTCTGTACCTTAAACTATCGATTCTATATAACTTAAAATTTTTTACGCATAAAGTATATGCAGAATTATCTGATAAAACAAGGTGTCCCATCACCTGGAACACTGCACCGTAACGACACTTTTCCTTTATGCTATTTAGAGCGCGATTAGCCTTAAACTCAATGCTGAGGGGAACAGCTGTGTTTAATTTTTACGGTTTTTCTCTCTTTTGGGGTATAATAAACTAATGTTGAGTAATGTACTAGGAAGGATTACTTATATGGATAATATATCTACACCCATATTGGCCTCTTGAAATAAGAAGCTTCAGTGTGGTATATCAGTTATTATATCAGTTAGTTCGAATCCTCTCTAGTTAGAAAAGCGTTATTTTTATGCTCTTTTATGTATGTATACTTTTTTTATGCCTATGTGTACTTTTTTGAATTTATATATTCAAAGTTTACTTTTTGCAAATGTAATTTTAATTTCTATTTAATTTTTTTTAATTTGTTAATTGCAAATAAATGGTATGTAGAAGTCTTAGCCCTTCTGAAGCAATAAAAATGCTTCAAAAATTGCCCTTTGTTAGTGAATCAAAACATTTATAATAATAGTGATACAGAGAAATATGTTAATAAACCACTTGATCTGTCTCACTCTGATAATGTTGTGTCAGGTGCAAGTGAAAATGATGGTGATGATTTATCTCAACCAGGCTCCTCTATGCAGCCCCAAAACCTTACTTGGATAACTAAAATAATTGTATAGAAATCTTTACTTTATTTTTTTATGGTGTAGAGTAGCAGGCTTTCTTGTGATGCACCCTGGATCATGCTAAATCTGCTACATAGGTGTAATACATTGTTTTATCATTCATATGCAAAAACATTTACGCGTTTATGGACTTCACTGCAATGCTTGCTTTTTACGACTTTTGCGGCACAGTGTTCCTTGTGATGGAACACCCATAAAATCGAAATGGTACTTGCAATCTGTAAAACATTTTCACTGTATACTCATATAGGCCTAAATAGGCAACCTACAAATTATTTTGTTGATATTTCAACTTTAAAGGCTAGTGCGCCTGAAAGGGTTAATACAGCTTCAAAGATGAATTTTTAATTATGAAAAAAATTTATCGATGTAGACTTTAAATTCTTTAATAAGATATTTTAAAAATTTCATAACACTCTTTTCAATGTATATTTCATATTAACCTTTATATCTCAGTAAAAATCTTCAAAATGAAGAATTTTCATTTTTGAAAAACATATTTATTTAGTAATACAAACTTGTAATTACTTATATTATTACATTGCTATAATTTCATAGCTTTTTTCCCATATTAGACTTATAATGTGCCTATTAGATTATAATTTGTTTTAAGTTATTAAATATGATAATATTTTTGTTATAGAAAATAGCTAATATTTTTGAACATATGTTTTTTTTGTGTAGATTTTGTGCATTTATAAATTTTTCATATTTTTATTACTGTTTCATAAATGATAAAATGTTTTAATAATTTACATTATTTTCTTTTTTTCCTTATTTTAGCTACTATAAATTTCAATATTTATGGAGTTTCTATGATTGGCTCAGATATTTGTGGATTTAACGGAAATACTACAGTTGAATTATGTGCTCGCTGGCAATCTCTCGGAGCCTTTTATCCATTTTCTAGGAATCATAATGAAAGAGTTACAATTGTAAGAATGTGTATAAAATCTAGTTTTCAATTATGCTATTTTTATAGTTTTTTAGGGGTGCTTAAAAATGATATTTATGTATTTTTGTAAATATTTGGATGGATATTTGTATGCAATCATAAATTTTTATCTCTGTTTAAGTATAGTTAAGTGTTACATTATTACGTAATATATAGTTTAATATTATTAATAATATATTAATTATAATTATTAACATCATAAGAATTTTGTAAAACATAACTTTAAGTTGTTTTATTGCTCAATTCTGTTTTCTAAATCAATATTTTTTATATTATCAAGTCATATTTATTTTTAACTTTAATGAATTATTTTTTATATTTACTGCCCTTTTATTTCAGTTTTACATGTGTTAAGAAAGTAATTTGTGTGTACACATTTTTTGTATAATTTGTTTTCTGTTAATTTATGAATTTCACTTAATTAAATCTCATAATCATCTAATAAATAAATGTATCTATGATTATTTATATTAAATTAATATGTGGAGCTTCATTTATTTTGTTATGTAAATTGAAACTTAAAGTTAAGTTTAAACTAACATTTATTTCAGAAATCAGCCTAATTTATACTTTTACACACACAGTACCTCTTATTCTAACAAATATCTTCACAGTTTTTATTGTTATTGATTTTGGATATATTCATGTGTTAATATAATTACTAAAAGTTACTTTTCTAGTTATATATGATGGTGAGAGGTATGATAACCTTATGCATTCAACAGAATACTCTCTTCAAATGTAAATTTTTGAAAAATATGGTAGTTCATAAAAATATTTACTCAGTTTTATGGAAGTATTCTAAATGGATTATTTTTATTAAGGACTAGGAGTATGATTATAATGTAAGATATTAAGGATTTATGTTTTATTAAAGAACTGGGTTTTATTTTATAACATGAAGCAAAGATTTTTTTGTTCTGAATTATTTCTTCACAATTTAATCCATTTTTTAACACCATAATTTTAAATCCAAATTTGCCTTAATTTTAGTTAGTTTTTATAGCTACAACCTTATACTATTTTACATTCAGATTATTTCTAACAAAAATTACAAATAAATTATTCAACTCAAATATTAAAAAAAAATTTAAAGAAATAAAATTTTTTTAGTTGAATAGAACTAATAAAACAAATTTGATTGGTACCATGAGGGTTTTTAAGTTGAAATGATCCAAATTTAAGATAATCGAAATAATGAAGCATCTGATAACACAGAATATTAAACTGGCAAAATTTGATAATATTTTAAATGTTACCTTCCTTTAAAAATATTTCTTTCATGTAATAATTTTTTTATGCTTTAACTTATCTCAAATTATCAGTTATATAAGTTTTTAAAATATTTCTTAGATTTTAATAATTCATTATTGAGAATTATAATTCCATATTTTGAGCTTGTTTACAATCAAAATGTACTGCATATATTTGGAACTATGTAGTGAGTGAACTTACTAACTTCATGCTCATTTAGCAATACAGTTTTGATTATAAAAGATTTTGCTATCAGGTTTTGATATTTCAGTATAAAATATGTCAAAATTTTTTTTCTATAATATTAGAAGTGCTAGATTTGTTATTCAATATGAAGGACATCATGGATTATAAATATCATGCATGCATCAACAAGAAAATAACAAAACTGACTTAGAATTAAATTATTTTTAAATACTGCTATTTATTTAAAACTTTGAACATTTCAAAATTATTATTTTTACTATTTTAATATTTTAATTAAAAATATTTGTATAAAAGTAGTTAAAATAATTTAAAAAAACTTAGTATTGAATATTCTTTAAAATTGAATGATTTCAAAAATAATTATAAGTATGTATTTTTCAATTAAATGATGTTATTTTTGAGGCACAAAAATCCTCAATCAATACACATTATGGAAAATAAATTTGTAATTTAATAATAGATTAATTTTAGAAAAAGTGTGAAATTTTATATTTTGTATATTAGTACTCTGTTTTTAAAATTTTAATTTCGTTTAAACCTTTATCTAGTAATTTATTTATTTATAGGAACAAGATCCAGTAGCATTAGGGCCTATTGTTGTTAGAGCAACAATAAATGCTTTATTTCAACGCTACTCACTTTTGCCATATTTGTATACTTTATTCTATCGCAGCCATGTGTTTGGGGACACTGTTGTAAGACCAACATTTTTCGAGTATGTATAGTAATATTCTATTATAATTCACAGTTATTATTTTAATAATTGGTAATAATTATTATTTTAATAATGATTACCACAATTTTTGGAACAAACATTACTGTATTTACTTGTTTAAAAATTAATTATGTAATGTAGCATTTATGTTCTCTTTAAAATTACTTTTCTGTGGTTTGTAAAATGGATTAGAAATATGTGGAAATCAGTCCCTAATATCCCTTATATCATTATTCTAAAATGCTGTGAAGCATGATTTTTGAATTTATTCTATTCTCATTTAAAAAAGTTGTACAGGAAGAAAATGTATTTGTTGATTTGTTTGATTTCAGCTATATATAATCATATTCCTAAACTAGTTCAAGATTTGTTAAATCATAATAATTTGTATTATCAAGAATCAGTTTTTGAAGACTTCCCACTATGTACAATTTGTTATAACAATTTTAATAAAAGTAAAATATGAATTATTTTTACTCCATTTTATATCTTGTTGCATTGGTCTTCATAACACAATTTGAATTATGTAGATTATCATTGAACAAATAAAATTTGTAGATCTAAATATAATCATTTCTCACTTTTAACTTATTTTTGCATTATAGTTTCACTTTATGTATTTTCTTAACTCATATATCATGTGTAAAAAGACATGGGTCAAAGCATAGTTACAATGATTTCACTGTGGTATCATTTGCAATTTAATTTACTGCTATTTTTCTGCACAATTTATAACTTTTTAAGTCTGTTTTTTCAATATGACGCCAAGCTGATGAAGCATTTCCTACTTCAAAAGTGTAACTAACTAGTTTTCTTTTATTTTCATTATCATAGATACTTAAAATAAGTTCTAAGCAATCATTTAACAAAGTAAAGTATTTTATGGAAAGAAAATCATTTTTTGATTTAAATCAAAATTTTTGCCATGTATTTTAAGAGTTGGTATATACAATGAATACTATAATTTATATGTATAATTTTAAAACCTTTTTTTTGTGTGTGTATAATGGATGCATAATATGGATAATTTTTTTCTGCCATTATTGTATTACTATTGATAGATGGTTTTATTTTATGCAATTTCATTTATCATGAGTAAAATATGCTTGAAATTTGAGAAATTATAAAAAAAACATTTATTTTATTTTAATAATCAAAAAATGATAATTGATATTTTGTGTTTATTTCTAATTTTGAGTTAGAAAATATAAATATGATAAATTAGAATAAATATTTTTTTACATTTAAAATATTTTTAAAATCTTAAATGGATATTTAACTGTTAAATTAAAATTATTCAAAAATAAACTCAGATACTAAGGCCTATTGTGCCTGTATCTGTTTTCTTGACTGAGGGCCCTGGAAAGCAAAGCATATATCCCATTTAAGTAGTCAATCTAACACAAAACCCCCTGTGCTTAGTTCCCAAGCATGCTTGGTACTCTGGTTTATTGACTTACTGGAGGGATGAAAGGCTGAGTTGACCTTGCCCAGCTTGAAGACTAAACCATGGACCTATGTAAATTTATTCTAGCTGTCAATATTTAATGAAAAATTTTTTCGTTTTGTTTAATTCTGTGTACAATTGGAGGTATTCATTTACATTAGCTTTTAAGAAATGGATATTGCATTAATTAGTAGTACGTTTCTGAACTTTTTAGTAATTTTTAACTATTGTTCCTCTGTGTACTTAGTCCAGAGTTGGACTCTGGCAGCTAGTGGAAGCAGCCAAGTGGAATCTTCATCATTTAGAAACAGGAATAAAATAGAAGACTCCTAATAGTTGACCTGCTATCTCCAGAGGTATCATTTCTCTTGTAGGACATTGTAATCATGACATATTTAATGTACCTCAACTGCCATTAATTAACATGATGGATATTCAGCTCTGCAGCTTGGATTCGAACTTACTACCTTCCAATAATGAGACCAATGCCTTAACCAACCTGGGCACTTCAACCAATTTTTAACTATGAATATTGATATGTTCTTAATTCCTGCATTTACTGATTTGAAATAAATTCTTTGTTAAGATGATGAAGATATCTTACAGAAGATGTTTTTGTTAAATTGAGCGGAATATATCAATTTAACATCTATTTTTGTGCATGTTCAAATATTGCATAATTTTTCCCTGCATAGTATTAAATTTATTTTACAGGTTTCCAGAAGATAAAAACACATATTCTCAGGATGAACAGTTCCTCTGGGGCCCAGCATTGATGATAATTCCAGCTCTATATCCAGTATTAATTTCACATTATTATTAATTTAATAATAATACATTTGTTAATTCTAATATAATAGTCAAATTAAATCAGAACTTGAAAAACCACATTTTTTTCATTATATTTATATGATGATCTTTTGTGTTATTTAATCTCATGTAGTTTAACTCTATAAATCTCATGTAGTTTATAGAGTATTTACTCAAATACTATATTTTCTGTGGTGTAGATTGAAAGTCTCAAACCAAATGATGTTTCATAAAAACATACTTGATTTATATTCCAGAAACCCAAATTTATGATAATTATTTGTAATAGTGGTAATTTTTTGTAATCTTGTATAAATTAATTGACTTACAGTAAAATTTCTTGATGACATTGATTCATCATAATTGGTACATTTAAAATTTTGACATAATCAAAGTAATATAATAAAGATTAATGCCAAAAATAAAATATAATTATTGCTGTTCTTAATTGGAAATAATGAATTTAATTTTAATGAATTCATCAAGTAGTAAAATTTCTTTAAATTCATTCCAAACATTTCTTATGGAAAGAAATTTTGTGTTCAGGATCTCACTTTTTGCATTTGAGTTAAAACATATTATTATGAGGATTTTGGCTTTTTATGAAGTAATTACAATACATATTTAAAAAATTTGCTTTTAGTTTTCAAAGATAAAAATCTAAGATTATTCAGGGTTGCAGAATATAAATGATGTTCAGTGTATTAAATTAATTATGATTACTTAAATGATACTGTCTATCCATAAAGAAAAAAACATATTTTTTAAAGTCTATTTTAATATTTATATTAGTTATGATGTAAGTTAAGGAAAAATGCTTAGTAATATTTTGTGTATTGTATTATCTGAGTAAGAAATTTCATGCTTCAAAACTGTAAATTTTTTAATGTTAGATAGAACTTTAATTATATCTTTAAAATTATTCTTGTTGTGGTAATCAAATAAAGCTTTTATTCAATATTTTCTTAATAATTTGGCATCTCTGGTAATGACTTTGCTGGCGATTTGGCAAAGCCTGGCACAGCAACCCTGTACCTCATTAGAGTACCATAAAATGCTTGTTAAAAGAAATTTTTCATCCTAGTGTTAAAACGTTTACAAGGTGTTCATGAGAAGAAAAGTATGGGTTTCTTTGCCATGGAACCTCCACAAATTTGTTGTAAATTTTGGTTGTTGTAAATTTTGCATTAAGACGATATGATTATCTGCTAAAGCACTTTTACCATTTACGTTTGACTAATTCGCTGATTTGCCCTTTATGTGAACTTGTCGACATAATTGATGATCACCTTTTCACTTGCTCTGGACTTTTTGATATTGCAGCTAGGAAATCTGAAGATGACTTTTTGTTGATTTTAATATTGTATTAGGCTGCCCTAAGAGACTGATGGTTGAAAAAACAAGGTCAGGCATAGGATTTGAAAAAAATTATCTAGATGGAATTCATTCTCAAAAAATTGATTTTGGAAATCTGCTTTCAATTTCATTCTATATCAATGATTAAATTCCGAATCTCCCATGATTTAAACATGTAAATGTATCTTATTAAAAATAGTTGACTAAAAATATTTATTTAATATTTATAGAATGTAAGTAAAGTTACAGCATATTTACCAAAGGGATTGTGGTATCCGTCATTACCAAATCAGATGCAAATAGCTAGTCCAGGACAAAACTACACGTTTTCCATTGATGTAACATCTATTCTAACTTCTGTTAGAGGTGGTTACATTATTCCATCACAATTACCGAGTCAAACAGCAACAGAAAGGTAAGAATTCTTATTAAAAAACTAAGTGCATGTCAAAATTTAAAAGGGTGAACTTTATTATTTTGGTGCCTAAAATTTAGCAATCATTATATATATTCTATTTTACACTCAAATAAGTTATTAAAGTTACTTATAAAATTTATTTCAAAATTATATTTATAACTGTTGGCGAAATTTTGTTGTCAGTTTTCTTGTGATTTTATAGTTAATAATAAATTACTTGTTAAATAAATAGCTTTTGTTAGGATTGCCACAAATTAGTTAATCTAGTTACTTGTGGATGGTGTCTGTTTTGTGGATCTTTGTTGTCTTGTATACCTGGAAACATGAAATAATCACATGACTAATGACAGCACTCCAAACATTGACCAATAAAAGTTTATTTATAATTTAAATTTTGCAGTTACAAGTTCCTTTCCCCTCTATGCAATTTGAATTTTGATACATGAGTATATTTTAAATGGCAACTTTGAGGCTTAATGCAATCAATGTAAAAGAAATAACAAATATATATTGTTAGTTTGTGTGTAACTCTTAAATAAAGATAATTGTATAGATCAAAATGAAAATAAAGTCATTGTTGTTAAATATTGATATAAGTATAATTTCATTTTGTTATTCAATAACTTCTATTATTTACTACAATTAGTTATATATAACTGTATTTAGTGTAAGTTTTTAAAAAAACCAAGATATTGCATTTATTTTTTTCACATTAACTCTTCATTCTTCATGAAAGCTTAATTTTTACCATACTGAAATTTATATATTTAAATAATACAAAAAGTATATATATAAATGTAGTTAAAATTTTTGCTTTGTTCTCTATAAAGCATTTAAATTTTATTAAAATTTTTTTGTAAATTTTATTAAACAACAAGAAATATGTTAAATGAAAGTAATCAAAATATTTTCTAGTTTTTAGAAAACTTTTATTTTTAATTATGAAAATTATAATGTGGAACAAAATATAATTTTTTTAAATACTGTGAAATGTCATTTTTCAAAACTGATTTTTTTCAAGTAATTAAATGTTTTAAAAGGTGAGTTTTAATTGAAATATTTTTATTTGTTGGATCCACATACTTTCCATTCCTTATTGAAAGAATGTATGTAGATCCAAAGAACCAAATATATACATTATGGAACGATAAATAAAATTAAAGTTTATTAAACTATCAAAAAGTTTCTTCTAAAATATTTAATAGTAAATTCTGCAATAACTCTAGAAAGCTTAAAATCCATCATACATGCAATGTGAACTTAATATAAGTAAGAAGCAATGGCTCAATTGTGGATAAAAAACTAAACAGACTGAATTCTTACTTAGATAAAAGGATTTTGTGTCAGCGATAGAGTTTCTGAGTAGCTAATGGAAAGCAGATGGTCATTTATTGTGGTCTAGAAATGGTAGATTTGTTTGTGGCATCTCTCTAAGAAAAACTACAAAAAGTTACTGTTTAGTTATTTATTTATAAAAATAATTTATTTTTGTATTAGTTATATAAAATGTTTTAAATTGTCTTGTGTTAAATAAAATAAAGCTTTTAATATTTTGTCAATATTTAGTTTGTCATAAATTTATAAGAAAGATTTATAATGAAACTTTTAAAATATCTACATGCAAAAAATTATGAATGTCAATAAATCTTGATTCAAACCCTGTGTAAAGTAGCTGCATTTTAATAAAAATAATAAGAAGAATTTCTGTAAACTTAAAATATTTTCCATTTCACAAACCTTGTTAAAATATTATAGCCTTTTTTTTTATCTTTTACTAATTTATTTATAAAACTGTTACCACATCAATAGTTCCATCTCTACTAATATTTTAAAGATAATTGCTAAAATCTTATATTCACAATGTTGTTTTCTGAATTAGATTTATGTTTATATCAATCATTTCATTAAGGGAAACAACAACATTGGAAACTTTTCATGCTAATTTTTCATTGTTTTATTTAAATGAAATTTTCAGTTTGTTAGAGAATTTTTCATTTTTCTTGAGCTAAGTGAGATTTTGTTTGCAGATCAACTTTCTGGGAAAATTTTGTTTCTGTAAAAAATTTTCCCAAAGTTGTAATTGATTTTGAGATAGAGAGAAATTTTTGTACTGTAATGCCAAGACTTTGCAATGTGATTATATTGCATCTGCCTATGCAATACACTTTTCAATATCTAGGATTTTTTTTCAAAGAAAAGCTTTTTTCTGAATATTGTGTGAATTAAAATAATTCATATTCAGTTTGATGAATATAACTGTAAACATAGCAAGTGATAAATGGACTTGAGAAATTCTGAAATAGAAATGAGTTTATCTAGTAAATAATGGATATATGGATAGATTGAATGTATTTTTTGTTTTTAATTTTGTAGAAATTAAAAACTTATCATTAAAAGTATCACATCTGTACTTTTATAAATATTACAACAAAATGTTTGTGCTGTAGTAATTTTTTATCACCCATCTCTAATAGTTCAAATAGATAAATGAAGAAAGAAAGCTCTAGTAAGAAGCCTCTTATTAAGAAAATACTAAAGTTAATATCTGCCTTCTGTTCAGCCTTTGAAAGTCATATACTGGAAGAAAAAAGCATTCAGCAATAACAAATATTTAGTTTACTGTGTAATTGTAAATATTAACTTTCCTTTTCCTTTCCACTCTTCTGATTCCAGGAAACAAAACTTTCTGAAAATCTTCCCATTTGTAAAAATCTTGGTTGCTTGTAAAAAATTTGTTTTTTGTGTTTTGTATTTACATTAAAACAATTAAATTTGGATATATTTTTCATACTTCTGTTATGAAAAATGTCCATATATTTGAAAAATGTTTCACATAAGCATTAGTATTCAAATAACAGTTTATAGTTTTTGGAAGAAACCATCATATGTTTGCTAAAATAATTGAACTGCATTATGTGTTTCAATAATAACTATTTTTTACTTGCAGTTGAAATTATTACAGTTAAATGCTAATGTCATATTTTTTCTTTCAGAGATTTTATTGTAATAATAATGTGAATTCAAAGAGCAAATAGATTTTTGCTATTAAAGTAAATTCATTAAAATTTACTATTTTATTTAACTGTAATTTTAACAACACTTTTATGTTCAATTTATTTATTATTATGATTGCTTGTATTCAATTTATTTCGTTATTTCTTCTTTTTTTTAAATATATATTACAAATAATACTTTAGATCGAAAATCAGTACATAAGCAATATTAGAGTCATCATGTAAGTATATACTCTTAATACTTTCATGCATATCAAAATACAGTTATGACATCAATAGTTCTTTGATTTAAATTTGATTTAATAAAAACAATAAGTTAGCTATCCTTATTGCTGAATGCATCACTATAACCTTAATACTTTTTTTTATAAAAAAATATGAAAAAATGCTTTTTTCAAAGCCTTTTTTTTCCGCTATAGCTATTTCTTCATATATTATATTTTTTAATAAGAAAATAACTGAAAATAATCATGGCAATATATTAACATTGCTCCTTAAATCTTGCAAGATATGGAAAATTAATCACTAATCTGTATTTATGTTGACAAAATTTCAATGAAGAAAAAAATTAGTGAATCTTTATAATAATTGTACTTTTTGTTTTTACTTCTTGAAATTTCTCTTGATCTGTAAAAATATTATCTATACTTAAATTATTTGCTGTATGTTAATATGTATACATGTATTTATAAATATAATTTCCTAGATGAAATTCAGTGTTTACAATATCAATTTACATACTTGAAGTTTGACATAAAAATTTGTGATAACATCATTTGTATAATTAAATTTTATTGAAATTGTTTTCAGTCGCAAAAACTACTTTGTGTTAGGTGTTGCATTGGATCAGAATTCTGAAGCTCATGGAGAACTATACTGGGATGATGGTGACTCAATAGGTAATTAATATTTCATTCAAATTATGTATAATAAATTAGTTATTTAAAAAAATGAATTAAAATATTTCTTTTTTTCATTTGTTTGTATGTTTTTTGCACTTTTATATTTAATATAAGCATTGCTATAGTTTCTTCTTAATTGGATTGAAAGTCAAGTCACCCTTGATAAAGCATTTTGTACCTTGTTTCAAACTAAAAAAGAATTTGCTGCATCTATTAGAGTCTTCCACTTTGTTTATGAAGTCAGAAAAGCCTCTTATCAAATTAAGATATAATTCTTTAGTATCAAGAGTACCTAAAATGATCAATCTAGTAAGGGAAAAACATAACATTCATATATAATATTATGTGCTATTTCCTCACTCTTATGGCATTTTCTACATACAAGTCTTTGTTGAAAAAGTCTCAAATATAAAGTTGCCTTCATACCTTGTAGTTGTTTTTGTAAATACATAATTAAATGCATATATGGTTAAGAACACTATTTTAAAATAAAATAAAAAAGTATTTAATATGAATGTTAATACTTCCTGAAAATTTTTGATTTGATTTCTGGAAAACTCTTAAAAATTCCTGGAATTTGATTCTTGGAAATTTATATGAATCCTATTCTTAGAAGATGTAAATATCTAGCACACAAAAGCATTAATGTTATTTAGTCTAATAATTATTCACTTTTGCTAAAAATTTGTCTTTGATACATTTTCTATAACTCTAATCGAGTTAATTATAATGGTAAAGAAAAATTTTCTGTTGCTTTATTATCCGTAAGTTCATTTATTTTTGCTATTTGTAAAGTTTATTATCTCACTATGCTTACTATTCTATCATTTATATATTACTTATTATATATTACTAATAATGTGAGGCCTAATGTTTTTTTAAGAAGTAAAGTCTCTGAATTATATTTCTTAAATATTTTTTGTGAAAGCTAATGTTTATTGAGTTAATATGAATTCATTATAATAAGCTTTTAAATAGAAATAATATTAAGAAAAAATTTAAACCTCATTTCAAATCGATGAATATTTAATAGCTGAAAAACATTGTTACTAAAATTGAATTAATAATTACCACATTTTTAAAAATTGTTTTGTTTAATTTTGTTTTAGAGTTACCAAAAATTTTTTTTTTTCTTTAAAGAAACATTATGCACTATAACTGAGATATTATAGACTACTATTATGTATGCTAAAATATTTTTCATGGTGATTGTTGTTAACATTACATCATGTTTGACTTTCATGGGTTGGTGTTATGAAATGCATAATTTAATATTCTATATTGAAAGCTGCAAATTTAATTTAGACATTCAAATTATGTTTCCTAAAAATATTTAAAAGCTTTAAAATATCTTTAAATAAATAATTTGGTTGAATGCTTATGAAAATATTATACTGTTCTTTCAAAGTGTTTGTGATTTTAATAAAAAGTTGAAACAAGCAAATAAACAATAAAATTCATATTCTTAAATCTTGTTTAGTATTAAAACTGTAGTTTTTGAAGATCTTCTATCTCTAGTTTATAATCGTATTAATTAACATTAAAATCAAAATTCTATTGCTGATTATTTTTAACTGTAAAAAAAGACTGTTGAAAAATTACTGTTATTGTTTTACTTTGTTATTATGGTGAGAAATGAACTGAAAATATTAAACTCTATAATAATTTACTTATTTTTACTAATTAGCAGTTAACTTAAAATTTCCACTTTATTTTCATATGTATTTCATTTTATGAAATAATTTGAACATGATTATACATAGGTTTGTAATAATTAATTTCTTATATAATATCGATAGTTTTTACAAATTTTAAAATCTTTGATAATTTTAATACTGTTTTTATTAATATTGTTTGTTTTTATTTATCTCTATATATTTTTATTTCTTTTTTAGATTTACATGAAAGTGGAAATTACAACCTTATTAAATTTTCAGCTTCCAAAGTGAGCATAAAATAATATAGTTTTTAATAAGTAAATATATTAAGAAAAAATATTTATTAATGTTTCATGTAATTTGAAATTTAGTCATTTCTATAAAATATTCTATATATAAGATAGCAGTTGGATTTATTTTTTATAAAAGAAATCTGAATATGTGTGTGTTGGATATTACTAAAAGAATTAAATTATGGAGGAATAAAACTGGGAAATGAATATCTTGTTTTTGTAATCATACAAAAATGAAATATTAAAGATGTGTACTATTATAATAAGAAATAAGAGTAATCACTTTTTGAAGAATATTTTGATATTAATATTATGTAGATGATCATTATTGGAGATAAAGCATGCATTTCTCATCCCTCTTTTATTACCTAGAATACTAACACTACTTGTAAATATCTTTCATGTACTTAAAGCAATGTTTTGAAATACTTCACTTTAGAAAGTAATTTTCTTTATTCATTTATAAATTGAACTTAAATGTATGATAGACTAATATAATTTTGTCTCATTGCTTTTTTCACTTTTTATCGTTATGTTTTGGTTTAATTTATAAATATCTTTATTCATTTCGTTTTTTTCTCGTACTTTAAGCCAGTCAATACTTGCTCCTGTATTAACTAGTCTTCTTTTTATAATTTAAAAAATATTCCCAGTCAATATTTATTTCTGACATCTATAAAATTATCTTCTATGTTCAGAAGCTAGTAGTATTGTATTAATCCCATCTTGTTTATAAATTATCTTTAGCTAATTTAATTCCTTAAAATTTTGCTCATAAACTTGAAAGCCTTTCTGATATGAACTAAAATATTACTAGCCTCATTACTGTTCCCATTTTTTAATAGTTGGTTGTTGTTTCTTTGATTTTTTTATGGAAATTTATTTCAGGATACTTCAGTTACTTAAAACATTGTCTACTCATCTAATGAGAAAGAACTGTAAGATCATGCAATAAAAATATAATGTTAATAGTAAATATAGGCAATGGTTGAAATATAGAAAAATTGCTTGCATTGCTAAAATTGTTTTTTTTTTCCAGAAATTAAAAAAAAAAAAACTTACATTAAATATCTGTTTTTATTAAAGTAAGTTTTATTGATTCTGAAACTTTTGATTTAACCAAATTAATCAAATGGTGTAATGAATATACTTTGATATATATTGCTTATGTATTTTTTTGCAAATTTTTTAAATTTAGATGGTTTTCCCAATTATTTCTAAATATGGATAATTTTAGATTAGAATAAATAACCAATTTTGCAATTATTTAAATTGATTTTTTTTGTGATTTGTTATTAAATACATATATTTAACTTAACATTAGACTCTGTAGTAAATTCATTGCATAAAATAAATAAATAAAAACAGAAAAATTCTTAAATAGCCCAGTTTTGTGAAGCAACAAAATGCATTACTTGTATTTAATTATTTTATTTCTTATCTGCAGTTCATAATAAAATAATATAAATATAGTCTTTACATGATACTTTTCCCAGGGTGTCTTAAATAATACCATCCTAAAAAGTGGCTATAAAGGTGAAATGAGCATGACAAATGTTGCAATACTTGGAGTAAATCCTCTTCCTAAAGAAGTAACTTTGAATGGAATTCAATGCTTAAAGAGGGTGAGTATTTCACATAAATGCAAACATATTATAAGAAAAAAATCCTTAAATAATTTCATTTCATAAAATGTATTATAATATATTTATGCATAAATACAAAGTTTATTTTTGCTTCTTAATAAATATATTTAGTGATTCTTTTTACTTGTTTACATGATTTTTTCACTGATATTTATTTTCTTATTTGATTATTTTACTTTTCTGTTATGTAAAATTAAAATTATTGAGATTGAAGTTGTGATAGATAAAGGGAGAAATTATTTTATAATGTTCATATGAAGACAGTTGAAATAAATTTTTATGATGTGCACTTTTACATTGTTACTTATTGTATATTTCATGAATGAAGGTAAATGCTTATATAAGAAACTTCAAATTGACACATTATTTACCAAATCTATTGGAATGTTTATGAAAAATTCTATTCACACAATATAAAAAATAGTAACTAGTTTACCCTCTAAATTATAATTTAAAAATTGTAACAAAAGCTTTTTTTAGAGTTCTTTTTCTGCATTAACATAAATAAAATGAAGTAAATTTCTATTTGTTCAACTTTATTTTTAAGGAAAACTTAATGTATTTTATGTAATGAGTCAAAAAATATCTGATTCTAAATTTCTCAAAAGACAATTTAGTGTTTGTGTTATTGTTTTATGAGTATAAATATTTACTGAAGTGTATTTTTTATCATTGACTTAATTTATGAAAATTTTAGTTAGCTAATATTTTAAAATATCTTTTTAGTTACCAGTCCAAATTTTTAATTTTTGATGCTATGTAGATTTCAACACCTAGTAAAACAGTTATTAAAAATACTCCTAAATTATTTTATTTCTCTATATGTTATATTTTTAATGCTTAATATGCAATTCCTTCCTGGAAAGTTCCTGATTCAATATCTTTTTGTTGACTGATTAAAATACTTCTTTTAATTTACCTCATCAAATGATATCCTTAATTGTTTAAATTTATGTCATTTATTGTAAGTTATAAATAGCCATCCATTTTCAAAAGTTTTTGTTTCATAAGGTATTTCTATCTTAAATATTGTTGATTTGATTTTGATTAAAAATAAATAACTCTTTTTCCAAAGTAAGATTATTGCTTTAATTTTACTAATTTAAGTTACTTCTTTAATAAAAACATCTAAAAGTTATCAAGTGCAAACTTTATTTGCATATATAATCTTAAGCTAAAAAAGACGAATATAATCATTATCAAACTATGTATTTGAATAAAATTTATAAAGTGTGAAAAAAGTGCAGAATCTTCACATTTTATAAATTTTTACCCTTAGGTTTGCTCAAAGACCAAATGCTCTAATTGCTGCTGCCAAATGCTCTTACAAATTTCATGCCATTATTCTTACTGCATCGGATTTAATTTATGCTTTCTATGTGAAAGTAGGTTTTATTTAGCTGGCATGTTTGTGGTAATACTGTATAAAGGCCTGATATTTATTTCTAAATATGATGACTTTAAGATAATTATTTTATTAAAATTCAGTAATAGTTTGTATTTAATTATAATAGTTACTTTAGTTGAAATTCAATAATAGTTCAATAAGCCAGTTATGATTATTGTTGAAGTTACTGAAAATTATCGTGAATATGCTCATAAATTTTGATGTAATGTTATTTTCCAAAAACAATAAAAACAATTAAGGCTTTGTAAAATAATTAAGGATTTTGAGTTACCTGCTTTTAAAAAACATTTTAAGAAGACTTTAACTAAAATATGAATAAATTTGATTTAATTAGAAAATCCAAAAATATACTACAAAAATCAAATATATTTTATTAGTTTCTGCTCAGTATATAGAATTTTTACATTTATGTAAATAATCTTTTATTATGTCTTAAATTCTTTCTTACTCTTTGCTATAACTTTAAGATTGCTGCAAATTCATTTTCATCTATGTTCACATTTTTGTTTAAATAGCTGCAAATAGGGAATAACATTATATGTGTAGTCACTCTTGTTTTCTTTTATATCTCAATTTGATATCTCCCTAGCTGAGAAATAACACTAACTGACTCCTAAAAAAATAGAAAAGAGTACATTTGGACTGAGATATTTTAGCATATCATATAATGAGTAAAAAATATTATAAATATTTATGATATAATCCATAAATTTCTATATTTGTACACTATTAATCATCATGATTTAACGTGATTTAATTTTTATTGTTTGAATATTCAAAGTTGCTCCAGAAATATGGATTCTTGGACACAAAGCATAAAAATCCCATTTTGATTCCCTAAATCTTCTAAAACCCCTCGCAGAATGGAAAAAATTACTAAACTTTATAATGACCTACAAATTCAAATGAAGAAACATTATTCATTCATCATGAAATTTTTATACTTTCTCAAGTTAAAATTCTGTTTTGTTTTGTTTTGTTTTTTTTTTTTTTTTTTTTTTTTTTGCAGGAAGAAATCTGAGTAAAATTTTAAAAAAAATCCTATTTAAAAATAACAGAAGAAAAATGAGCATTTTAGCTACAGCTTTAATTAGGATTTTACAAGGATTGTGACAATTTATTTATGAGTTTCATTCATGTTATTTCTGCATCTCCTTGGAGGGAATATTTCAAAGATAAAATTAGTGATCTTCAAGTTGTCTAATGTAATTTAATATCATCTAATATTAAATTTAAGCAAAATTGAATTAACACAATAAGCTTTTTGTTATGACTAAATTTATGAATGCACTTTAGTCAACTACTGGCATTAAGGCATGTTCAATTCAAAACAGAAAGTAGGAGATTAACAACTATGATGTGGTTAAAGAGACACAATTCAACTTTTTAAGTAAAATGTTTCTGGAAATTATCTTTGCCTCGAATTTCTTGTCATTCCACTTTAAATTGCTCCTGCATTATGTTGTAAATCAAGAAATACAAAAATATATTTATGATTAACTTTTGTATACATATGATAACTTTTGTATATTTATGATTAACTTAATATTGTTTTTATTTAAGGTTGACATACCTAAAACAGAGTCTTCCATAAAACTACCATGGTTTGTTGGTGATCATAACTACAATCTTACTGCTAGTGAAACCTGTGGTTTTTCAGTTCTTCCTCCTGTAAGTATTTTTTCTTATATTATATTATAAAAATTCATTTCTGTTGTGTTTGGATAAAGAAATTATTTTTAATTTTTTCTGAAAAAAATTTGGCTGAATTTTTTGTAACAAACTATTATCAAAATTGTCGAATGCAAATTTAATCATTTTTTACTACCATTATTTTTCTGTACAATAAACAAAAAAATCTTGTTAGATGATTGTCAAGAAGTAAAAATTTATCATTTTTGACAAAGGGATAAATACATTTTTCTGTACTGTTTACTGGGCATAATTAGGTGAGTTCAAATTCTAATCATCATTGATAAAGTTCCTTTAATACTAAATTTTTCAATGTGAGAATCTAAATTAAACTCCTGTAAAAAAATTAATTGGTGCTTATCTACTTTTGTAGTTATCAGAAAATTATATTTCACATAAATTGATCACTTGATGAAATTGTTAATTTTTTCTAACATTTATCTGACAATTTTTTATATCATCTAAATTTTTTTATTTCATAATTAAGCTTACCTATTATATGAGAAAATAAATGTATTTTTTGTATCTGCTGTAATTTTTCCAATCAATTTTATTTCCAATCAAAAATAACAATTTAAAAATATTGCTTACAAATTTTCCGATTTTCTTTGATAAAAATTATGTACTAAAATTCATATTGAATCCAATAACATGGAAAAGATGATTTGTGTTTTTATGAAAAAGTTAATTTTATCATAACAAAATTAATTTTAAGGTAACCATAAAAATTAAAAAATACCGTGGGATTAATTAAAATTTTTCTAATGTCCTTGATATCATAAATTGTTTCCTAACATTATGAGTAGGTATTAATGTCTTTATTTATATTATTAGAAAACAGTATATTGTAATATTAATAATATATTATATAAATATTATATAATATTATAATATTAGTAATAATTCACAATAACATTAATTACTTAGTCCAACTAAATAACAATAACATTATTTGGTTGGGCATCTTAATAAATTTCCATTTTTCATTAGGGTGTAGAAAATTTATCTTATTGGATATCACCAATGTATTTGATGATAACTTAAAAGCAAAACAGTTAAGTCCTATAACCAATAAGTTCTGTAAAAAAATTTATTACTATTTCAAAGCATATTTTTTTAATCTATTAATAGTATACGTGTAATGAAGCATTACTTCAATGTTTTAACAAATAAAATGATGAAATCATGCATTATTACATTATTACAAATAAAACTTTTTATTTTATAACTCCCCTTTTTTTATCTTTCTTCATACTACATTTTCAGTAAATTTTATATCTAATGTATTGTATTTAATCTTTAATCTTGTTCACATATTATCATATGTGAGATGGAACAAATGAGCAGAACTAAATTTTAATGGGGTGAAAAAAATCGGTCTGTGTCATTTTTCAAAAATTATTAAAAAGTAACAGTATGTTTCACTGAAATAAATGACCTTTAAATTAATTATTTTTATTAAAAAAAATTAAATGTATGTAGTTTTTTTCTTAGCAGTTTTTAAGTAAGTACATTTGTTACTTAAGTGTGTTTTCATAATTTTTATGAAAGTTTGCTTTTGCTTTACAATTTATAAGACGCATAGCTTTGATTTTCTATAAACACATTGAATATAATTCACATTATTATTTATGTATATAAGCATTACTATATTTTTATATTAATAATATATTTAATTTGATGAACTTAACTTGCATTATTTTGTTTGTTAATTAGACATCAATGAAGTGTTCATTGCAGCATTTGTTAAATTATTTTTTTAACAAATTTATTAAAAAAATTACACAAATTACTTTTTTAAGTTATTTTTATGATATTTTATTCCTTACAGATAGTTAACATAGTAATTTTTGCTATAATTATAAACAGTATTAATTTAAATTAAGAATATTTTTGTATGGATTAATTAATATGTTCAGTTTTATGATACTCTGATTATTTTTGATAATGCTTTTATTTAAAATGAATATTGTGTTGAGATTAAGCTGGGAAAGAAAATCAAAATATGACTATAATTCAATTTTTAACTTACTGAAATAATATAATTTTTATCAAACAAAAGTTTGAACTCTTAATTATTTATTTTCCTTTATAGATACTTAATGTTATTACTCAATTTGTAGAGATATTAGATAGTGTACCAATAAAGAGTTTCTCTTATTAACATTTTTTAGTTAATACTAGAAATATATCATTAATGCTAATAGATTCAATCACAAGATTTAAATACTTTTTGACTAGAATTTTCAAAAAATAAAAAGAATTTATTAAAATTGAGGTATCTATTTTTGTGTGTTTATTTTTGAATATTTATTAGTTACACTGAAAACAATTATTTTAACCTATTAGGTATGGCATAATTAATAAAAAATATGAGACTTTATTGATAATTGTAAAAAATGCATCATAATGGGTCATACTTTATTATAAATTAAATTGGTCACATGTTAAAGATTAACAGAATCAAATGAAAATGTTTAGCAAGAAATGTTTTAATTAAATGATACTTATAAGTAACAATAGTAAATAAAATTGTGAAACAAAAATATTGCTTTCATTTTAATGTTTTATTAATTTCACTATTGTATTATTAATTATTACTTTCTTGTTTTAAAGGTTGGTGTTGGTGTTGGCTTTCATCCTACTAGTCTCTTAACACCATTCGAAATAACTTGGAAATAAAGACTCATGTTACAGCTTCAAACTTATTTTTAGAGCTTTAAATAATATTTACTAAATATTGTTATGACTTTAATGTGGATATTTATTTATTTCCTCATCTCACATGCAATCAAGCTGATTGATTACTTTTCATTCATTATAATAAGTAAGAGCGAAATTTCAATATTTTTATTAAAAAAATCATTTTTTATTGTAATAGTGTTTATTGTACTGCCAATCTTATTTGGTTTTAAATTGTTGAAATTGAAAACAGGTCTAAAAACTTAAATTAAATCTGTTTTTCTATGATTTAACAACATTCTCTAAAATTTTAAATGGTAAACATTGCCTTTATCATTTTTAATTTCTGTTAATTTAACATTTTTGTATAGCTAGAATTATCAATCAGTTATTTGTCAGGATTGCTTTTGAAGTATATGTTGTTTTACATATTGCTGTATTACAGTGTCTTAAATTATATTTTCATTCTTTACAAAGTGATTTGTATACAAATTTTAAACAGAAAATATAACTTATACTTTGAATTATAAAAAGTGAAAAATATAAGGCATGCTAATTTTTGGAATAATTTAAAATTTCTTGTTTGCTACATGCTTTTTTTAAATTTAAGTATGTGGTACTTCATATTATGATTTATGTTGTTGATATTAAATTGTGAATTGAAATGCATCATTTTATTATATTTTTCTTTATACCTGATAGTTCATAAATTAAAATGTTGTAAAACTTGTTAATTCTTATGCATAAATTAATATTTAATTTTGGATTTAATTATCAACTAATAGTAATGAATATGCTTTTTACAAGTCTTCAAATTAATCAAAAGTCAGACTCAAAGTACTGAGACTTAGATAGTCTTCCCTCAAACAGTACATTCGTTTTAATGCTAATTATTCTAATTTTTGCTGAGGAATCCTAATTTTAGATAGCTTTTCTGATCTCCATAATAGGTGAAAGTAAATGATTAAAATTTTTATAAACATTATCGAAATCAACCATCACAAAAATTTTAATATGTCCCAAATATTTGTAATCCAATCAGAAGCAAGAAATCCGTTTTTGATGAAAATGTTTGTAAGTATCTGCAGATATTTCCAATAAATGTGTTTTAATTATAAAATTTATGAATGCAAGAAGCAATAATGTCATCAGAATTAAGAAGTTCCTTTTATATTATTTGTTTTTAATTTAACATATTGTATGATATGTTGAAAGGTGAAAGATTCCTAGCAATAAAGTTGAAAGCTTAATTTATTTTACTAATATCCAAATATAAATATCAGTAAAATGATGATTTGAATAGAAAATAGAGTAAACTATAAATCATTTTACATTAAAAATTAGATTAAAAAATAAATTTTGCTAATTAAAATATGAAAGAGTTGTATGCATTAAAAATTATTGACTTTAAATTTGAGACCAAAATACCACTTAAATTCACCTGAAGCATTAGTCCTTAAGTTTAGATTGGAATGTAAATATATTTAAAAAAATGATTGACCGAAAATGACAATCCAGTTGTTTTGAAAGATTTATAAAAAATTTTCTTTTTTAGAAAGTGCTTATGAAATAAGGCTTTTTTTCAAGGAGAAAAGCATTTAAATGCAATCATATAATAGGGATATATATTTATAGTTTCATAAAATTTCTATAACATGTTAAAATATGAAAATCCTTTTGATTTAAAGCTGTCTTCAATGTGTAGATGATGAAAATGAATATTACAGTATAAGGAAAAAGAATTTGGGGAGAGAAATAGAAGTAGCAAAAAAAACATATTAAAATTTGCATAAAATATTTGCAGAATTATGCATTAAATAAATAATTGACAGCAGCATGTAGCCTGTTCCTTTTCTAATGATTAGCAAAATAATATTTATAGATCTAAGGTTTCTGATATTTTCCCATTGTAATGCTTTGAATATTAATAACTACTTCAATTTCTATTCCATCAATGTGGTTTTACTGAGTGTCTATTATTGCTGAAATGTTTCATAACTCTAAAGGTGCTGGAAACCAATAAAATATTTAATTTTAAAAGCATTACGCACATTTCTCAAGAGATCCAAGAAATTTTAAATAATAAAGTAGGGAAATTCATTTTTATATTTTTGTAGACATTTTGTTGATGTCAAATCTGTTGTGACTATAAGTACATATCCTATTTTTAAGAGAAATTGTAATTCAATACACTTACATTTTATTTGATTATTGTTGTTGTTGCTTCTAATCTCTTATTCTGGTCTGACTCTGTCAGACCAGATCAGTGAAACCGTTGACAATAATGAAGTCTGTTACAAGAAGTGGATAATTATGGATATTCTCCCAGTCCAGTCTAAAGAATCCAAGATGAGGTGATGCCTGTTATTGCTGCCATTTATGGCAAAGAAGATACTTTTCGCTACCCCCAGAATATGTGAGAACTTTCAAGTGCCTACTGGCAAGTCGGAACAGACATCTGTTGGTCTGCCTGTCACAAGGAAGAGATCGGAAAAGTCCTGGTCTTTTGCCTTTATATTTGATTATTAGGATATATTAGTGATCAAATTTTGTGAGGAAAAACTAATGTGCAGCATAGAGCTCACAAAAGGCATTATTTCTATTATATGAACATTACAGAAACGTTGATCAACAGCTGTTTGGAATAAAACATTAATGCAAAGATAATTTAATTAAAATTTTAATAAATCAAAACTTGTTTAAAATGTAATTTAAAAATAAAAGAAAATTATTTCCAATTATGTAGTTAGATGTGTGAACACTAATACTTTAAAAAACTGATTTTTCTTACAAATGTTAAAAAATGCCTTTTTAAAAAAAATAAGTAAATGTTTATGAAAATGGGAGAAAAATATATTTATCAATATCTAAATTCTGGGTTAGAAATAAATTTTAATTGTGAATTTAATCTTAACATATGTAGAGAAATAAATACATTTCAAACTAATTCTGATTAAATACTAAACATTATATATTATGTAAAAATAAATTTCTCCCTTTAAAACATAAAAATTTAGCACATATTAATAAAAATGTGCAATCGTAAAAGGCTTTAAAACATATATTGTTCGATGCACTTTTTAAATGAAAATAAGAAATTAATTTTTGTAAAAAAATATTTTTGACTATATTTTCATTATATAGAACTACCGCTTTGATTTATTTAAAAAATGTTTCATAAGAACAATAATTTTATCTTAAAAAATATGTGCATATTAAAACCTGGTTTTTATCTATCAAATGAATACAAAGATGTATCTACTTGTTAACAAAGATATAACTTTTTTTTTTCAACTTTCTTGCTGAAATATTATATTTTAATTTTATTGTCTGGAAAACTAAATAATTGACTTAAACAAAATAAAAAAAAATTTAGTTGAAGTAATAAATAATTCCAATTTTTCCATTTTCACTTTCCTAAATATGAATATGAACTAATATGAAATATTCACATTCAGATAAAAAATCAGAAGACATTTTTTTTAAACTTCATTTTTGTTTAACAGATAAAAATATTACGAAATTGAAAATTTTCGGTACTTTTCCGTTTCGTCGGTGCAGGTGATAAAGTCGCCAAAAATGATACAACCGGCGCTAGAGGGAATCTCCGCTGGTAACCTTTTACTGCTGCGTTTCCAAAACATGTGACGGCCTTTTACTGTCAACGACTTTATTTCGACTTTTTTCCTCCATAATTTTATGCTATGTTGCTATATATACAAATTTAATAATTTCATAAAATCTCTCTAGAAAAAATCAGATTTTAGAAATATATCTTAAAAAATAATAATCGTAACAAATTCACATAAAAAATATATAAAAAAATAATAAGATTTTGAAATATGCATCACCCGATAAATTGTAATCTAATATAATAAGTAAATAAATTGAGGCTCTGGCACCCATCAATTCCACGCATAGCGTGAACACGAGAACAATAATTAAATAAATAAATTAAAAAAATTTTATGTGTATACTGTGTGTTGTCGCCAATTAGCGACTTAATTTTCGCTTGGCGAGATTTGTGCCGGCGAAACGGAAAAGTACCAAATTTTCTTTTCTATTTTAAATTTTTCTATTAGTTTTCTGGATGCACTTTTAGATGGATTAATGTAGGGAATTAGATATTACATTTTTTCTGGAAATCTATGAGGCTGTCTATGTAATTTAGGAACTTGAACTAAGATTAAGAATTGAAGCATTGAATGCATTATTTCAGTTATTACATTCTTATATCTTTAAATAGTGTCACTGCCACTTATAACTAATATTAATGTAAAATAATCCCATCCAGATATAAGCTTATAAAAATGAGAAATCTTTTATGTACCAAATAAATATAAAAATGGGAAAATGTGCAGTTTTGTAACTTATGCAATTAATATAACTTGTAGAATTAAAAAAAGACAATCTGCAGTTTTGAGTTTATAAAAACTTATAAACTCAAAAATATATTGAAATAGTAAATATGTTACTTGTATTATTATTAATTTATTTTTATTTTTTTGAATTTACATGTCTTGAAATTAAGACTAAAATTTTTTTATTTAATAATAAATATATAATGAAATTTTTATTGAGAAAATTTTTGCTGTGAAATCATCAGTTTATCAAGGAATATTTAGCTTTTAAAATATCAATAAAAGAATGTAAATAATAAATTTTATACAAATATACAACAAATACAAAGCTGTATTCAGAATTTTTTATTTATTTTTCAAACAAAACATTATTCTTCAGTGGAATTTAAAAATTTCATTTTTCATTCTGTACATTCTAGATGTGAGTATTTTACAAATATTTATAGAACTTTGTACTTCTTTACTAAAAAAGGGTGAATTTTGAAACAACTTTATAAATTTCTGACATAAATCTAAATAAAAATTTCTGATGCAGTTCTACATTCTAGTAATAATTTTAATGAAATGCTTAATTTGCAGGATAGCACACAAGCACAAAGTATTGAAGTAACTAATGTTCAAATTTCTACTAATTTGTAGAAGAAATTTAATAAATAATAAATTTGTTGCATGCTTTCATTTATAAAATATCCAAATTTACAAAAACCATTTAATCGTTTTTAATTCAAGATAATTTTTAAAAAATCTTACAAAAGCAGTCATTTATGAGAAGTATCTCCGAGGGAAATTCAATAAATAGTATTTGCTTATTAATACAAATTTTCAGAAAACAGTGCAATAATGGTTAAAAGTGTGTTAAAATATATGTTGTGAATTATATAGCATAAACTAAACCCAATGCCACAACACACTCCATTTCTATTTTCTTGTCTGACGACCCTTGGTGTCCCGGCTAAGTGGTCATCCAAACCGAAACCTCCACTGTTTAGTTCCCAGTGTAGAGAAATCAGTTTTATAAACTCGCTAAAAGGATGAAAATCCGACTTTCATCGTTGCCCAAGCCGTGGATCGAACCACGAATCTATAATTTGAAAGTGAAGCGTTACTACTACGTCACCCGAATTCAATTATGTATTATAACAGTAAAATATATTGTATTTTAAATATATTTCTGTTCCATGTATTCTATTAGTCTTTCTAAATTGCATGATATTCACTTTTTAAGGATATGAATTTTTAAAAAATCATTTAGGGACAGACCTTTTTTATGGGGCAGACAGATTTTAAATAAAATTTTAAATTACTTATGCAAAAGTAATTTTATTAATAACATTAAATAACTACATTTGCAGACAAAAACTAAATGAATTGATTGAAATAAATTCACTAAGATAAATATAAATAAAATTTGTTTGAAAAAAAAAACATAATGGCCCTTTTTTGTGTGCTTGTATCATGAAATGCTTTTACAAATTATATGCTTATTTGTAATTTGTTATAGTTTATTGATGTATCGAAATTTTTCATTTTTAAATGTTCTGTAAATAAACTACCTAAATTTCCTACCTAATCATTTATTTTTGTCAAACAGCAACTGAGAATTGAAAATTTGTGACAAAAGATGAGAATATCTTAAAAAAAAAATTACAAATTAAAAATCCTCGTTCTCCTAAAATATAATTATTTTACTTGGTACTGTAATTTGCAACTGTTATCGATTCAAACTCTCTTCCGTAACCCATTAGAAAAAGTTTCTCAAATTTCGTAATGTGATCTTTTTCAAAAAATAAAATGTGATTCCTTTTGATTTATAACTGAAGTGAAAAATAATATTTTGCAAATAAGTTCCTTCAAGTTCAGATAAATCTGCTAGCACTTGATAAACTTTGATCTGTCAACTAAGCTAGCTATATGATTGAATAGAAATATTTATTTGATAAAAACTTATTTCAATTCAATAAATTGCAGTTCATAACGAATGTATGAATATAAAATTTTATTATTCGCTCATTAAAGTGTCAGCAAATAATTTCTGAAATTTTACGAAAAAAAAAAGTAAAAATACTACACTTTTTAAACTGTCCAGTCATGTGTATAAGCCTAATGTCACAAAGTTTTAAGAAAACTATACAAAGAGAGAGAGATGATACACAATAGAACTACTAAACTAGATTACAGAGAAAAAATTGTAACAAAATAAATGAAAAAATTATAATAACATGAGTAAAAATAAGACTCCAAAACCACGAACATGAACTTTTTTACACCATTCTATTGTTCTTCCTCCATCATCAGAGGAAATGAAGACAATCGGCACGCCATTGTTCGAAATAAAGGAAGTCACTCAGTATATAGATTAAGATCTGCCGAAGTCGAAAGTGACACAAATTGATAAAATTCGTCTTTTTATATTTCTGTCCATGTTTTTCTCAGTTTATTTAAAAGATTGAATAAGTTTGAGAAAAATAAAAAAAAAAATGTTTTCCTAACAACATATTTTAAAAACTTAGTAAAATATTAGCAATATTTAAATATTTTTTTTTATAAATTAAAAACAATAGCACAAAAGGTTTTATTCTAAGCAGTCTAATTTCTTTTTCCTTACCGTTTGCTTAAAAATTATAAATGTAAATTTTTTTTTAAATCTGGCAAAGTAATAGCATATTTGGTTATTTTTTATATGAAAATATACCATATGAATCTTTTTATATCTAAATATTTTTTTAGCTTATTCTGACGCGATTGAATTATTTTAAAGAAAGAAAGAAACATTCTTATAAACATCATATTTAAAAATTTTTACAAAACTTTTGGTAATATTCGAATTTATATAATTTTAAAGACTAATTATCTAACTTTCATACTTACTATTAAGCCAAAATATGAAAATGTATGAATCAAATACAGTATAATATTTAATTTTAAGCACATTTCTAAAATTTCTCATTTTTGTATTTTAAAGTGAGATAACTTACTAAATCTATCGAAATCAATTCCAAATAATGCTCTGCAAATAAAAAATTACTTTTGAGTATTTCTAATGATACATTCACACAGTAGCATTGCATTCCTTGGTACGCATGTAAATAAAATGCACAGGGGATATTATTTAATAATAATATCACAAAATATATGATTAACTGCTCACATTTTAGAAATATTACATTTAGGTTTCATATTTAATGTAGGTAGCTGATATATATTTCAGTCTAAATAGGGGCTTTAATTTAATTGCTTGGGTTACAATCTTAAAAAAATTTAATTGAATTCAGTGATTACATATAAATCCCAAGGTCACATAAAAACCTATCGGAAAAAAATCATTAAAATAGCAATTTTCTTTATAAAGCTTATATATTCTACAATATAAACTATGTTATGCTCTAGAAATTTTGTACAATACATTGTAATTTACTGTAATCTCCAAAAAAAATTTAATCAGACAATATTTAGAGTTTTTTTTTTATATTTTATTAGTAGTATCACACACACAAAACGCTTATTTCAGAATTCCTATTTCAAAAACTTCATCTAAATGAACATGTTTAAACTGTAAATAGGAAAGAAAGCAATCATTAAATAAGCGAGCTATATGTTTTTCCTGTATTTCAGAGTTCTTAATTAGTATTTTATAAATTATTTGGATATATTAAGATTCGATGACCTTTTCCATTAGTAATGCAATGTAATATGTAATGAATACTATTATATTTTAGTGAAAATAAAAAATTGCCAAAATAGTCGTTACATTTGTCTTTCTCTCTGGTACAAAAATTTGACATTCTGTTAACAATTTTATTGATGAGAAATAGGTCGTCCAATTGCATGACAAAGTTTTTTGACCCACTGCTGCGGTGTTATTATTTCTCGTATCGAACGCAGAGGGTGTCACTTTATTAGTAATTCGCATAACTCAGCAAAGAAAAAATTCCTATAATTGAATTTTGCTATTTCCGTTTGTACGTGTATTACCTTGAGACAAACTGTATATTCGAAATGGCTTCTGTTCTCATATTGAGATAAACTCATTTAACTTCTTGAGAAACACTTAAAATTTATAGTTTGTAAAAAAGTATTTTTTGGTTCTATTCTTAATTTTAAGGACGAAATTTTTGAATGAAACAAATTATTTATATTTGAAATTGTCGACAAGATATCTAATCTATATTTGTGTGACAAACTGGATCTTTAGGGTTTGTCTTGTTCACTACGCCACTTATAATGCTTTGTCTTATGCGGCAGTTCAAGTCAAGTAGAGAAAAGATGAACCAAAATGTTTGGATTCATTGTTGTGAGGCAGAAAATGAACTCGAGTCTCCAGAACTTGTCTTTGATATTCTCTGGCACATGGGAATAAGTTTTAGAATGAAAGTTAATAAATCGCCATGTGAAAAGTTACTACGAGTTTTCTTCTCTGTAGTTTGCATTGCTGGAATATTCTATTCCCTCACTATAAGATTCATCGATATCGTTGCGAACGAACAAGGGGCAATGATTATAACAGAGATACTTTCGCTTCTGTCGGCGATGTTCTTATGGTTATCTGTGAATATGAACAGACAAAAAATAATGGACGTCAATGAAGCTGTTTTAAACTATGGCGAAAGCAATATCTTCTTGAAGAAAAAGACAAAATCTGTGAATGTAATTTGTTTGCTGACTGTAGCTCTACCTGTGTTCGCAAGTGCGATTGTTATGGTTATAACTAAAGTGACAAGAGAAAATGTGGATAAGCATCTGTCGTTTCTCGCCTGTGGAATGGAAATCAATGTCGGGTATTTTTACAAGTACATTCTTTTGTTTATCCTACGATCATTCGATATCACCAATTGTTTTGTGTCGTCTCAAATGACTTGTCTACTATTTTCGGTTCTGAGTCATAATATCAGCTGTTGCATCAAAGAAACGAGCGTCAGGATTCACTCTAAGGAAGTCAAGCTATCTCGGAAAGTTTTCAAGAGTTATAAGAAGATGCATAAAATGATTCAGGATCTAGAAGAAGCGATTTCACTGCCATTGTTTTATGCAATGGCGTCTCTCATTTGCGAACTGTTTGCCCTGATAACCAATACTGTTCCTATGGTTAGACTTCATATATCACTAGCTTCTCTGGTAATCGTGATTTGGGCTGCTTTAACAACTGGTTTCCACGCAATTTTCTTAATATTCCGTGCTTCACGAGTCGAAGAAAGTCACAAAATTTTGATAAGAGCTTTTGTAGACTTTTCGGAAGAAGGTTTAAATTCGCCTCACGTTAAAGAGTTCCTCCAATTGCTGAAACTGTTAGTGTTCCAAGATGCCATACAGATTACTGCATGGGGAATGTTTCCCATCAGAAGAGGATTTATCTTGACGATTGTAGGAACTTTAACAACATATGGTGTTCTATTAATTCAGTTCAGTTAATTTTAACTAATTAAAATTACAGCAGCCACAATCAAAGATTTACATAGAGAATACACAATTATGCATATATTCTAACAAGCTAAAATAGTGTTCTAGATGTTTTCAAAATTCTTTAATCACTGGTAAACTTTTTAAAACACCTTTACGCGCATAAAAAAACTAATATTCTTTTAATATAGATTACTTGAATCTAGTTACTAAATAGAATTCAAGTGCAAATATTTACACATTTTTGTGGCCTATTTGAATAATAATAACACCATAAGAAATCATGACTCCCATTGTAGTTAGGATGAAGCTTCTATTGATGTTGAACATCTTCCATCCAGTAAAAGACATCTGAGATCCACTGAAAATTGAAATGAGTATTAAGTAAGAATTGGAGATGGTGCTGTTCAACGAAATATTTGTGTTGTCTGCCATTTTGTGCAACGACCTTTTCACATTCTCAGCTTTCTCCGTCATTCTCGCAGCTGTTAGTGTGACCACCAAAAAAGCAACAGTTGTCAGAAGGAAAACGATGATATTTTGCAATCCTGTGGGGAAACTCCTTGGTTCTGAATCCTTGGATATGAGCACAGTGAGAGCATAGAACTGTCCGCTGACCATCAAACCATACAAAAGAAGTACGCAGGGCGAAAGAACGTCGTCTATTTCGGCGACAACTTCACAGAGACGATTGAAGACATTAAGAATCACATTAATAGTGAGATTTGTAATGCGATCGTGACTCTGAATTAGTGCGTCGAAAGCTACAATCGTTCTCACTGCAACCGTGTACACAATGCAACAGAAAGTGAAAATTATAACAGAGACTCCATATGCGAAATACATCTTAATAGGTCCGAGGATCATAAACATGTAATCCATCCAGGACTGATGATTACCATTTTCATCTAATTTTAAAAGGAACTGGATAGAATGCCCTTGCTTTGCTCTCTCTGACTGAAGATGGTAGTTGTCCAAAATAGATGTTACTACGCTTAACAGAAGAGTGAAAAGACAACCAACAGCAATGAAATTTTGAAGAGATTTGTGTGGTTTTCCCAAATGAACATCATTGTATAACTGAATCATATTCTTAAGCATGGATGGTATTTTTTTCCTACATAAGCAGAGGACAAATCTTAACGATATTGCTAAAAAAAGAGTCAAACTTGTTGAAAAATGTAGTGTTACCGAGCTATATCTTCGCTGCCAGAAAAATATATTAATAACAATTATAAAAACTGCAAACAAATGGTACGTCATTTCAAAAATTTTTGCACACCAATTTAGCTTTTGTTTTTTAGAATTTAAAGGTGAAAATACAAGACCTGCTAACAGTAAACATTTTAGAAGCACGTCGAAATCATTTGATAATGTTCTTGCCTTATTAGATTCTACGACATTGTCGAACTTCTGCATTCTGATGACTTTTTGACGAGCCATTTTCTTTGGTCTCTATTTATAACAGTAACGACTTTTTAGAAAGTTTTGCAATATTTTACACTTCATGATTTATTTATATTAGTTAATAAAGTTCAAGCATTCGTGGTTAATCTAATGATAAGTTTTATAATAATTATTCTTAAAATATATCATTGTAGATTTATATAAAAGTACTTTCATATCAATTCATTATAAATTATTCTATGTTTTTAATTGCAAAAATGTTAATTAATTTAAAATACCCGAAATTTTCAGTGACATAACAGTGTTTCCATATTCACAACATCACATAAGCCTACATTTTTGAAGTAGATGCTTCTGATATTTGCTGAAAATAATCCCTGAGTCAATACAATGATTCTACCCGTTGTTAAAGTGCATCAATGTTGAAACAATATTGATTTTATGTTCATAGCTTTTCATTTATAATACAATCGTATTCATTATTTATTTATCTCTACAAAATGTTTCAGAAGTGATACTTACGATTTCTGTTGCAAATATTTGATTTCCGAATATTTGACCAATCCTTGTTTTAAAATCATATCATCACCTTTTAAAGAAAGCTCTTCGAAATCAACCATATTTTCTGTTGAATCTGTTAGTATATCAATCAAATATATAGTGATATATCATCATATCATCAAATTGTATCATAAATCCTATTTCCTGAAACTTCAAAACTGCAAATAATTTTAAGTCATGGTTAAGTAAGGTACAGAAATCTTATTATTACTCTGATAATTTTGCTCGATTTTCACGGGTTATATTTTCCCAGTTTTCGTCTATTCACCTGTTTATATATTTCCAATGCTTTTACAATATTAAATATTACTCCTTTTATTATTTGGTTAAAGGTTATGGCATTGATTTGGTTCAGTTAAATACTTACAGGTCCAATTAAACATGTAGAACAAAAATATTTGGTTTAAAGAGACTCGGCAGGGAACATTGAATGCGTCTTTATACATCATGGAAGAAACTCAACGGGGTGACCACTTAAATGACATTCGTTTCTGAGAAAAATGCTTTATGTACGTAACAAAAAAGAAATATCTGCCAATGACCAAGAAATATATTATTTCAAATGTGCTGGGTTTTGTTTCCAATTGTATGGACGTCATTTGTTTCCATGGGTACCAAATAGGATAACTATAAATCCTTGGTCACTTAAATAGACAATATTTCATACTATAAAATTATTCGTTGCACATATTTTTAATTCAATAAAAAATATCATCACATGAAAAACCCTATAAAAATGGTAAAAAAATTGCTTTGCAATAAATTAAATGAAAAAAAAGAGATAATAATATCAGTTAATTTAAAAGCTTTTCGCTGATGTTTCGATTCACAAATATTATCGTAAAAAAAAATTTGACTTAAAATTTTTCTCTTAATATTCATATTTCTTATATAAGTTTATTACAAAATATCTAAATTTTACTATTGTTTACACATACACATTAAAAATACATAAAATTACGAATGTAAAAATATTAATTTAATATAAGTTGTTTAATCAATTATAAATAATTGTAATTAATAATTAAATTTTTAGAAATTTAAGTGCATTTAAATGTTATATTTTCATGCATTCTAAATCATTTTACTGTGGCTTGTGTAAAATGGATTGAAATTAGTGAAAACGTAATTGATAATATCAGTATTCAAAGATCAGTTGAGCATTCAAAAAGCTATATTCTCAGATGATGAAGTGGTACGATCTGATAGACTTGAATTATTTAGATTCTAATTTAGATCAAAATTAACCAAATTTTTTAAATTCAAATATTGAGGAATCGGACTTTGAAGGCTTCCGATGTATTATTTGATGTAATTGAGAAAAACTAAAGCACTCAACATCTTTTTTTCATTCTATTTGATGCCCTATTGTGATTTGATATTTTTTATTACATATTATATTAATGTTATGCTTGTGGTCTCTTCTTATAATGAGTAAATATAAGTGCATTTTTAAATTTAAATTTGTTTTCACAATATTTCTTACTAATGATTTATTTTTATATTTTTGTTCTTGCATACTTCTACAATTGATATGTTATATATTCCAAGACATATCTAAATATTTAGCGGCTCCAATGCTACTTACGACGTCACCAGCAACATAACTTCGTACGGAGTTTCTGTATAATTTTAGATTTTTTTAAATCTTTTACCTCGAGTGGAGTACTTACTCTGATTCAGCATTTCACTCTGAAATTACTGTAATTCCGAGTTTAAAGCATAAACACTAAATGCCTGAAAGCTTAAGCAAACAAATATAAATAAATAAATGCACCGCTCGTTTTATTACTTAGTATATAGATGATCTAAAAACATCAACTAGCCCTTGACGGTGCATTTATTTATTTATTTTTGTAGTGATAAATAATCTGAATACCATTTATTTATCTTTTTTCCAAATCCCCGCTGATATTAGGATTAATCCATTCAGCGCTACAAGCTTCGAAGGTGATGGCATCTTATACATACATACGTATATAGATGTGTAGGCGAGTCTCAAACTGTATCTTTAGGTTAAAGGGTTTGGAATACTCGCCCATCACAAATGCTTCGTAATTTTGAACCACTATTAGGTGACGAGTTCGCATCTGAGCTAGTAACCTCCTCTCCCTTATCCACGCCACACTAGCGGAAAGAACATGGACACGTCCCCAACCCACGGAGCTCCAGCAACCCAGTGAGGGAGCGAACGTAGTCACCCTCCCAATGACTACCCGTGGCAAATAATGCTACACATTGCTGATCTTAACGGGAAGTGGTGTGAAGCTACTGAGATACTGGAGCTTTGGCATCTATGCAGTGGGTGTGTCATCTTTGCCCTGAAAGTGAATGGATAGAGAAACACACAGAGAAAGAGTAAGGAACATCCATGACCGAACCAGGATTCGAATCCGGGAACAACTGCTTCGAAATTAGGGACGCTAAACTACTCCGCCATCGGTCGGCCAAATATTTTTTTCCAATGGCCGGCTGATCTTAGGATTAATCCATTCAGTGCTACTAGGGGTGAAGGTGATGACAACTTATACAGTTGGGCACCCAGTAAGTGTCCGTTCAATACCATTTATAGAAACTAAAATTTTTAACTTCTGAATGCCTGAACTTCTAGATTTTTTCTACATTTTCAGAAAAAGTATCCAAAGATCATATTCAAGAACAAGTGCGCCTGAACTTTTCTTAGACTTAATTATTTGAAAGGTGGAAATAATTTCTGGTATTGAGTTGGTGTCTTGTTATCAAAATTTATAGTTTCATAAACGAACATTATGAAACATTTATATTGAGAATACAATAATCTGAATGTTTTGTAATGCACGTTTAAAAAATTTAGTTGATATAATAAAACATCACTATTTCAAGTATCTGACTCGTATTCACTTATTATAGAAAACAATACAAAGAATAAAATTATTAATGAGTTCTTAAAGACACAGGGAATAATATAGGAATGGTTTTTAGGAAATAACATTTATTTATATGTCTAAATTTATTTTCAGTAATTTAAAATAAAAGCAAATTCATAGATATAATAAATATGAATTTGCAATTTTTTAACAAGTGATTTAAGACAAAAAAAAAACCAGCTATTTTAAGATACCGAAATACATAACTCTATGCTGTTTCCTTTCTAACCATAAAGTGTTTTTTTTTTTTTTTTCCAGTTGAGATTATGATTACGCCCCTTTATTACAATCCCCATTGGCTTAAAATATCCATGCGGCCATAGATGCTGTATTATCCAGGATGCCAAAATCTGAAATTTTAAATTTTTTAAAATTTATTTATTATATTTTTTGCAATGAAGAAATGTTGCCAAGATGACGTATTGTGAAGCGCGCGATGATGTAAATACTAGGGTTGCCAAAATAGAATTTTCTACATAATTCTTATAGGTTTCCATATCTATGACGTAATAAAAGCGAGGTTGCAGATACATTAGAAAATCCGCCAAAAAAATCACCAAACTCAGAATTTGGCATCCAGGATTATACGGTATCTATGCTCAATGACATAAGATAACGATGACGAACCCATGAAATAAGATTCATTACTTGATTATGACATCGTATTGAGACGGCGTCATACATCCATTTATTGACGAATTTGTTTCCCGCCTTCAACTCGCGTTCTTCCAGCGGTAGCAAACAAGACGAAAGTCACCATCGAATGTCTACAAATATTGTTGAAGTTCATTTTGTTAATGAAACGATTTCTTATATAAAGACCAAAGCATCGGTTTGAGAAGCCATTTTCCATTGATTGAAATCATTAAAACGTTGACAATAGAACAGAAAGAAAGCAAAGTGCAAAAGACAAGAAAAACAGACACAGGTGCCATATAATCCAGGATGCCAAATCCAGAGATCCAATCTCAGAATTTCGAATCATGAATTCCAATCTATTCAGGCCCAAGAGCAGAATAGGTATACCATCAAATATGCATTGATAGACCCGATTGATGAAGTTGATTGACAAAATATACTATGGGAGATACTATATAATCTTTGCAGGTGATTTAATAGAATTCTAAATTAATTGCAATATTTGTAAGCAATCTCTTTTAAATCTTAAGACTAATGCCTTACTTAGGCCAACATTAAATTTTTTTCGTGAATAAAAAATTTCTATCAATGTAAGAAAAATAGCCTTAAAAATATAAGAGTTTTGTATGAACATTTCTTGTGCTTTTCTTAATTTATAGAACATAAAAAATAAGTCTAATTTCCAATTTGTTAATGCATTAATAATTTAAAAAACTAAAAGCATAAAATTGAGTATTTAATTTTAAATTATTCAAATTCCATACGAGCATAAAGTTCCTAATTTGATTTCTAAAAAGTCTTATATTATCCATTCATTGCTCTATTCGGTTAATCTATATGCAGAATACAGTGATTAAAATTTTCGATAATGTGTTTCCTTTTCAACAAAAAATAATATCTGAAAGTGTATTTCTAAAATTGCATGCTGAAATATTTTTTAATCTCCAGAATTTCATCCATATCACCAAGTTGAATGAAAATTTTCAACCTTTTCTTAATTAAATAAACCAAAGAGAATTGTTACATTTGAGTTATTGCTTTCTTAGAAAAGGAATACATTGTTGTAGTACGAGATAAAATTATTTCTTTAACATCTAGTGACATTTTATCATCAGAAATTAGTTTTTTCTCACTAATAGGTTTAAAAAAGGAAAGAGACTGATATATTTCATAAAAGCAAAATAATTCATATTCTAGTGTCATCAGAAAATATATAGAACATTTTTAAATTGTGTGAGGGCTAATTAACCACTATTATAGTATTTTTACAGATAACTGAATAATATAAAAATATTTTATTTAACTAAAAAATATGCATTTTTAAGAGTTTAGTGATGTCTTTGTAATAACATTAAATTATATCATCTCATCAGAAAAGCATTAATTTAGCAATAGATGGATATCCTCACAGTAACAAAAATTCCACGATCTGAGCAATTATTAAACTCATGTTGCTGAATTATATAACTCAAAAAAATTTTGCATTAGGCAAAAAATTCAAATTTTGCATTATAAGGCAAAAAATGAGCTTTAACAATGTTGTAGTAAAGTCTGAAACATGTAATAAATAGTGATATTAAAAAATATATCAGTCTATATGATAAACACTAAAACAAAAATAACGAGGCTTACAAGCATCTAATTAAATTTGTTCTTTGGAAAAAATTACTATGAATTGAATTTGGATCGAGATTCATTTTTCAGTTTTACTTAAATACTATACTATTTTACTACTATAATACTATTTTATGTAAAATATTCAGTTTTTTAAACATAGTTATAAGATTTAGAAATTTTCTTAATTTATTAAATAAATGAAACATTGTAAAACGTGTTTAATTAGTTTGCTATTTATTTAATTATTTCTTAAAAAAATTTATTTCACAGTAAATGTATGTTGTACTTCTCATCTGAAGTGACTAATAATGGAAAAAATTTTTTGATATTAACGGCCAAAGATAAATCAAAATCCTGTCTTTTACTTCACTGTGTGAAATTATTATCTTTTTCCTGTTGGATGTTTACTTTTTCAGAGCTTCTATTAATTTCAGATGAATCATTCATTTTAATTGTTTTGGCTACGTTTTATGTTTGATTTGATTATTTATTTCAATCGTCTAGTCAATAACATCTCTATTTAATGTTGATTGTAAATGAGAAGACTTTGATTAGAGCCTCTGTCTTGAATTTCTTTCATTTAATCATTAGTCGCATTGATTGGACATATATTTGTTCAGTGATTATGGAGATATAATTTCTTGGAAACCGAAATTTTCTGTAAAGAAAATAAAGCTAAAGAAGTCTTAGAAAAAAAAATTCGTATTTATTAGTGAATGTAGGACAACTATATATAAATAAAATGTTTAATATTAAATGCTGCGAATTTTGATAGTAAAAATATCTATTTGGTAGATAATATTCCATCTGGAACAGGAAGTGTTTTTCCATAAGTTTCGGATGTTTTTAGAAAATCCTTGTAGAATAAACTCCAATATTGTTTATCATTTCCTGACAGCAAATATCAATTATTTTTATTGTGACATGACGTGAATCTAATTGTACTAGTGTATATAAAACACCTCTTATTGGAATTTTTCATTATAGTACAACCCATTATTGACACAATTTTCTAACGTATTGACTGATTGCTCAGAAATAATCAATAGGATATTCAAGTTGTTTGTGTTAATTCTTTTTTTCGATGCTCACTTATGATTAATTTACTCAAATCACGACTATTGCTTAAGCAGCGAACATTTAAGTGATGCGTTAAGCATGTGAATTTAGAACAACTTTTGCAGATTATTTTTTGTTTTCGCGCCATTGTTTTTTATCTTCAAAAAATGATAAATGAATTTCATTCTTTTTCTTTTTCATAACAAACACCAAGCTATTGTTTTTTCAACTACTTATAAATAACTTCGCAAAAAAAAAAATGTATTTACAAGAAACGCAACATTTTTGAAAAATAGTCATAAAATTGGTACTATTTTAATTTGTTTACTGTATTGCTTCCCATTACATTGCTCACTGAGACAAAAATAAAATTTATTTTTGCCTCTGCTTTTGATAGGCAAGTAATATTACCTTAGCATAAAAGTAAAAACTTTTTTGTAACATTTTCCTTAAAAAAGATTTGCAATGTAAATAAAAAGACACTGTCTATTCATCTCTTATAGAATGTTATTTTTCTGATGAATATCAATATCACATACATTCACCAGATTTTGTTTCGATTATATATTCTCTTAATTTGAATTAAAGATAAATTTTTATGCTTTTCAATAAAAAAAAGGTTTATATTTAGAGCATACAGAATAAATAAACCGAAAAAAAGTTCTGGCGGGAAAAAAAAAGAGTTTTTGGCCTAATGATGAAGAATGGAAAAAAAAGTTAAAAAGTAAAACATTAAAAGCGAACCATTAGAAATGCGTTCGCATCTTTAGGCTAAGGAGGAAAAAAAATTTAAATTACCGTATTTCATGTACTTGTAGCACACATCCTTCTTCGAAATTACAAATGTTTTTTATTATAATGCTTAAAACTACTAATTATTAAAAAAAATTTAAAAAATTAGAAAATTAATTTTTAAACAAGTTTTTTTAGTTTTTTATGTGATTTATTTCTATTTATAATACATATATGCATACATTTTGATCTTTTTTATTATTATATCAAATAAATGCTAATTATAAGATTAAATTGTGTTTATTTTTAGGAATAATAAGTGAGAAAGTATTTTGTGATATTTTATTTACAAAAATATAATTACTTCTAACTATACTTTTTTTTGACAAGTTTGAATAAATAACCGAGACTAAAAACGATCATTGGTATACAATTTTCCGTTATTCTTTTCAAATGAATCTCTGCATAAATGCTTTAAATATAAATTGAAAATTGCGTATTTTAGAAAGTTCACAGCCTTTTTTAGAAGCTTTACATATATGCATACTAAATTACGCTTTTTAATTTTAATTTGATTCACAACGGAAAATATAAATGCAAAACTTAAGAGCTCTTGTGTTATTTATTGTAAAAGAAATAATTAAGTTAATAATAATTTGTTTTTCAAAGTGAATATACACTGCTGGCCACAGTATATGCAACACCCTGAAGCAAGCATGCAAATAACATGAAATTTACAAAATGCATTACAAGAGGTGAGATATGCAAATGATTAGAATTTCAGCGCAGTCGCACATCACCCGCACCTGTGGCGCCACTTCAAAGCGCTATTTAAGGCTTAGAGATACCGATGATTTCAATTTCGACAATTGTATTTTTCTTTCGGTTTTTCACAAAAAAAATTAATTATGGATTGTAGAAAGTTTAGTGGACCACTTCACGTGATGACAGGCAAATTGTGCGCATGGCAGTGGCGGTTCGCTCAGTCACCACAGAACATTCAGTCTGTAACGCATTGCACAGTGTCTGCGCTTACCATTCGACGTCGTTTACAGCAGAGTGGTATGTCCGCAAAACGTCTATTGCTTCGTCTGCCCTTGACGCAGAACCACAAACGGACGTGGATTGCGGAATGGAATAAAATTGTCTTTACTGACGAGTCACGCTTCTGTCTGCAACACCACGATGGTCGCATTCGAGTCTAGAGACACCGTGGAGAGAGGATGATGAACAGCTGCGTTATGGACCGCCACATTGGTCCTGTACCAGGTATTATGGTATGGGGCGGTATTGGATATCGCTCTCGCACTTCTCTAAAACGCATTGCCGATACTTTTAACAGCCAGCGCTACATCTCCGAGGTGTTGGAGCCACTTGTCTTTCCTTACCTTCAGGGCTTGCCCACAGCCATACTTCAACAGGATAGTGCACGACTACACGTAGCACGCATTGTCCAAAGATTCTTTGTCAATCGTCAGATTGAATTGCTTCCCTGGGTGAGTCGTTCTCCGGATCTTTCACCGATAGAAAACATGTGGTCCATGGTTGATCAAAGATTGACCCAGATTATATACCCAGCTGCCACACCAGATCAACTTTGGCAACGTGTGGAAGCTGCTTGGTCTGCTGTACCCTAACAACACAACCAAAGCCTTTTTGAACCAATGCCGAGGCGTGTGGTAGTGGTGATCTCCAATAACAGGGGCTACTCTGGCAACTGATTTTGACAGGAACCACGCTTCACAGAAGTCTATAAATTTAACCATTTGATACTTAGTCAACTTCTTATCCACATAAATTTTGTTTTGATCAATTGTCTTTCTTGGTGTTGCAATTTGGGTAGCCAGCAGTGTATAATAGTATTTTACTCAATAAGTGTATGCTAGGGAAACAAAGAAAGTCAAAGTGCGCTAGGTTTTATTCATAATCTTATAAAATAGCGATTTGAATAAAATATTTAATAAAATGGAGTTTCTTCAATATGTGCTAAAATAAAATCATTTGAAAATATTTTAATTATTTTACTTAGAAAATACATATAATAATTTAATAGTACATAATTGGAATAATATCCGATTTTGATTATTTTAATTGTTTCATTTGATGTGTATTTATAAAAGAAACTAATTGTTTGCGAATATTTTATTAGAAATATCACGAAGCACATTCAATCTAACATTTTTGAAACATGTTTGATAAAAGTGTATTTTATTCATATAAAATCACTTTCCTTGGAAATTAAATGATATGTATATATTTAGATATGAGATGTGTTGTGTGAATTACCCAAAGATTCAATGTATGGAAAATTTTAATTTATATGATAAAATTTTCTTAGAGTTCCCATGAATGATTACGCAGTATTGAAAATTTCTTATATATGATAAATCAATAAATCGATTGATTAAAATTTCGACTTCAGCGTAGAAGCAAGATATTCCAACTTTAGCAACAATTTTCAGCTGTAGCATAGTTTTCTATTAAATAGAGTGTAATAAAATTTAAAAATATGAATTTATAAATCATCTTTTTTTCTAATTATCAATAATTCGCGCGCGCGCGAACTGGTAATTCTTACTCCTATGTTTTTGAAAAGGCGATATGATTTTAAAAGTACATTCTTTAACACATTTTATTTGTAACTCAGTGCTCATATAAATTAAATAAACTAATTAACTAATCATAAAAAGCCTTATAATCATCATAAATCACTTCACTTCATTCAATATTCTGCTCATATTCTCTGCGTATTTTTAAAGGAATTCAGGAAGCATGACAAAATCATCGTTCAATCTTTTATCATCTGTAAATAACTGAAAACCATAAACAACATTTATCATTCAAGGTCGCAACAATTTTCCCCGTGGAAATAATTCTAAGAGTCATTGCCAGAGGAGAAACTAAATTTCATAGATTCTTTATGTTGTATATTAAGTTACAGTTCCTTGATTTATTAGTCTGTACCTGAATATGCAAGTAAAGTTTCTTTGTTAACTTTTTTTTTGTTATTTGTCAAAACCCATTTAAATTCCTTATCTAAAATCCCGTCGGGGTATATGAGGAAATATTCATTTAAAAATTAAAGTTCTACTTCAATATTTGTTAAAAACATTTCAGATTATAAACAATTATGTTAGTTCAAAAATAAAATAACATACATTCTATTTTTTATTAGCTGAATTAAAATTTTTTTACATAATTTAATGCATTTTCAGTTGATTTAATTCACAAAATTTTAATTTTTTTCATTAATGTCAGTATTTTTTTTTATTCATTGAAATCCCAGGACACCTGCTGAATGTTAGTGTTGCATATTTGGGGAATCCATCGCGTACTCGGAAGAAATTTTCAGATAGTAAATTTTCGCATAGAAGACATTTTGTAAACTCCCACGCACTCTCCACGATAAATGTGGCCAAGATAGTCTTGGTGGTTAGGGTGTCGTTCTCATTATCGGAAGGTTGTGAGTTCAAATCCCGGCGTAACCTAACATCCGTCGTATTCATTAATTACTGCTGGTGCACGTTAAAACTGGGCTTGGTCGCAATGTCTTCCAAGTGAAATGATATTTCTGGGGGTGGCAGGCCAAGTATTGGGGGTCTTCTGTTTGGTTCTTGTTTCAAAATCCGAAAACTCCAACCGGCTGCTTCTATCTAACTGGTCAGCTCAGGGCTAGGAACAGGAAGCATGCTGGTGCAACAATCACAATAAATGACCACATTAAAAGCAACATGAAAAGCATCGTACTAAGAGAGTGTGTGCACTTTACGTGGATCTTTGAAGCCATATGTCTACAGAGATCAGTTAACTGAAATTTAAAGTTCAAGACGATATATGCTTGAAAATCTGTTAACCGATTGTACATTTGGCGATAAAATCCTTATTATCCCCAAATGTACAATCGGTTAACGATCATAATCCTATATAAGATTATGTTCGCTATACAAATGGTTCATTAACCGAACATCAGTTTAGCATAGATTTTTTTGTGAAATAGATTAATTCGTTCTGGAGATCCCCTAAAAATAAAATTAAAAAAAAAGATGTATAATTTCTTAGTAAGTTTATTTAAAAATTATACTCATACGTATAGTCTTGCATATTAATCATTCCTTTACATTTTTCGTTTATGGGGCATAAAATAACATGTCCAAGGTCGATTGCTTTTCTCTTTTTTTAAAACTTTCAGGAAGTGATTGATAGCATTGTTGTTGAAAGATCCCTAACCTACTGATATCAGCTTGGTTTGCGGGCTATTCTAAGATTATTGCTATGACATCTCCCACTTCTACTACGAATGAACGTGGAGGAGGGAGCTCAAAATGAAATCAGTTAATAAAACCGAAACTGATGGTCGATTTGGACTATAAATATTCTATTGGGAAATTTTTTTCCAGTATAGAACTTTGAAGTTTTAACAGGCAAGCAGCATAATTCAAGAGAGAGGAAAAACGGTTTTAGGTTCGTTGGGTTTGGCGACCTTGCACATCATGCTCGGAGAGCCGAGAAGTGTTCGTTAGAATTCGTTTTAGTTCATTATCCGAATATGTGTTCGTTGTCCAATTTGTTCGCAGTCCGAACTGTTCGTTAACCAATCATCCACTGTATGTAGTGTGACAATTCTCTTGTCGATAATACTGTAAAATATTACTTAAACTCAGGCATGTTCAGTTGTCGGTTTATTATTTATTGATATTCCCGTAGTATTATGGGCTCTCGATATAGCGACAATCCCTGATTATTCTGATACAGAAGACACTTGTTTTTACGAACTCATATCCTATTTCATGAACGAGTTCATAAAAAAAAGTCTACTATAGAAAGTTACTAAAGTAGGAAAATAATGTATTAGATTAATAAAGATCTTATTTTTTATTAAATCCCATTTTCTATATAAAGAAAATATTGGAATAAATTATTTTGACCATTACTATTAGGAAAAATTATGAGAAGTTACTATTAGAGAAAAATTTATCATTACTATAGGAAAAAAAATACTTTGAAAATTTTATTTATCAGAAAAAAATTATTTATAAGAAAGACATGCAAAATAATCATATTTAAAAAAACAGTACTTACTTCCATTTTATTGATGAAAAATCTGGCTAAATAATCATTTATCTTTTTTCCGTTTAAAAACTATGTTTTTTTTTATACATTTTTCCAATGTAGAAAATCATTTCATTGTTTTTTCTCCAAAAAAGTACTTTAGTCTCGTAAGCCATTCAGTGACTTGTTTTGCAGATGGTTCTTGCACTTTATCAGTTTCTTCTTATTCGATATCTAAAAGCTGTTTTTCGTTCTAATTCATTATGTTCTCAATAATTTCATCATCCTATATTTCTTCCATGCATATCACATATTAGTCTATGTTCAAAAAATCCTCGGAAGAAATTTCAAGCTGTAAAGGGAATTTTTGTTCGAGTTCATGCGTGAGTATGCTTATTAGATGTCCCAGCTTGACCGGGACAGTCCTCATTTTCAGAGAAAACTTCGATGTCCCTGCCGGCTTACTTCACGACCAGATAAAAATTAAATTTAATTTTGTAGACAAAAAAAAACACAATTAACTGTGGAAGATTATTTAGATTTACTTGACATTTATTTTTGCACTATAGGGGAGCAAAGAACATTTACAGGAATTTAGAGGATCAAGTCCGTAATAGTATGAAAGAAGAATTCCTTACATACCACATGTGAACCAAATCCTCCGCAGAGATTCCAAGCAGCAAAGGGTTTCTTCGTTGGGGTTCATGGCATGAGTAACACATCTAAGTCATTTTTCTAACAAAATTCTTCCATGAAACATTGACTAACATTGATGAATAAAAAAATTTAATGATCTTTTTTTACAGTTAGCATATTTGTCAGAAAACCGAAGCCAATGTTTCAGATTCCATTATTCATAATAAAATAATTTGATTCCGCTTTGTATAAAATTATTCTAAAAAAAGAATATTCTTTTACCGTTATCAAACTGCTTCATTCAATTTATAATTTATAGAAATGTTGTGATAAATTTTTTTCATAAAACAAACATTACAATATTTTTAATGAATAGTCATTGGAGTTGAATTGAACCGGTCAATTCAATCTGTAAGGGAGATAGTACTTGGCAATACTATAATATTAATAGTCAGGAATAGTCAAATTTCTTATATCTACAATTCACTTTTTTATCTCTGTTAGTAAAATTTTCTAATCCCCTGCTATATATATATATATATATTGTTACAAATTTGTAAATAATGATTATATTTGTCTTAAAATATCTCAGACAGATCAGAAATTCTCACATTTTGGGCAAAAATTGCGGTATTTAGACGTGTTGTAGTTTAAAAGCGGATTTCCTAATGATTTGGCGACTTGGCGACAGTTGGCGAGATTCTTGGCGACTTGGCGACGGTTGGCGAGATTTTTGGCGACTTGGCGAGAAATCGATACTTCTGGAAACATCCATCACCTAAGCTCTAGGACCAATATTTTCCGAGATAGCCTAGAAGCTTCCAGAGCCTTGGCGAAATTGGTAGATTTCTCCGCCAAGTCAGGTATAAATACCGCAGCCCGACATGGAATAGTAGTAGAGTTTTGTGAAGACAGTCAGTGAGTGAAGACGATTAGTTGTGACTGCTAGTTGTTCTCTGTCTGAGGTATTTGAGACCTGTGATTGGAAGCTATTTCCTATTGTATCTGACGAATTGTAGCTGTATAATTGTGATTGTTACAGCGGGAATTTCGTTTATCTAGTGAAGTTTTTACGAATAAAAGTCTTGTGTTCATTAAGTGGTCGCTTTATTCAACTCTCAATCAACACGAACCCGTGGAGCTCGGTACAACTGGTGTCAGAATCGGGGTTGAAGAGTTGATGCAGCGTGTCACAAGAAAAATGGATATGGATTTAATGAAAAGTCTTCTCGAAAAATTAGCGGAGCAGATGGCTGAGATGAAAGCTGGACAAGAAGAGATGAAAGCTGGACAAGAAGAGATGAAAGCTAGACAAGAAGAGATGAAAGCTGGACAAGAAGAGATTAAAACCGAGATGATGAAAGAGATGAAAGCTGGACAAGAAGAGATGAAAGCTAGACAAGAAGAGATGAAAGCTGGACAAGAAGAGATTAAAACCGAGGTGATGAAAGAGATAAAATCTGGACAGGAGGAGCTTAAAAAGGAACTTAAGAAGGACATTGTAAGTGTTAAAGAAGAATTCTCCAACATCATTCAGGAGAAGATGATTGCAATGGAAGATAAGGTAACTTCAGTTGAAACTAAAGTTCTGGAGATAGAAGAAAACGTTGAAGAAGCATTAGACAATATGAATAAGAAGATTGAAAGCTTGGAGAAGCAAATATCAAACAAACATGAGGAACCGAACGTGACATTTGTGCCTTCCCTAGCCAATATTAAACTCTCAACATTTGATGGGAAATCATCCTGGCAAGTATACAAGACCCAGTTTATGATGGTAGCGGAAGCTAATGGATGGAATCCCCGAGCCCAAGCTTTTCACCTGGCGGCTTCTTTAAGAGGAGACGCGGCTGACATCCTCGAGACGCTTCCGGAGGAGCAGAGGCACGATTTCCAAGCCCTATCGAGTGCGCTTGAGCTGCGGTTTGGAGATAAGTGCACTAAAGAATATAGCAGACTACAGTTAAAGTCCCGCTATCAAAGAGCGGGTGAAAGTCTGCAAGAATTGGCTGCCGATATTCAGCGACTTTCCCATCTAGCATTTTCGGACTGCCCAGCTGAGACACGTGAAGATCTGGCTCTCCATCACTTCATCGATAGTGTGCGGGATCCGGAGATACAGAAAACACTTAGACTCGCCGATGTCAAAGATATCGGATCTGCCCTAGTATACGCACATAAGATAGAGGCTGCCCAGCAGGCCGCGCGTAAAGACCGGCACTCAATCAGAGCCGTCTCTGCTACTGATAAGGACTATGATCTCAGAAAGCAAATCGAAGAACTGCGGCGAAAATTCCGTAACTTAGAAATGAGTAAAGGTGGCAGAAACACGAAAATTCAGTGTTGGACTTGCGGTGCAGTCGGACACGTTCAGAGAGACTGCCCAAAACGAAAAGATGATGGAAATGATCTTCGTCAGAAGCCCCATTTCAAATTGTTTCATATTTCTTCCGTAAGTAGCGGCGACAACGGACTTTTCGTTATGGGACATGTCAACGAAGTTCCCTGCAGAATGATAATCGATACTGGAGCCAACGTAACTATCATTAGGACAGATTTGGCTCGCAAACTTGGTGACAAACTCATCTGGACGCCGCCCTGCATTACCCTCCAAACTGTGACAGGTGACAAGATTAAAGTGCATGGAAAAATAAATCTAAACATTGCATTTGGTAATGCCGTGTACCATCATATGGCATACGTCGCTGATATAAATGACGAATTTATTCTTGGATTGGATTTCCTCAAAGAAAACAATTTCAAGTTAGATTTTAAAAATAATGAACTACACTCATGTTCTGAAGACATAACGATTTTTAAGACGAAATATTCAGATATTAAATCAGTCCATCATATAACTGCAAAGAGTGAAACAACATTACCACCAAGAACTGAGACAATAGTTTCCGGAGCTCTTTCAGAAGATAATAATTTTCATTATGGATTGACTGAATATCCAGATTCCGACAATAGCGTTAAAGGAGTACTAGTGGCTTCTTCACTCGTCGATCTTTCACGAAATGTAATCCCGGTAAGAGTTGCTAATCTAAGTAATAAGGTAAAACTTATAAAAGAAGGAGAAGTGCTAGCGACTTGCACTCCAGTGACCTGTATTAACCGAAATTGTCAAGCCACACTATCTGAGCCTCCTGACACTCTAATTGATGAACTCCTTCAGAGAGCAGAGTTAGATGATAAACAGAGGAATGCTGCAAGAAATTTATTATTAGAATTCGGAGATCTCTTTTCCAAGAAATCAGATGATGTTGGGCGAACCAAATTGACGCAGCACCGAATCAATACAGGAAATCATCCACCCATTAAACAACACCCGAGAAGATTGCCATTCGCAAAGCAGGAAGAGGTGGACAATCTTCTGATGGAAATGCAGCAGAATGACATTATTGAGCCATCAGAGAGTCCTTGGGCTTCGCCTATTGTTTTAGTTCGGAAGAAGGATGGTTCTACCCGATTCTGCGTTGACTATCGTCGGTTAAACAACATCACTAAAAAAGATAGTTACCCTCTTCCTAGGATTGACGATACACTTGATGCTTTATCCGGAAAACAATGGTTTTCGACTTTGGATCTCAAGAGTGGTTATTGGCAAGTAGAGATACATCCTGAGGATCGAGAAAAGACTGCATTCACCACAGGACAAGGACTTTGGCAGTTCAAGGTTATGCCATTTGGGCTTTGCAATGCACCTGCAACGTTTGAGCGCCTGATGGAGACAGTATTACGAGGACTTTCCTACGAAGCCTGTTTGGTATATTTGGACGATATCATTATTGTAGGGCGCACATTCGAAGACCATTTAAGAAACATCCGAAAGGTGCTGGAAAAATTAAAAATGGCCAACCTGAAGCTGAATCCTTGCAAATGTAATTTATTCCGACGTGAAGTAAGCTATCTGGGACACATTATCTCTGCTGAAGGTGTAAGAACAGATCCTGAAAAGATCTCTGCAGTTAAGGACTGGAGTCGTCCAAAAGATGTCCACCAATTAAGAAGTTTTCTTGGACTATGCACATATTACAGGAAATTTGTTAAGGGTTTTTCAAGTATTGCCAGACCCCTTCACAAGTTGACAGAAAATAAACAGAGATTTCTATGGACAGATGAATGTGAGAAAGCTTTTAAACAACTGAAGGAGGCGTTGACATCTTCACCCATTCTTGCATATCCCCAGCCCGGAAAATTATTCATTTTAGATACGGATGCCAGCAACGAAAATATCGGAGCTGTTTTGTCGCAAGAAATTGATGATAAAGAATATGTCATTGCTTATTGGAGTAAATGTCTATCGAAACCAGAGCGGAATTACTGTACAACCAGGAAGGAATTGCTGGCAATTGTTAAAGCCATAGAACATTTCCACCATTATCTCTATGGAAGAAAGTTCTTGCTCCGGACAGATCACGCATCCTTAACCTGGCTTTTAAATTTTAAAAATCCGGAAGGACAGGTAGCCAGATGGATTCAACGACTCCAGGAGTTTGACTTTGAAATACGTCATCGCAAAGGAACTCTTCATGGAAATGCTGATGCACTATCAAGGAAGCCGTGTAATGAAAGCTGCCGATATTGTTCTAGAGTAGAGAAGAACTATCAGTTAGTAAATCCTTCGGTACGCCAAGTTACTGTTTCACCTCCACCGAAACCAGACCCATGGAGTGATAAAGGACTTAGGGAAGCCCAAAAAGAAGACCCAGATATAAATCCAATTCTTGAATTGAAAGAATCTTCTAGTATGAGACCAAGTTGGCAGGAAATCTCCACCTACAGTCCTGCTACTAAGCAATATTGGGCTCTTTGGGACTCACTCCATATAAGAAATGGTGTCTTATACAGGAAATGGGAATCCGATGATGGACGTAATTTCAAATGGCAGCTTGTTCTTCCAAAATCAAGAATTTCAGATGTTTTGAAAGAATTGCATAGTAGCTCCACTGGAGGCCACTTTGGAGTAATGAAAACTCTACAGAAGGTTCGAGAACGCTTCTATTGGAGCAAAACGAGACAAGATGTAGAGAAATGGTGCCAATCTTGTGATGATTGTGCGGCACGTAAAGGACCAAAGAAACGTAGCCGAGGAAGGTTGCAGCGGTACAACGTAGGAGCACCTTTTGAGCGGATAGCATTGGACATTTTGGGTCCTTTACCACGATCTTCAAATGGCAACAAATACATATTAGTTGTCATGGACTATTTTACTAAGTGGCCTGAAGCGTTTTCAATCCCTGATCAAGAGGCGACTACAGTAGCCGAGGTTCTAGTGCAGCAATGGGTTTCCAGATTCGGCACACCCTTACAAATTCATTCTGATCAAGGGACAAATTTCACCTCTGTTGTGTTTAAAGGAATGTGTGAAATTCTCGGAATAGACAAGACGCAGACCACGCCACTACACCCACAATCGGACGGCATGGTAGAGAGGTTTAACAGAACCATCTTGAATAATCTCTCACTTATGGTTTCCAGAAATCAGCAAGATTGGGATTTGAAGCTACCGCTGTTTCTGCTTGCGTATCGCAGTGCTGTCCATGAGACTACCGGATATACTCCTTCTCAGATGCTCTTTGGTCGCGAACTTCGTCTCCCTTGTGATCTTCAGTTTGGTCGTCCACCGGATACATCTTCATCGCCAGAGGAATACCTTCGAGACCTTCAGGCACGTCTTGAAGATGTCCATAACTTCGCTCGAGACCGAATCAACCTGACGACCGAAAGAATGAAGACAAGGTATGACACAAGAGCGACGGGACATGAATTTCAAGAAGGTGACAAAGTTTGGTTGTGGAACCCGATTCGACGTAAAGGACTTTCTCCAAAGTTGCAAGCCAACTGGGAAGGTCCCTACACAGTCCTAAAAAGACTGAACGACGTCGTGGTTCGTATAAGAAAATCATCTGCTTCAAAACCAAAGGTAGTACATTATGATAGATTAGCTCCTTATCGTAATGTAGAGTAAAAATTAGTAGACCATGGTCTCTTTGTAAATAGTATAGATAATTTTAATCTTTTCTATTTTCTTGTATTTTTAGTTGCTTGTGTATGTAATGTGCTCTGTATCCTCTTGAAATGTAAATTCTTTTATATTAAATTTGGCCTCCTATCAGGGGATTGTACTGCCCGGGACGTGCAGTCCTTGAGAGGGGGGCAATGTTACAAATTTGTAAATAATGATTATATTTGTCTTAAAATATCTCAGACAGATCAGAAATTCTCACATTTTGGGCAAAAATTGCGGTATTTAGACGTGTTGTAGTTTAAAAGCGGATTTCCTAATGATTTGGCGACTTGGCGACAGTTGGCGATATTCTTGGCGACTTGGCGACGGTTGGCGAGATTCTTGGCGACTTGGCGAGAAATCGATACTTCTGGAAACATCCATCACCTAAGCTCTAGGACCAATATTTTCCGAGATAGCCTAGAAGCTTCCAGAGCCTTGGCGAAATTGGTAGATTTCTCCGCCAAGTCAGGTATAAATACCGCAGCCCGACATGGAATAGTAGTAGAGTTTTGTGAAGACAGTCAGTGAGTGAAGACGATTAGTTGTGACTGCTAGTTGTTCTCTGTCTGAGGTATTTGAGACCTGTGATTGGAAGCTATTTCCTATTGTATCTGACGAATTGTAGCTGTATAATTGTGATTGTTACAGCGGGAATTTCGTTTATCTAGTGAAGTTTTTACGAATAAAAGTCTTGTGTTCATTAAGTGGTCGCTTTATTCAACTCTCAATCAACACGAACCCGTGGAGCTCGGTACAATATATATATATATATATATATATATATATATATATAAAAAGTTCAATAATAATGGTGATTTATAAAATGGGAAAATAATTTCAGTTTAAAAAATTTATAAAGCAGAACTATAGCATGAGCTAAAGCATATAATGTTTAGAAGTATTTTATGCCAGGCATTTGATTTCACCTCTACCACTGAAACACCTACTAGCAAGCTGTAGACATCTGGATGTTGTTTTAAATAAATTTTCACACAACAATAAAGCTCTTCTTATGAAATAAATCTCATTTCCATGTAGTTAGAATTCTAACGATTTTTATGAAGATAATATAAGGGTAAAACTAGCATTGCTATCAAGAAAAAGTTTAAAATGTCAATTTAGAATGAATATATAATAGAATGAGTGCTGGAAATGCAGGTCTTGTTGTGCTCCTGCATACAACTTCCATGTATCAAGCCCAGAAATTCATAGAGTTTGTTAATCGGTTCTGAGAAATAGAAATTACATTTGAAGTATAAAATTTGTGGTAATCGTATTTTCAACTTAAATACATTTATAACAAATAATCTTGATTCAACTCAAAATAAATTCCTTTTAAAACAATGCACATTAATAGCAAGCAAGTGACTCATATACAAAATAAATCATATTTAAGTACTAATGTGTTAGCATCACAACAGCCGATTTTTCGCCAAATCGAATTAGCAACCCGAGAATCTCGCCAAGTTACCAGACTATAATTACACACATACAAAAAAATCTAGAATTCATATGATGACAGCATCACAAGAAAGAAAAGATAATTTTAACTTTATTAAAGTCAATATCGACTCATTTTCCACTTATAATTGATTAATTTTTTTAATAAAGCACCTGAATAAGTATATTTTATTGTTATTGTTTTCTTTTGTTGTCATGATATCTTGGCATAATACCCGTGGCACTAATTCGGCTTGGTGGATTGGCTGTCGTGAAGTTAATACGTAAAGTATTTATTTATTTTCCTAATTGAGAAATACTGAAATTTTAACATCAGACAGAATATTATTGTTAGCTATTAGCAACCACCTAACTTCTCTTTTCAAATTCGTAAAAAACATTAAACTAGTGTCACCGTGGAAAACATTCGCCTATTAACTGTTTCAGGAAACAATCTGACACAAGCCAAACAGAAACTTCGTGATTTCTTTTGAAGTCTTTTACAAACAAGGACACATCAATCAAATAAATGTTAATGAGTTACGGATGTTATAGGAGTCTAAGTTAATGAGTTGATAATGGCTATATATTATTGACTCAATGAAACATTATTTAAAAAAAATTATTCTATTTACTAATAGAATTTTCTCCACACACACACAACTGATATACAAATACACTGATAAAATAAAAGATTATCTTTCTAAAAGATATCTATGTTATCTTGTTTCTTGATATGATAATTTCGATGAGTATACAAATTATTATGGTTACGTGATGTTATTGTTTTCTTAATGTCACAAATATTTACATTTTAAAACAAACAAATTTAGGATGAATATAAAAAAATGCGGAAAAAAAGCATTTTCTCTTTCGTAAATTTAAAGTAAATGTAAAGAAGTAGTTATCTTTTTTTAAAAGATAAGCTATTCGGATTTAACATTTTTTAATTTGAATTAATTTTAATTAATAGTCTTTTTTGATTCGAATATTTTAATGAAATATATTCCACAAGATATTTTAAGAAACAATACTTCTGTATATTTCTTCCTTATTTAATTTTCTTTGCCGGGTATTAAGCTGCTGAAATAAAGATTAAAAATTAATTTTAAGTGAGCTGTCTTCTAAAAAATATTAGCATTATTTTCAGAAATACCACCGAATGATAAGTTGGTTTTGGTGTTTATTATTGTCCTTGGTTATCATTGTAGATGCCGACGAATATTGTATAACGGGCTATCATTATTTGTAATAAATACACCTTTGGACGATAATAATTGAGCTTTTTTCTTATTTATAGACGGACAACAAAATGGAATAACGTAAATCAATAAAGTCATTATGATTGATTGAATTAATTTTAACATCGAATGTAGAATGTACACGGTTGCTATAGCACACCCGAATAAGCGCATAAGGTATGATATACTATCGTCAAGAACATGGAGCAAAAAATTCTAACCTAAAAGCAGTTCAAGTTTTACGTTGGTAACCATGAGGTCCATATGACTTTGGGGCTCGCATTGTTCCCTTTTTGTCTCACTGCTGAATTGTTCATCGTTGTATAGGTAGTCTAATCGGAAAATTTTTAAGCATTTCTTCTAAGGGATATGCCTTATTTGCCGGCGTATCAAACCTAGTTTTTTTATTAAAAAAAAGATAGATCTGGAAAACGGGCTACGTCTTATACTTCGATACGTCTTGTATGGAATTATGAAGGGGAGCTAAGCAAAACAACTCACATTAAACATAGCCTACAGCACCTAAATGAAACAGAGTCAATGCTTAAGTCATTTAAGAAGTGATATACACTGCTGGACAATTGCTAAGGACGGATCACAAATTGCAATGTAGCATAACATTAAGCGAGACACATGAGGCCTAGTAGGATAAAATATAGTTGCCACACTGTTCAGACATTAGAATAAAGAATATTTATTCTGGAAAGTACAAAAGCTGTGAAACATCTGAAAGAAAAAAAATGTTCATTTGATGCTGCATACGGAAAAATGGAACAATGCATCTAAAAGTCAACAGGCACCTTGAAGAAAGGTATTAGTACAGGATATGTCCACCGTGGAGTGTGATGCAACATTTCACACGTCGTATCATACTTTGCACAACATTATCCAGCAGCTGTTGAGGCAATTTATCCCATTCCTCTGGAAGTGCGCGGATGAGGGTGTTCTTGTTTGTCGGAGGATAGTTTCGACCAGCAACTTGCCTCTCCAAAGCATCCCACACGTTTTCAATGGGGCTTAGATCTGGAGAACGCGATGGCCATACGAGGCGTTGAATATCCTTGCTGTATAGACAATCCTGAACAGCGAGTGTTCGATGACATGTTGCGTTGTCGTCCATAAAAACAAATTTATCACCGACAGCACCACGGAAAAGACGAACATGAGGAAGTAGAACTTCATTAATGTATCGTTGGCCCGTTATAGGTCCATTCGCAACCACATGTAGGAGCGTACGGCCATTGATCATGATGCCGGCCCACACCATGACACTGTATGTCGGATATCGGTCCCTTTCCTGGATATTTTCTGGACGATAAGCAGTACCACTCTCGCGCCAGATCAGTTGGCGTCTACAATCCGATTACAAACTGAACCTACTCTCATCTGAGAATAGTACGCATGCCCAGTCCTGTTCAGTCCAATTGCGATGCTCACGACACCATTGCAAACGGGCAGTACGGTGCTGTCTGGTCAATGGGACACACACAACAGGTCTGCGGGCGTATAGTCCTCCTCCCCTCAAACGTCTGGCAACAGTTTTTCGGGAGATCTGCTTTCCTGGGGCAGCAAGAAACTGATTTGCCACCTGTTGAGCTGTGGTGCGCCTGCTCTTTTTATGCTGATAGGACGATATATCTGTCTTCTGCAGGCGTCGTACTTCTAGCATGACCTCCCCCGTGCCACCTACTACACATTCCAGTAGTTTTAAATGACTTCCACAGTCGTGAAACCACGCTGTGAGCGATGCCGAACTCTCTGGCAACATCTGTTATTTTTCGCCCTTTTTCGATCTTTCCAATAATTTGGCCACGCATAAAATCATCTAAGTTTTGTCGGGAAGACATGCCAAAAATTTCAAGTTTGTCTATTAAATCTTTCCTGTCAAACTTTGACTTGAAACAACAACTGTCCACACGTGTCAAAACCCTTAAAGCTCTTATGAACGCTATCACGTGATGAACAGACGTGGAAAAAAAATTTACATACTCATACTTCTTCTTACTATACCCCGCACTTATTCTAATTTTCCACATTTTGCTTCCTTTCATTTTGTGGTTGCTATGGATGATAGTGTTATCCGTCCTTAGCAATTGTCTAGCAGTGTATTAGTAAGGCACTGTGTGATACAGAGAACAATTTATTGTATGATTTAGATGATGATTTAGAAGATGCTTCAAGTAACTCTTCGTTTAGTTCTAGAAATGAGTGTCTGGGTTTTAACGAAGATTAAAAGGAATTCTTTTTCAAGTAGATTGTGTATTTTCAAAAAATTTATGATTCTAAATTAAAAAAAAATACACTGTAAATTCACTATGCATACAAAGTTAGTTTTAATACTAATAAAGTTTAATACAAATAAAGTTTTATCCTTTAAAAATGTACATGAAAAGAGGGATTATGATTGATTGGTTTTACAGGCCAGCAAATACAGTACTTTTGAAATCCAAAATGCAATACCCATCTCTATTGATTCAATAATGGCTGATATAAATATATATTGAAGAAAAATATTATAGGATTTCAATTTAATAAGTATCATCTGATATGATGATGGTTGTTCCATCATATCAGAAATAACTTTTCATATGTGACTGATTGTTACATTAACAGAGTAGTGTCAAGAACGAATTGCTCATGAGAGCTTCAGAATCGAGAACGACCAGCATATAACCACTGAATAAATGCGGAACAGAACTGTGGAGAGCCAGGAAAACATAATAGCCATTTCATATAAATGTACATGATTACTATTTATTATACATACACTATGAAGAGGAAGGATACCGGATTGTATTGATTGATTAATGAATTATGTTCAATCGACAAGCATCTCTTTAATCTTAAATCACGATTGAATAAATTCGTTGATATCTGAACTATCACATTCCTTTTTTCCCCTTATGTTGCTCATAGTTAAGACACTAATAAAATCTTTCGAATACTTAATATGTATATCCTCATCCCTGATTCTTTAGTGGACCGTCAACTGAGATATTTCCAATAGGCATCAGGTTCCGACAGTTAAAAGTTATGATTTACACAGTAGGAAAATAGTCAACTTCCACTGTATTGTCCTAAGCCTCAATGGCTCAGAAGCTTCACACCTCTTACCGTAAGATCAGCAAAGTGAAGCATTACTTACTGAGGGCAGCAATTGGGAGGGTGACCACATTCTTCCACATTGAGTTGCTGGTGCTTCGTGGGTTGGAGGTGTTGGTCGGGAACGTGTCAACTTTAATCGTGAAATCCAAAGTCCATCTACTGATATGGCGTGGATATGGAGAAAAGGGGGCCAGTTCCGATATGACCCTGTCACTTGACGATGATAGGAGAGCTCCAAATCCGTTAACCTAAAGTACAATCTAACCCACTTCAACAGCTATACATGTATGTATACACAAAAACAGTATGTTCCCACAAGAACAATATATTCAAAAGAAACAATACGTAGCTTTGATTGCAAAATACCACATTACTAAGACACAAGTATACTATACTTGTCCCAAGACAGGTATTCAAATCAAATCTATCCCACTGGCATTTGTATGAGCTGTGGCAAAATTCTAATAACCGAATGATATATGTCTTTAAATAAAACTATGATATTGGAATCAATAACTACAAAGAGGTTTGCTGAATGACTGCAAAGTAAATGAACTGTTGAACTGAAGACTATATTTGCTAGAATTCAACTTTGAGTTCAAGAATTTATTCGAATTCTTCACTTATGGGGTGAATCTCGGTCGAATCAAATGTGCAAATGACAGCCAGAGACTTATAAACGAAACAGTATTAGCAAACCGAAGTACAGTAGAAATGAAATTATTCGAATTTCATTCATCCAAATCGATGATTATTCCAATCACTTTCAGAATTTCAGAAAAATAAATTGGACTAAAAAAGAGAAAGAAAACGAGAAAAAAGAAAAAAACTTAAGAAAAGGAAAGGTAAGAGAAAGAAGAAGATGAGAATAGTGTGTCTCTTGAAGAATTAAAAACATTCTTTAGAAAATTCCTGGATGCTTAGAAGTTAATGCTGAAGATAATAAGAGAATAGATTATGAGTGAGAGATTTTAGATTTCAATTTGCAAATGATGGTAAACTTGTTTAAAGTGTCCATTAAGAAGCTGACCTTAACGTCCAAGTTGAAGCAGATCGTGGCCATCAGCTAGTGAATTATTTGCCGGTTCTGAAACTGCTTTCATGTGGATACAGCATCAACCTGACCTTTACCTCAGGAAAATTCTCACTGTCAAGTAGATGTGCGACTTGGAAGCCTGAAAATTGATGATTGTTGTGAAAGTGCTTTCTCTGGCCGAGATGTCCAGCAAGCAACGGCTTTTGTAGCACAGTACTTACAAACCCAATTAATGTACAGTTCTTGTAAGTACCGTAACGTGTAAAAGTGTTCCCCTTTCATTTAATTGATCAAAGTTCTTTTTCTTTAAAAATATGTAGTTTTTCTTCTTATTTACAATGTACAATAGTTAATTAAAATAGAACCTTTTTTCGAAAAGATCCAATTATTCGAATTTTTGATTATCCGAATGGTTCGATCCCAATTGATAAATGGAATTCTACTGTACTTACCTTTTCATATCATATAGTATTTCAATCGTGTAATTTAGCTTTGCTTTCAGTTTTTAATCTTCGATGATAAATATTTAACAAAGTCATTTTAGTGCTCAAAGGTATAACAAACATTGCGATTACAAGCAGGAAAAACAGAAGTGCTCTGTAGTAGTCGCAGTATGTCAATTGAAGCGTAAAATAACGTGTTTTAAGCAATTCTTGTTTTGTTTATTTTTTTTATGGAATACAGAATTTGTTTTTGCACGATGAATCAAATGTTTTTTTTCAAGGCTCAATTTTCTAACAAATAAGAGCGAAGCAATTACACATCATTATTTTAAGAAAAAAAATGCATCATTTTTGATTATCAATTCTAATAAAAAATCTCTTCGCAATAAGAAAAATGAAATAATTTCTATTTCAGTTGTACTTTAGCTCTGTTTAAAACCTTCAGAAATAACAACACAAAGCTATATAATGAAATTGCAATGAATCTATAACAAGTAACTTCAATAGGATTTTAATTGGTAAACCAGTTAAATTTTATCAGCACCAGACGGATCGAAATTTTGAACTTCAGTGAATTTATAAGACTGGTAAGTTAGATATTACTAGTTAGTTATGTTACAAGCGAAGTATCCTCTGATTATATACTGTAACATTAGGTCCTATAAGTATTTATTAATGTATAATCATTTTTTTTCCTACATAGATATGATGGCTTATGTCACAATATATAATTTCAGTAATAAAAAATGTTTCCGATATTAAGACAATTTAATATCTAAAAATATATATAGATTTAATTTTTGATATATTTTTCATTTTATATTTAGAAAACCTCGTATAAATCAAAATTTTACGAATCAAAGCGACATCGAGAATATATTTTAATTTCTACAAGTTTGAAATAAGTTTCTTTCCAAGAAATTTTTTTTATTTCATGAAACGTAATGGAAACAAATTTTAAAAATAGTAAATTGTGATTTTGTGATAGATTTTAATTTTGAATATGAAGTAGCTCTATTCTGTTATAAAACGTTTTTGAGACATTTTGAGAGATAATTGAGTTTGAAGGTGTAATATTGCTTCTGGAAAACTTTTTACGGACTCGATATTTTTGAGGGAGAAATTCCAAAAGTAACTGTAAAAATTCTGGTAAAATACTTATATACATAACGCGTTTGGCGCGGCTTTTAAAAATGTAGCCAAGTGCGAAATTCGTGAGATTCATAACCATAAGTATACGCCAGCGTTTTAAAATTAAAAAAAAAATATTGTGAATCTCAAATTGTCAAGACATAAATATACAATCCAAATCTTAATGTCGCCAAATCCATCGGATACTAGGATTAAGCCAAAACTCTCCCAAAAAAATAATTAAATAAAAATAAATCCGTTTTTCCTTAGTACAATAGAATAACAATCATTGGCAAAGCAATTAACGAGGCATGCTAAAGTCTACTCGAGATTAAGTAACTTTTGCAACGAAAGTAATTTATGAGAAAGAAAAATTGGCATTATGGCATTAAATGTATCTTGATGGCGTAGTGTTAACGCCACACGCTTCCATGTCATCGGTCAGAGGTTCTATCCTCTGACTGGGAAAAGTGGGATCCGTTCAGTGGGATAAAACTGATTACCAAGAATGCTTGGGAACTAAATACTGAGGGTTTTGTATTAGGTTGACCACCTAGTTGGGATATATGCTTCACACCCGGTCCCTTGACCAATCAAACTGTTAAGAGTTACGTAGGCCTAGAACCCATGGGGACTGTTGTGGCACAGTGTTTTTAGTTTTCAGTGATATTAAACAATTTAAGTAAATTTCAGCATTTGTAAAACACTGCTATATTTCTTCCTGATATTAGATATTCGAATAAAACTGTCACAAGTGGGCAAATAGCACTGCGGTAACATTTTTACGATGAAGTATCAGTCCAAAAGCTGTTGTTAACTCTATTATTAAACTTAATTCAAATGAACAACTTACAACATAAAAACGATATTTGAATAAAAAAAATTAGTTTATTTAAAAAAGAAACTTTTCAATCAAGAAATGTTTATTTTCTTTATTATATTAATAAACAAACAATCAAACCGTAGAAAGTAAGTGAAGGGTGTTGCGATGATAATTTTGTCGTTTCTAAAGTCCGGCTACTAGGATTTTCACATTTCAGCACAACCAGAGATGGAAGCATGCAACCTCTATATTGTGGCTCACCCTGTGAGCGTACCATCTCATAATTAAGAAGCTGTAACCAAGTAGAAGCCATGCTTGGCATGCCATCCTCAGAGATATCATTCCACATGGAGGACATTGCGACTGCATCCTATTTTATACATGCCCCAGCTACCATTTGGGAACACGATGGATCCACTGTTGGATAGGGATTGGAACTCATTACATTCTGATATGGAGAACGATGCCCTAACCATCTGGACTGCCGCAGATTGTTAATGTTTCTTTTTCAAATTCTGTCAGTTTTTTTTCAAGTGTTGAATATGTTTTTCCGAAATATTCATGATATTATGTTGGCCTCCTAAGAATTTGTACCGTTACTCTCAACAAGTTCAATCAAAAATATTTCATGCCGCATTCTTGGAAAATTAAAAATTGCGGCTTTTAGAGTAGAATTCATTATGGTCATTTAAGAAAAACAATATCAAATGTGATATTTAACATCAGTTACCCCTTTACCATGAGTTTTAAAAGAAAAAAAAAATTAAAACTCGCATAAGGATTAGGATTTGTTTATTCATAGCTCGAATTCATAGTTTTCAGGTTCATTGAGATGAATAGGGATATATCTTCCCTCGTTTGAATTCGAATTCAACTTACAGAATTATGGTAATGCAAAGGGAGGGAATATAGTAATAGTTTTTATAGTTGTGGTAGATAATCATTAGATTGCTAGGTGACACTTTCAATGATATTTATGATCAAATTTAGTCTAACATATGTAATTACATTTGATTGAAAGCTAGGAATTAATTAAAAATCAGATTGAATCTTATTTGGACCTATCCCATCGCCAAGAGCAAAATACGGTGACAAATCTGCAGATTACAAACCAAGAATATTTTTCATGACTAAAACGAAATTCGTCTTGTCCTGCAACTATTTTCATAATAACTTTTTGTGTTTCCATTATTTCGTTCTGTACGATATTCTGAAAAAGCAATGTGTATAAAGTCATGTACATTAATCCACTCACTGAGATATTTTAAATCTCGATATCTGAAAGTATCACAATTTAATATCTCAATCGAATTATAATAATTCTCGTATTTTAGCAAAAAGGATGAAAGATCTGGATCATGATTTTTATTAATTATAATAAAAAAGAGAATTCTTATGAACTGAAGCAACACTTTTAAAGTAAAGAGAAAGTTTACTGTATTAAATTCCAGTGAAAGAAATTGTGGAGAGTAAAAGATTTTTTTATTAAAATAATGTGGAATAGAAAAGATTGTATTACTCAAATGGTAAATTATGAAGTAAAACAATAAAATGTGTGAGTGTGTGTTAAATAACATGACTTTTATTAGTTGCTATGGTTCCTTGTACCGCGTATTTCAATTCAACTTTGAGCGTGAAGCTTAAGAGTTCATGGGTTTGATTCACATATTGGGTGTGGATGCTTCTTGTTTTTCGGAGTCCACTTTAAGTCCTGTTTCTAATTTACTCTTATGTGCAAAAAAGTGACTGCAAAACAATGCATAAGCCGAATAATAAAAAAAAACCTACTCAATTATCAATTATCTAACAATTGTTCATCATTAAATAGCTTCATGTATCGTTTTCTAATACTTATAGTTGTCTTTACAAGACATCGTTTCGTAAAATATGGAACACACGAATATCTTAGAGAAATTAAATCAATGCCATCTCGCTATGTCGATCTTTAGCAAAGTAGCTTGTTATCATTGTTCGCTTAACAATGTTATTTTATGCGAAAAGATTTATTAGACAAGGACCTAATGGATTCTGAACCACTACAAATTTCCAAGGCTGAAGTGGGTGACGAACTTATGGACTATTGTACTGAAAGCAAGAGTGAGATTTTTATTCCTCAATTTGAAATGAAGTACTCAATCATTATTTCTGTAATGCCAATACGAACCTTTGAAATCTTTGTTGTTGTAGTTACAAATCCCATCCAGAATAGCAGAGCTACACCAGATCCATGAGCCCATGCACTCTCAAAATATCAAGAAAAAGGAGGGGGTCTCCAAGGAGCTCCTCCATCGAGAATTGAGTGCACTCAAGTAAGTGTTGAGGACTAGCCTCGTTGGAGTTGCACTTTTTACAGATAGGGAAATGCTTAATACGATGGTCAAAAGATAGGCAATTGATGTGTCCACTAATAAATCTAGTGATCGCAGTCTGATCAGCTTTGGAATCCACAAAGTCAATGGCTGCCTGTGGCTGCCTACGGCAGTACCAAGCATGAGCAGGGGGATGCTGTTAAGTATTTGAAATAGCATTTTTACAAGCAGATATAGTTCTGAGTAAGTAAGATCCAGATCTGGAGAAGCAGTAGAGGAAGAGCCATCCTTCGCCAGTGCGTCAGCTCGCTCATTTCTGAACAACCCTAAGTGAGAGGGGACCCACTGGAAGTAAATATCCTGGGAGGCTGAGAGATGAAATAACATACGAAGAATGTGGGTCCCAGCATGGTCTGTTGCACTAGTCTTCTTGCTCAAGTACTGGATGGAGCTACGACTGTCAGTGAGAATCCATATATTATTAAAACAGGCTTTATCCTTGATTGAGTTCAAACCAGTCTGGATAGCCAAAAGTTCGCTGCGAGATACCGAACAGTAATCCGTGTTTCTGCAAAACTTTGAATCACTAGGTCCATCCGGGTATTTAAGAAAAACTCCACTGCCTGCGTGGTGGCTATCATCACCACTGCCACCCGCATAAATGTGGAGATCATTTGGTGTCGAAATCTTTAATTAAATTGAAAGGCAAATGAGGCACTAGACTGAGCTACCTTCAAAAACTCGTGCATTTCATGAAAAAAAGACTTTTGAAACATAAATAAAAATAAAGACAAATTCTATAGTGATGTTGTTCGAAAAGTTCTTAAATATATTCTACACAGAATATTTACTACTGAGTATTTGCAATATATTTTTCTTCAAATAGAGATAAGACCTTAATGTATAGTTAAAACTGTATAAGAGAAAGTATTAACTGTGTGTTCGCTGTGTTAATGAAATTTTTAATGGAAATTCCAAATTCTATTAAAAGAATGTCCAATAAATTAATTACATAACTAAAATTTATTGCATCTAACTCGTACAATATGTTTCAAAACTCCTTGATAAAATATACCCAGTATTGGAAGTTTTTCTTGTTTAAAATATAATTCATATAAAAAGTTGCTAAAACTATATAATGATAACGTTGTAAATTAAAAATATTATGTAAAATAAAAATAGGAATTGATGAAAATATTAGAAGTATAATGATTTGTGGATGACAAATTTTACAAAATATTCGTTCATTAAAATACCCTCAAAAATAATATTTAAGAATAACTAATATCACATTAACTTTAAGAAATATTAATTTAATTTTGCATGTTCAAAGTATTAATTTTAGGACTAAAATAAAAACTTCTTGAAAAATATTTTTAATACATTTCACAAAGAGAACAAAGTCTGTAATTATTTATGTTTTATTTTACTTACCAAAAGAGTTAAATTAAACTGATCGAAATGAAAATGATTAAAAAAGAAACAAATAAAACAGGTGAAATCTTTATTGCATAATGTTTTCACCTGATGTTCAACAGATGTCGCCACAGTGAATTGGCATAATTAAATTACAAAGGAAAGGCAGAATTGTCATTTCGTGTCAAGAGTTGAGCAATTGCCATTGATATTTTTATTACATCCATCTACACGCATCGCGTTCTCACTGTTTACATTTTCAAAGCAACATGCGGGATTCGTGACACTTAAACATGTAAGTAGTTTTGGGTTATTCAATATCACTGAGCCACTTTTTTTTTAAAGCGATATGTAAATATTTTATTTAAATAATTTTTTTTTGATTTTTTTATGTGTATAATCAAACAATTAATTTTAGAAAGTATCATATATATCAAAAAATTTAAGAAACGTGATTCAAATTAGTTCTTATAGCTAAATTTTGCGCAATTTTTAACTGGTTTGTAATTTATCACTAGTTAAATTACTTTCTTTTTCAAGATTATAACACACGGGCTTTGTCTTCTCTCAAAAGAGTACTTATAAAAATTTTTTGCGATAAATGTTCTTATGTATAAATTAAAATTTTTCATGCGGATATTTTTCATCTGAAAATGAAATCTAAATCGCACATTCAAGAGCAATAAGAAATAGATTAATATTAATATTTTCAGGTTACTCTGTAAAAAGACTGAAGTATTTACGTTATTATTTACTTATTATTACCGTATGCTTCGCGTAAATTAAAATGTAATAACAATAAACAAAATAAAGAGAATTATTAATGATTAATTACATCTAATTTGAATTATACATTTTTAAAGTATGATTTGTTATGTCATATGTTATTATTGTATGTATGTCATTATTTTCGTTTTATCTGTTTTGAAGCAATTAATTCTTTCGTTAAATTTCACTATATAATTTATTACATTTGATTTTCTATCGCTCTATCATTAATGTAAAAATGCTTTCACTGAATAATAATTATTATTTTAAATATTGTATTAGAAATCAATATTATAGCTTACATTTTGGGAAATTGGATTCACTATCATTTTGGACTAAAAATATTCACTGCGATCTCTAGAAATATATTTTCTAAGACATTAACCCTCTAGAGCACAAAACTATCATAATTAAGATATGGCAATAGATAATCCTCAAAATATTTCACATTGATGTATCCAAAAATAATTTAAAAAATGTGACTGCTATGTCTGTAGAATGATTCTAATAATATCCTAATTAAAAATTATTTAATAATCTCTTGTTAACAGAAATGAATCTAAACCTGCATTATCCATTTTTTCTGTTGTCAAAGTGTTACTCCGCCATATTAAAAGCAAAAAATTGTCCTAAAAAAAATTATCTTTTCGAAAACATATTTTTTCAACTGAAATTCTTATCTTATTCAAGATTTTTATTCAATATGCGTTCATTTATTATTAATACGCAAATTATTTTTATTTTAAAATGTACATATTAATATGCTTTTCTTATCTAATCTTTTCTAAACGAACTTTGAATTATGATGTTTGTATCGATGTTTGTTTGCCCGATTATTTCTGAAAATCGCAAATTTATTATAACATGGTATATTCTAACGCTGGAATACATTATAACATTTGTGATACCATTTATCTTTATTCATACTTTTAAATTCTGCCAAATTATTTCAAAACGGTAAATTATCCACCCCTCTAATTATCACCAAAAGAAGGAGTTCAAAAATACATAATTTTTAATAAATTAATTTAAAATATAATTTTTGTGTCGAACGGGATCAGACATCTGACAATGAATTTTTTAATATTTGATCTCTTGAAAATATTTTTAAATTTATGAAAATTTTAAAAATTCTTTTTGTTTTAAATCTACAATTATTACTTGATTTTTCATAATGTTCATTTTTTTACAGATTATTTTAGAAATAATTTAATAGCCTTTTCTAATAAATATTATATTTTTAAACTAATATATTCTAATCTTCGCATTTCATGCCTCATGTAATCTCTAAGATGTACATTTTTGTATAATTTAAGCAACTGAAAAATAAAATCGTAACGGTTGATCCGTTAAAAGAGTAAATCTAACCGACATTCTTGTTACTATAATAACTGCCACTAACTAGCCTACTTTCAGGATTTATTCTTGTGGTAGACAGAGAATTTTGTTTGTTGCATGCCAAAGATCAAAGCCAATAATATTAGAATCGATCACTCATAGTCTATGATTTGTTTTGTAATCGATATTGAAGTTATATGAATCGAATTTAGAAAATCTTCATTTTATTTAAATCAGTGCAGTTGTACTCCAATTATCGGAATCACTAATTATCCGAATCGCTTTCAGAATTTCAGAAAAATGAATTAGACTGTAGAAGAGAAGGAAAAAGAAAAAAGCTCACAAGAAAAGGAAAAGTAAGAGAAGATGATGTGTTATTTGAAGAATTAAAAAAAAACATTCTTTTGAAAATTCCTAAATGTTCGGAATTTAGTGCTGAAGATAAAGAGATTAAATTATGATAGAGATCCTAGATTTCAAATTACACATGGTGGTAAACAAAGTGTTGATTAACCTTAATGTCCAAATAGAAGTAGACCCAGGACCATCAGATTGTAAAGCATTTGCCGGCTTTGGAACTGTTTTGAAGTGGATAGAACATCAGCCCGATTGTAACTACAAGCATATTCTCACTGTCAAGCAGATACACGATTTGGCAGCCGGAAAACGGATGAAGGCAAAAGCTAACTTTGACCGTGATACTCAGCTAGCAATTTTATTTGCAGTACTATACATACATACCGTATTAATGTGGAACTCTTGTAAGAACCTTAACATATAAAAACGTTACAGTTTCATTTAATTGATAAAAGTTTTTTTATTTAAAAATATGTTGTAGTTTTTTCCCTATTTTCAACGTACAATAATTAATAAAAATAGACCCCTTTTTTGATTCTGATAATTGGAGCTCTACTGTATTTTTCTCAACTAATACAAACCCTCAAGGGTAATGAAAAAAATGGATTAAATTATTTTTCACCCTCTTCTGATTAAGAATACTCAGTTTAAGTTTAGAATGCAGACTTATCTTAAAATTTAAGCTAAAAAAAATTGAAAGAAAATATTTAATTATTCACATTACAAGTTCTTTTATAATGCTCGTATTAGAGCTATATATGCTGTCTCAAAAATTATATCATATGGTGAGATTCTAAATATGTAATATGAAGATAGAAATATATAAATTATAACATCTAGTTACAAAGAAAAGGAGGGATACAAGTAATAAAAAGTTGCATTCGAGGCATTAATTTGTCTCTCATAATGCAGAAACATTAATTTATCTTACACATCTTTTCATCTTCGACTGCACTGTTCCAAAAACTAGTTACGTTGATGATTATATTATTCTCATGAAGTTGTCAACAAGGTCATTAAAATTAGTATTCTCAATATTTTTCTTTTTGTGGAGATTTATGGCTTCCACTTAGTAGGAAATAGTTACTTCTAATGGAAAGATGAGCTTTATTGCTTATCGCATGGTGAGTTCTTGTTATTGACGTTATCGATAATCATTTATTTTTACCAATTAACAAGTACTTTCTTTAGAATGTAACTTTCAAGCATCAAGTATGGTTAGAATATGCAAATATTCTGTTTTCCCAAAATTTATCACCCCTTTACACAATTGGAAGCCTAAATACTTTTTTTTATTGCTGCTTAAATTTTGTAAATTAACCTATTCTTCAAAATTTTATAGCTTGTAGTCTTTTCGAATTAAGTACAATGTTCTCAATTGTTTTCATTTTACTCGACAGAAAATCCAAATATCTTCCTCCCCCCACCAAAAAATTTTTTTTTCATTGTCAGTCTTTTGTCTCCTTATTTTCTGAAAAATCCAAAAGATTCCATTTTTATTTGCGTTAAAGCCAAAGTTAGTTTGAGCTTTAGGCGCTCTTCATTCTTAATGTAAAAATTTTTTCGCTATTTAATATAATAATTGAGATAGCTAAAGATTTTATGTAATCTTTGATTTAACATATCTTTTAATATATATTCTATTATTGTTAAATACTAAATTTCATTATGAAGTCTGTAAGTATTCAAATATGATTCACTTTTCCGCAAAACTCACATTTAAGGAAACTTATCAATTTGAAACGGATAAGTTCACAGTAATATTGTTTAAAAGCATCTCATTTTTGATCATTTTTCTCAAAATGATATTTTTTCTTTATGCCTTTGGATTTTTTTATATTATTCTAATATATATATATATATATATATATATATATATATATATATATATATATATATATATATATATATATATATATATATATATATATATATATATATATATATATATATATATATATATATATATATATATATATATATATATATATATACATATATATACTATATATATACATATATATATATTTTCATTTTTTAAGTAATTATTTTGAGGATATTTTTACGAATACTGAGCTCGAGTTATTGAGGATAATTTTGCTATTCTACCTGCAACTTCTATATCTAAAATTCCTAAATATCCAGGTATTAACATCATTATTATAGAATTTGTTATCAAATTGATATTGAATTGTTCTACAAGAATTTGAAGATACTCCCTTCTCACCGATATCTTCTAAAAAGTACCTTTTCGTAAAGAAAATATCTGCCTACTATCCGTTAGGATGACGCAATGTTTATCTTCAACGAATTTTGTAATACTTAGAGCAGGGATGGGCAAACTACGGCCCGCCGGAAGCTTTTATACGACCCGCAGTTAGAAATTTAATTTGTCGGTCCGACGGAAATTAAAAGAAAATATGATTTATATATTATATATCCATCTCCTTTTCTACTTTGCTTAAATAATTTTTCTTTCTTCTTTTCAAAGGACTGATGATCTTTTTACTTTCTCTATTTTTGTTCTACAAAACACAATTCGACGGAAGTAGCAAGCACAGTCAGCTGTAATCGTTGAAGTATTAAAAACGGAAGTTCTTACAGCTGTAGACTGGCGGCAACAAGCATCTCTTTCTTGGGGAGCAGGCATTTGGGAATCCAACATCGGTGAATTAGACCCCGGCATTTTGAGCTCCAGCCAGCCCAGAAAATCAGTGCTATGTTTGCTTCATCTTAAATACGTGAAAAAGTGTTTTCAATAATGAACATTAGAAAGAATCATTTCAGAAGTAAACTAACATAAGCATTTAGCTTCGTTTTTTAGGATCAGTATATCTCACTTCGAACCTCTATATAAGGAACTTTTACATGAGAAATCGCAATTTCACACATCTCAGTAACATATTTTAATTGTAAAACTAGTATATTGTTTTTAAAATTTTAGAAAAAAATTATCTTGGCCTGCCAACTTTTTTTTTCTTCCGATTTTTGGCCCGCGATCGAAAAAGTTTGCCCATTCCTGACTTACAGTGACTCATATTTTAACTCATATGAATTAACTAAATGAATTTAATGACGAAATTTTTTTTCTCTTCTAGAACTCTAATGTGCGATATTTGAGTTAAAAATTGCAAGGTTTAAAGGGCTTTCTAAAATAAATAAAGAAAGAAAATACGAGCACTTTTTATATCTTTTTTTAACTCCGTAAAAATAATTGTTCTATTTCCATATCATCGAGCTTTTCACATTCAAAATCAAGATTTTTCATCTATATAGAATCATTTGTTGCGAAGAAATTTGAGGGATATTTAAATCGTACTATATGTGATCAAAAGTAATTAGCCATTTGCCCATAGCTGTGCAACAATATTCCATCCTTATCAATTATGTTTCTAGTTGGCATTTTCTGAAATTCTGTTTTTAATTAATTATTATTAAAAAAAGACGAAAATGTTTCTTACATATAGAAAAACAGCATTGCGTGGAAACTGTGCTAAATTCGAAGTGACATTTGGTTGCTATTTTTCTATCAGATAAGTATAGAAGTTTTTATCTATTCTTACAAATATTTTATTTCATATTTGCTAAAATGACACGAAGAAAGGAAATGAATCAGCAAGCAAACTACAATAACCGTGAACGGGTGCCAGAATTTATATCTGAACGACAGATTTTTTCTCACAACATAGTAGCTGTATAGTTAAAAAAATGTTGATTTTTCACTGAATTTGATGTGATAATTTTTAAAATGCAAATTAAGTGCCAAATATTTCGAGAAAGTTATTTCCGGGACTTTTAAGTTGAAAAATCCTAAGTGTTTTGTTTAGAGTTTGTAATTAAAATATATTTATGGTTTTTTTTGTTAGATTATAATCCATATATATTTGAAGGAATATTATGAAGATAATAGAATCAATAGGAAAATATTTCCTATTTATTTTCAGATGAATTTGCGTTTAATTTCTATTTTTATGAAGTGGAGAAAAATCTTAATTAGGGGAAATATTGGCTCAAATTAACCAAATAAATTCATAAACCACTTCTTCCTTTATATAGGTCGTAAATAGAAGCAAGTTATTATGATTCCTCCTTTTCTTTGTGTAATCTGATATTTTTGTCCCTTTATTTTTCTTTCATGTGAAATCAAAACAACGCCCATTCGGAATAGTTATAAATAAACATTCATGTATGAATGCATTATCGTTATTTTGTCGCTTATTTTGTGAAATTATTAACTAAACTGCGCTTATTCTGTGAAAATAGCTTGGCGATATTTGTTTATATTTTAGCTACTTGGCGACATTTTTGGCACCTAAACGTAAAACAGCATTTTCGAAGTTTCGAGTTGATTTTACAAATATGAGCCAAGTTACCATAAGTTCAATATAGGAATGTTCTATATTGTAACTATTAGGAAGGATTAATATGGGATTTACAGAAGAATAAAATATTGGCCCCAGCGAAGCGGTGAGTTAATTGAAAATTAGTCGAAAGTAAGAAGTCGTTGGATCTTTTTAATGGACAGATATAAACATATATTAAAATAAATTATTAATAAAATGATTCCTTCTATCTCAAATATTATTATTTTACTTTAAAAAATTAAAAGCATTATGTATTTCACTCAAATGGGAGTACCACCCAGCTTATGTAAATAAACTTGTGTAAATATAGATTTAATTTTAATTTAATCGGAAACTTATTTGTTAAGTAGAAAATTGTGTAAACTATAAGATAAATGATGTTATAACTTTTATTTAAATGTTGTCACGATGTTAGGTGGTGGTGTTACGTCACTAGCTGTTTTACTCAAAGGGTTATTGAGAAAGCACTTGAGATTGCAAGCAGGAAAAAGAAAGAAATTGAATGAGTTAAGTGTCTTGACTGCTTTGTGCGAAATTATAAATCAAGTATTATCCGCTAAAAGTGGAAACTCGCTTTTTATTGTAAATATGTACATAATTTTTTTGAATTTTATTGGAACCTCAATTAATTATTACGCCTAAATTATATTTAAAAGGAACAGGTGCCGTATAATCCATGATGCCAAATTCTGACATTGGCGATTTTTTGGTGGATTTTCTTATGTACCTGGCAACCTTGTATTTATTACGTCATACATATGGAGACCTATAAGAATTATGCAGAAAATTCTATTTTGGTAACCCTAGTATTTACGTCATCGCGCACAATACAATACGTCATTTTAGCAACATTTTTTCATCGCCAAAAATATTCAGAATTTGGAATCATGGATTATGCGGCACATGTGCTATTTAAAATATCTGATCAAATAAAATTTTCAACTTTGACAAAAAAAGTTTAGTGTTGGCGTAAGCAAGGCATTAGTCAAGGCGTAATACAAAGAGTTCAAAAGAGATTGTTTACAGATACTGCAATTATTAATTTAGAATTAATTCAATTAATGAAATCTTTAAACTTTTAAATCGTTCTTGCCGATTTAAAATAACCATAAAATGTTTTACCTTGCCTTTTCATTTTGCTTTTTCTTCTGTTCTATTGTCAACGTGTTAATTATTGGTTTGGGCTTAATCCTAGAATCCGTAATGCGATGGATTTGGTTCGGATTATATGTTTATGTATTGCCATTTTGAGATTCACAATTTTTTTTATTATGAAATGCTCACATATGCTGATGGTTATAAATAGCATGAATTTTGCCGTTGGTGACATTTTTGAAATCTACGCCAAAAGCGTTATGTATGCTAGGATTTTACCAACAGAATGAACTTTGACAATATTCGGCACAGATGCCGTATAATCGAGGATGCCAAATTCTGAGTTTGGTGATTTTTTGGCTAATTTTCTTATGTATCTGGCAATCTAGGTTTTATTACGTCATAGATATGTAGACTTATAAAATTTATGCAGAAAATTCTATTTTGGCAACCCTAGCGTTTACCTCATCGCATACGTCCCAATGCGTCATCTTGGCAATATTTCTTCATAGTCAAAAAAATTCACAATTTGGAATCCTGGATTATAAGGCATCTGTGCCCACTATTCTTTGACAGTCGATGGTGAACTTTGCCTCGTTTGCTGCCGCTCTAAGAATGAGATTTGAAGGCAGGGAGCAAATTCGTCGATAAGTTAGGTTTAAGACGCCGTCCCAATATGATGTGACGTAGATGAAATCTACATAAAGTGACGTAGATGAAATCTACGTCACTTTTTCATCATCATTTGACGTAGATGAACGTTATATGACGTCATGAATATTTTAAACCAATAAGAATTTTAATAAATTGATGTAGCCATAATCTCAACTGGAACGAAAGAATGGTAAAAAAATTATTGTTTCTTGAAATAATTGATATTTTTCAGATTAATCTATTTCTCTCCAACCACACATTACTGTTATATAATCTGAAGAAAAATGTAGTTAAAATATTATTGTAACACAAAATCTCTTCTTTGCTGTGATTTTTGTTTATAAATAAAAAGATTCTTTTAATAAAATTCTTTATAAATAAAAAGCTTGAAATACCGGCATTAATGGTAACTCCTTTCTGCAACATCGAAAAGTTAGGCAGAAGCTGTAAAACTATACAAAGAAAGGCATATATCTCTGATCAGATTTAGACTGTTGAAATTTAGTCGGCCAGTTAGGCTCCTGAGTCAGCGGCTCTGAAAGTTTCTGCTTAGTTTCTGTATTATAGAAACTGTGTAAAAGGTTCAAGTTGAAGTTTTTGTAGTCAACTTGTGTGATTGAGATAACTGCAAATGAATTATTTGCTTAGAGGAAAAGAAAAACTAGTCTTTATTTCTGCATCATCACATTCTCATCAATACGAAGAAAACCCGTAACAATATCCAAATTAATGGGCATCAAAAACACAACACTCACACATACCCATTTATGTCGGATATTTTTGTGTCAAATTCTTCGTTTGTAACCTTCTCCCAAGTAACGATTTATATTCAATTAATAAATAATTATTGATTTTCATCCAGTTCTAGTGGTAATGTCAGCAATAATTTACACACTAATATCTCATTCTACCGATGATTCTTAAGTAAGGAAGAAAAGATTTCTGGAAATAGCGTTTAAAATTTCAAAATAGAAAAATTTACATACTGTTAAAAACGAAGCCAAAATAACCACTTATTTTCTTGACTACTGAAAAGATATAAATAGAAAAAAACACTTGTATTAAAAGTTGAACAACAATTTTATGATGACTCATGCTAAAGGTGGAAGAATATTCCAGTGAGTAAGTCAAAACTGCATTTTTTGTTGTCTTTTACTTTCTCTTATTTGTTTTACTTATTTTAAAACAGAGAATCGAATTGTGATTCCGTTATTATTCCACCAATAGCTAAATTATTTCCACCGAATATTGATGAAACCAATATTCGGTGGAATATATATATATATATATATATCGCTTAGCGTACCAAAAAATGTAGAAATAACGATTAGTAACATTTTCGAATAAACAGTTTTGGAAAAAAATGTTCTTTAATTATTTTCGCTAGAACTTTTCATCATTAAAATTCATGATAACAAATCCTCTTATCTAACAGGCTATTGTAAATAGGTGTGATGAAAACACATTGAAAAATTTAATCTGTTCTGGCAGAGGAAGAGATTATGATTTCGAACGCGAATTCATAGAATGAAAAAGCGAAACGTTAGGCACTGTATGGTCATTACAAATGGATCATTAAAATTCCTACACCAGGAAAGAAGTATACAAAGCATATGAATTTTACATAATAGCTGAAGAGTGATGTGATATGTTAATCATTAGCTTTTCAACGCAATTATCCAAAGCTCTATCAGCGTAAATAATACTTACAATGTCTTTAAAAGAAGAGATTATGTAGCATAGTTGTTCACACAGGAGTTGCATTTGAATTTTGTGTTCAGGTGAAAAAGTTGTAGTTGGGCCTGCTGAAAATAGAATCGTCTCTTATTTCGTGTTTGACGGGAATACATTATAATCTATCTCAATTGCAGTTTATCCCACTGGAAGTTATCACGTTAGTCAATGTCCTATAAACAAAATATTTAATGGATAATTTTGTTCAAGTATACTATGAATTGGGATCTCAGCTCCCCTCTTTCTTCATATCGTTAACAGCTACAAATACATACATGTCATCTGTATGATATTAAGAAATTGTACTGCTACATACGATTTCTTAAAATTTCTTAAAAGCACTTTGAGCAGCAGCAGCATTACTTTCGGAAGTGTTAATATCTGTGATTCTGCCTTAATTTCAATGGCCAACATCTTCCAATTTCTAGCCAACTTAAAGCGTTTGGTTACTGGTTGATATGTGACTGGAACACTGTTATTCGCTAATCAATATAGATATGCTTTCCAGACGTCTCCCGGTTTGACCGGGGTATCCCCTGTTTTCAGACAAAATCCTGATGTCCCTGCCGATTTACTTCACGTCCCGGTAAAAATTAAATTTGATTTTATAGATGACCAAACAAAAGTAAATATAATTAACTGGGAAGGATTGCTTAGAATGATTTATATTATATTTCTGCACTGTATGTGGAAAATGAAAACTATAGAAGAGTGATGGTTTACTAATGAGTAATATTGTCATTGTATCGTCTTGTCTCGCCAATCGTGACCATACATGTATGTGCTAGCTAAGGAGTATTTGCCATCAAATCTGGAAAACATAATGCAAGAAGAGACTATCAAAGATATTATTTCAAATGAAGAAAAAATGGCTCAGGCTGTTTGATCACATCAAGGAGAATCACATAGCAACCTCCATTATGATCAAGATTGTTGAGCATGCCTTCTCTTTTCTGAGGTATCAGCGCACCAGCAGAAAAAGTTTACTTTGATCTATAACCCATGGATTGCTGATAAAAGTTTGATGACGGAATTTACGGTTAACGGATTAACTAGTGAAGATTTTTACTACAAGACTAAAACTAATAAAGATTATCTAAAAATGTCCTGGGCAATGATAAGTAATACAGGTAAACACTGCTCTAATTTTTATATCTCATTCAAAGTGTTCCTTCTTACTTAAGAAATTTCATAAATATTAAAGTGTTGGAAATAATATGTTTAAATTTATGTGCTTGTCATTTATTATATTTATACCCTCAACTCTGGAAGGGGGATTCCGGTGTCCCGGTTGAACATTTCAGAAATCTGTCAAGTAGACGATGAAATGGGACAAGTAGACGAGGAAATAGGTTTTAAGCTGTGTGGATTACTTTCCCCATGTGTTGTATATCGTCTAATCACAAGTCAACACATGTACGCTTATAAGAACTGTTATTGCTGTTAAAAATGTATTCCCAAATCACGACATCTCCTTATTTTTCTTAGCAGAATCATCAGTAAGTCGTAGTTAGAAAAAAAAATCTCTAATAATATTAAAAAAGGATGTATAAAAAATATTAGGTTGGGGAATAAGTTCGTAGCGTTTTTACCAAAGACTTTTATTTAAACAAAAAACAATAATTATATCAATAAGTTAATCAATTATATATTCTCTATTGCTGTTCGCCTGGTCGCCTGGTCTGGTGTCAAATAGGTTGTTGAGCCAGTTTTTAAGGACCTCTTTGTTATCGAAGATAACACCCTTCATATGGTTTGACAAGGAACGGAAAAGATTGTAATCGGTCGGTGCAAGGTCCGAATAGCCTCATTCACCGGTGTAGCTGGGCAATGTAGAGCTCCTTGTTGACTGTGGCATTCTTTTCGAGCATTTCCCAGTGCACCAAGAGGTCCTTAAAAACTGGCTCAACAACTTCTTTGACATCAGACCAGGAGATTTTTGGCGGAACGGCTTCAACAAATTGGTCGAGAGGTGGGAAGAGGTTGTAAACAGCAACGGCGAATATATAATTGATTAACTTATTGATATAATTATTGTTTTTTTTAATGAAAGTTTTAAAACGCAACAAATTTATTCCCCAACCTAATATAAATCAATTGTTAAAAACAGCATTTGTGAAGAAGATTATAAAAATTGTGAATAAAAATATGCTTTACATTTTCATTTTCACTTAAATGTTTAATTATTGTAATAAATAAAAAAAAATTATTGTTACAAAAATTTCTTACACAGAATGAATTTAGCAACCACATAGGTTCTGCTGTTTATTGAGTCTTAAGATTAAAACAGCAGTCACAGCCGTGAAAAATTAAAACCGTGAAACGAGTTCCCGAAGTTATGTGAAATTATCATTTGTTGCCAAAATCAAATAATCAAACTTAAAAATGAACTTAAATCAATCAAATTTAAAAATGAAAATTTCGATGAAAATAAAAACAATATAGATTTTATATATCGATTGATTTATTTAAAAATGTTTTGGTAAAACACTTGAATAAATATAATTCTTTTAATAAAATAATGGTAAAGCTGCTGCAAAACATTTTATAGCATAATTGTTGGTAATATTTTTTTAAAGTTTATATGAGTAGGAAAAAAATATTAATCGAAGAATACTGAAAATGAAACCGTGGGAATTTTGCTGAGATATAGAAATACCTTAAATTATTATAACATGATTTTTTTAAAACAGATTAGAAGAATTTGTTACTGTCCACTTGTTTCCTATGGGCCTCGATATAAACATAATAATAATTGTCTAAATAAACTCATTTTATAAAACAGAATTTAAAAAATTTTAAAATTATACAATATAAAATAATATAAAAGCACTTAATCTCTTTTTAATAATTAATTTTATTTTTTTATGAAGTTATTGGGTCATAATTCCTGCTGACAGCACCTGGATTAAAAAGAAAGACCAAATAAAAATGAGTCTTCTTATGCATTCGTATGCAAATGCGCTCAAGCTGTTCAACGAGCTCTTCTGAAAAACTTTTACGATTAATCATAAAATTCCAAATATTTATTTGTTCGCCGAAAGCTGTCATCGTCACGGCTCAAGGACACTTTCGTTTCTCCTCTGAACTCGCGATTGCGACCCGAACTCCGAGAGTGAGGAGGGATCGCTCATTCTTTTATCCGCTGGAACAGTCGAGGGTCTTTGAAGAGACCCGGAAGTTCACAGGCATGTGCAATGGAGCTTTCCAAAATGAAACGTATTTTCCTTTATTACAAGCGCTCTTTTATACCAATTTTATTCTTATTATTCTTATTTTTAATTGTGGTTTTTTATTGTTTTGTTTATGAGAATTTAAGTCTCCTGTCAAATGAGAATCAGCATACAATACACGCTATTATTTTACTGATTATCTTGCTTTTTTTGGTTCAAGCCTTGTTGAGCGGTACACATACTTGTTTTTTTTTTTTTTTTTTTTGCCGGTATATTTTAGACATTGTTTCTTCTTTATTTTATTCCACACACACTCACTTATTTACTTACTTACTACTTTTAGTTACTTACTTACTTACTTGTAATAGTTTTAATTGTAATTAAGAAAAATACTTGTTTATTAATGCAAAAATCAAGAATGGATTTTTTTTTCACCAACGACACTCAGACATTCGATGATGAACTTCGCCTTGTTTGCTGCCGCTTGAAGAATAAAATTTGAAGGTAGGCGGCAAATTTATTGACAAGTTGTATTCACGACGCCGTCTCTATACGATGTAGAGCCCCTTAATTACAGGAGCCTTAATACGATGTGACGTAGAGGGAACGTTATCTGACGTCATGAATATTTTAAACCAATGAGAATTGTAATAAAGTGGCGTAATCATGATATCAACTGGAACGAAATAAACAACTACTGTACGGTTAAAACGTAGCAATATTCCTTAATGTTATGAGATTCTATCAGTGTAGCGTATCTTTCTCACATTTAATGATTTCACAAATTTCATTTGGAATAGATTCATATAAATATTTTAATTTCACGAATTCTTCCTGAGGTTTATCTTTCAAATCTCTTCATTTTTGACATATTGTTTTCTTTCAAAGCAACTGCGCTGCTTTTCTGTAAGAGGGTCTTCACTAATCGATGTAAATAAAATCTTCTTCTGTTTGAATTTTTGCCTAAGGTTGAATTAAAAACAGAATAGAATGAAACTGGTATCAGGATGTTACTCTCTCCTTACCCAACTTAAAACATTTCCTTTCAACATTTTTACTACAGCGTTTGTTATTAATTTAAGCCACAATTAATGATGAATTGAACTCACTATGAAATCGCTTATACCGCGATGCGCACCGCTGCGGAACTTTGTGCACTTCAAAAATGAATGCGTGTTTTTTTTTTTTATTTCCTTTTTCAATTATTCACCCATTAATAATACGCCTGAAGTTTGAGAGAAAACATTTAAGACATCTTCTTTTTCATTTACAATCTTATAGTCTAATTTTTTTAAATGATATTTACTAATTTTTATCGATTTTTGAAAAAGGTTTAGCGAACGTGTTTTCTCCTTTCCTAATAAACTCCAAATCAAAAATGCATTGGAACATAAATAAACGTAATCCTGATTTTAATATTATATAAAACACCTCATCCGATTTATTTCAGGTCATACGTGAGATTGTTATACTAGACACCTCATTTCTTTGAACAAAGCAGCATTTCGAAGATAAGCCAATTGTAAATATCATTAAAAAATATCAGTATTTTTCAAAATGGTAAAAAAAATTCTGGAAAGCCATTTGCATGTTTTCCACTGCAAGCAACGGCCTGCGTAAATTTTCGGATTTAATGCAACAGATTTTAATATTTAAAATTGTGTTTTTTATGATTATAGGATAATTACAGTTTTATTCTTAAATACCATGTCTTTTTAATCTTGATTTATCTCATAAAAACCAAATCTAGTAAACTGGCAAATAGCTCTTTCACAAATCATGTTTCTATTTATCTTTACATGTTTTTCTCCAGTTCATTTTCGCTCTTATACCATAGTTTATCTCAAATTAATTGCACACACTAAATCATATATGTTTGTCGTTCCTGTGAAGTATGGTTCTTCTTCTGCGAATCATTGCTGAAAACCGTTTGGACCATACAAATTTAATCTATTATTCTCTACAAATTATTTTTTCCATTCTGTGTCTTCTTTTCACAGGCTTTTTTCTCAAGAGTTACCTTTGAATTTACAGGACGCGCTTGTGTTGTTATATTACAGCAAAGGAATACGCAGTAAAATATTTCTGCGTTAGCTATTTATTTTACTGAAAATTTAGGACTTTTACTGAAATTTAGGACTAAAAAAATTATCTTGAGCTTATTTTCTTCCTAAACAAAGTTTTTACCACATTTTTCAGGACCTAAAAATATCTCGTGCCTTCTAACAAATTTGCATCACGAAAACTCTTCGATTTGACACTAAGTTTTCTTTTTGCGACCAAAATTGTGCTCAGTTTTCTCTTTCTTTGAGATTTTTGCAATGAATTTCATATAAAACATTTAATATAACTAAAAATATAAAAAAATCCACTTGTAGAAATTAAGCTAAAAAATAGAATTGGATTTATGTTTTAAAATATTCATACTAGAGTAATAGGAAAAGGTCTTTCTTTACTTATGAAAGAACCAAAATGTGAGAACAAATTTTTATGGAATCGATGTAGTAATACAGGTCATATTGTGGTATTTTAATTGATAGCATCCCGACTGAATAACAGTTACATATGAATTGAATTGAATAGTGAAGTTGATTTAACAAATTTCGCTAGGGGTAGAGTAGGTCTTATTCAGTGGTTGGAAGATTATGATAATGAAACAGATAATTTTTTCCTCGGAATTTGTCATTCATGACTTAGCGTCAAATTTTTCTAAATATTTTCTTGTTTTCAATTTTATATCTTAAATCATTATAAGTTTTTTTTAATCTTTCATTGAATCGAATGTATATTTTTTAAGGTTCTATATGTCGGGAAATACTGGTAGAGTTAAAAAATAATGAAGTGACAATGACAGGCTGAGGCTACATAGCAAGGTTACAACATTACTGAAATCTGATGATAAATATATTTTATAATGAGGATTTATTATCAAACTATAACTAGGAATTAGACTTTTTTCAAGCATCCAATGTTGAAATCCTAAGGAAATAAGTGAATTTTTAAGATACACAGAAAAGTGTATTAATGTTACTGAAAACTTTTTAAAGAATATTATATGGATTTATAGTTTTGAATTTTTTAAAATTATTTTCTGTTATCACATAAGTTTTACAAATTCACTATAAATATATAGTGCATTTTTGTAAAACTAATTTTCGATAATACCGAAACCTATACTACAATAATGTATATAGTTTAAGAAAGTCCTCAGAACATATTTTTGAAGGAATACCCAGAAATATATACATTTGAAGCACTTTTGGGTCAGATATTTCTTGTAACATAGGATTACTTGTAATTAAAAATATTTTAAGATGGAACATTGATTTAAGAGGAATACATAATCCAAAAGCGTAATCCTTCAAGCTTTTAATATATAGCATGCTATCCAATTGAAAATTTCAGCATAAAAGACCAAATAAATGACTTCAAGATTTTAACCGTTACAACAACAGTAAAGACTTCAACATCCTTCCACATCTCTCTTATTTTGGAAGATTAAACTGTTTCAAACGTAGCTGCTTCTAATGCCTCATGATACCTACAGATTCGTATAGCTCGAAAACACACTGGAGTAATTTAGGTCCTTCTCTTATTCCTGATTTACCAAGACGAAATACAGTTGCCACCTTTCGTCTAACAACAAGACATGACTGCCTACCCTCTAATTTGAAGAGCTTGGGCATTCTCACTGTTCCTCCTTGTCCACTCTGCGGCTCTGGAGAAGTAATGGACGGGGACCATCTGCCCCTTTGTGGGGGCTCTTTGCTTCTCATCGGAGGAAGCGAGATATTGGGAGTCAAGATCGCTCCTTAGGCAAATGACTTTGGTTTATTTCCTGCAGTTTACTTTTTTGTAACCGTTAGTTCTTTGTATTTTGCCTGGCCATTGGAAATAAAACAATGAAAGTAAAGTAAAACTGTTTTAACAACAGCAAATTTAATTTTTTTACTAACAGTTAAGTAAAACTGAAAGTCTTCAATTATATTTTTGCCCCACTACCACCTAATGTTGTTTCACCAGCACATTAACCCAAAATGAGTTTTTACCAGTGAAGCAGCCGTGTGAAAGTCTTGGACATTTAGAAGCAAAGATTAAGTAGAAATGAACCCGAATTCTTGAGATGCTCTTATTAAGATCGAATTACATTTGGAGAACATTACGTCTATGACCTATTTAACGTGCTCCTCAACATATAGTGAACATGATGGCTCTTCGGTTAATCAGGTTCTATCTTGCTACCTTCCAGAAATGAGAACAACGCTTTAACCTAGCAGGCTACCTCGGCCTGTATAATCTAATGTTGTCGCATCAGCAAAATTCCTATACCTAATCTACAGCTAGGCCATACCACTTAGGTAGAAGCAGCTGGATGGGAGTCATCGTAACTTAAAAACAGATTCCAAGCAGAAGAGCCCCCAATAATTGACCTGTCTCCTTCACCGAGGTATCATTTCACTTGGAAAACATTGTGGTCACGACTTATTTAACGTGCCCCAGCCATCTTTTGTGAACACTATGGATCTTTATTTAAGTATGGATTCGATCTTACTACATTCCGATGATGAGAACAACACTCTTAACCTACCCGGCTACCTCTGCCTCAATCATACAATGTTACAACTTAATCCATTCCTTTGCAAATCTTTAATTAATGTATGCTGGTAAGTAATTTCTCCTTAATGATATCTTTAATAATACAGAATGGCATTCGACGAGCCATTTAAGCTGGCTTTTATTATTTTTTGTAAAAGTTTTGGGGTATAAATAGCTTAAAATATCAAATGAGATTGATAAAAAATTTACAGTTCCATATTATTTACTTTAATGACATAGTTAAGGACATAATCGAAAGTGTTTTCTCAGAATCTATAAATGTGAACAGCCTTATAAATCTAATCAATTTAGTTAACTAAAGTTTTTTAAATGCAGGACACATTAACAAGTTGTTTTCGTTTTATAGTAATTTTATTTATGATTCCATCACTTAACGGCGTCTTTCATGTTTTTCTTTAGCGCTACACTGTATTTACTAGTTTTTCAATTTTAGTTTCTTGTTTTCTTTTCTATCGCTTAGTCAGTTGTAAATTAATAGTCTTACTTTTGAAGCCTTATTCTTAATTAATAAATCAAATGTCTGACATCTAATTCGATTTTAATTAAATTCTTATAATTATTAAACTTATGTACAATTTTTCTAAATCCATTATAAGCAAATTTTGTGACATTTCGAAGTAAAGGAAATTCAAAACACATAGAAGTAATTATTTGTACATGATATTTCATTTTCTTGCATATCAGATAAAAGTAATTTTTCCTTTCACTTTTAATTTATACAGTCTGCTACAAAAGGTCTGGCCTATATTTTAATTCTAGGCAAATTATAAAATTGATGTGTGATTTCATTTCTTTCTAAAAATTATATGTATTTTTAAATTATTGTAAGGAAACTTCAATTTTAATATAAAATAAATTAAGAATTCACAAAAGAATATATATATATATATATATATTTATATATATATATATATATATATATATATATATATATATATATATATATATATATATATATATATATATATAATTATCTGTTTGATATATTGATAAGTAAAATTAAATTAAAATATCTTAACTTTATGTTATATTCTATTATAACTTAAATTACTTATTGTTTTAAAAAATTTTGACTAAAACTGGCTGCAGTTTTTAAAACATTTAAAAATTCCATCGAGTGCTACCAATCTAAAAGTAGTTGTAAGCATTTTAAGTTATACAAAAAAAAACCGATGGCATATGAAAGATAAAGTAGAGCAATGTGTGTCAGTGTAAAATACACAAATGTCTATAAATTAAAGATTATGTCGGAACAGGCAACAATGAATAGTGCAGAAATAAAAAAAAAATGATTTATTCATAATGCCCTATTATTAAGCAAATGATACATTAAACACAAAAGATATACGTTTGATATTAAGCATACAAATCATGATTCTAGCTCCCTGGATTACTTACATCACATATCGCCTGTACAACAACTAAACAGTGCGTTGTTAATATGATGGTTATCGTATGTCTTCCATATCAAAAAATGTAATTCGTACAATGCCGAGGCATGCTGAGGATCACATTATTGAACTGCACTTAGAGCAGAGAACAAGCAATTCTCTTCGAATAGCCGATCGATGAATAGCTTCGAATAGCAGATGCTGGAGGTGGTTGAAGAGCTGCGATTCGTCGACCAAGCATATCACTCATAGGCTTTATTAAATTCAAGTCAGGTGAGTATGCTGGCCATTCCATACGGGTGATATTCTCCGACTAAATGCAGTCGTTGACGATGTTCGAACGGTGATGATAGGCGTTGTCATTCATATACACAAATTCAGCCCCCATGGCATCCCTAAACAAACGAGCCTGTTCTAGAATGATGTTCCAATAAACTTGGCATGTGATGGTTCCGATTTGAGCATGTAGATCTGTTTTGGAATGTCTCCTCAAATGAGCACACCTGCACGAACATAACGTTGGCGTTCAATGATGTTGTCTTCGTCATATCGGGTATCTGGCGTTCTCCATATGAATGTCCTACGTGACTCGAACTGCAAGCTAAATCTCGACTCGTTGGAGAACATAACATCTTTTGTGACGGTGTCTACTTTGCATGTTCTCTACTCCAGGATAACCTCTGCTGACAATGAATTGCTGTGAGCGGAATGCATCTGACAGGCCTGTGAGGATATAGTCCATACTATCTCAAACATCTGTACATGGTCATACTCATGGCTTAAAACGGTTTTACCCATGGCTAAAGATAGTTGATGTGACTGCTAGATCCACTGCTGTGATCCGTTTGGTGCTTTTAGCGATTAGGGCCAAATACCGGTCATCATTAGAAGTAGTCACTCGAGGACCTGTACTGTAACGTCTACTGTCATTTCCATCTTCTTGGAATCATTGCCACAGTTTAGAGATGACACTTAGGACGATTTCTAGTTTCTTGACTACTGACATCTGCGTACGTCCGCTTTTCAGACGGCCGATAATTCTACCATGTAAAAAAATCATCCTCATGGACCCTCTGATGGGGTCGTGGCACTGAATGCCGTACGGACCGGTTGTAAACACGTTCCTTCGTAGCCACAGGTCCTTATAAACCCCTTTCTTTCACTCTCGTCATTGTGTCGTACGCTCGGCATCATCAAGTGCCTCCTTATAATTTCCATATAATGCTTAACCATGCGTGTGATATTTCTACAGGTGGCATTTTTCCTTTCGTGTTCGATTTCAATGTGTTTCTGAATTATCCTTAATTTATGGACACGTGTGTAAACTGTGAATACTCTGATATAATTTCTTTTTCTTGATCAGGCGTCTTTATAGAAGTTGGTATGATTTACAAATTTTGAAATGATAAAGTACTTACACAATATTCCATAATAAAAAAATAAAAAAAACATTTAGATTCCAATTTGCTGCGGCTGCAAATGTGAACATGATAGACGAAATAAAAGAAGTTAATAAGTTTATTACTGGGATTAATTTATGCCTTTTTTATTGCAATCCAATATCAGTGCTCTAAAATCTCTGCTAACCTTAGTAATAAAAATTTCCAACAAAGGATAAAAAATTTCCGAAATTTTAAGCAATGAATATTATGCAATTCTGAAACTTGAAAATATTTTTATTGAAGATCTTGTCGATAGCACTGGTACCGTATCTCTAGATATAACACAATAAAAAATTTGTTTTTACAGATAGTACTATCTAAAAAGTACACAATTAGATAACACCTTAACATCGCTTAGTGCATACTTAACGGCCTAAGGCATTTAAATATCCTTATGCCTTTCCTCTTAGGCGTTAGGCACTTAAAGTATAACAGTAAGACATTTTGATCTCCTCTGCGTAAATTGTTTTCTGGGAGAACTTGTCAGCTATAGTGGACCGTATTCACTTATCTCAAGAGAAAAATCCCAAGCACTCATATAGATAAATGTGTATGCAGAAAGCAAAAACGAAACATTCAGCTGTCTTTATTTAACAGAGGCTAGGGTTGAACCACGGTTAACTAAATGTGTAGTTGGCTGTGGTTGAACCCGAGACATATCGCTTTGAAGTGCGTTATTCTACTATTATCATTAGACCATGATAAATCTTTAATTACATCAGTAGTGGGCATACATTTCTGAATCACAAGCTGCTTTTAATTTTTTATTTATCTCTCGATTACCTTTAATGACGATTGTGGGTTAAGCAAGGCCAGGTAATAATTAGCGTGGGAGGGCCCCAAACTGTGACTTTTGGTTAACCGTCTATAGCAGTGTTTCTCAAACTTATTTCTTCTACCGCCCCCTTTGAAAATTATTTTTCATCGCCCCGCCCCCATTTTTTATACACTCCTAAAACTTAAAAACCACAATTTCATTACTTTAATTAGTTTAGTTATAGTGTGCTATATTAGTCGGTTCTGTTGTTTAAACTTACATTCTAAACTAGAAAATTTTACCAGTGAGAGCAATTAAAACGCAACTTTATAATATTAATAATATATTTTAATCAAATTAAAAGAAACAATATAGATAGGTAATCAATTTTAGTTTTTAAACTAATCTAATGGGATGGATGAATTTGATGATTTTTAACAAGTTTGTTGATATCAGGTTCGATTTTACTCATAAACAGTCGTAAGTCGCCGCGTTTGGTAACTTGCAAATAATTTCTCTCTTTAGTAAGCAGCGTTGTTACAGCGCTAAATCCACGTTCACACAAATATGATGATGGGAATGATATGATGGGATGTCAAATAGATTGTGAAAACGAGTCAGACAATTTCCTTTTGATAACCAACGCACTTTTGTGTGAAAGATCAATCTCTGGAAATCTTCATCATTAGCAACACAAAGCTGATTAAATAATCTGTCATTTAAAGAGTTGTTTCCGATTTTATTGACTACTCTGACATGTTGCAATGATTGAAACAGTCGTTCACTTAAATTTCTAGCAACTAAATGCTGTTGCGATGTATAACGCAATCTACAGCTATCACATCAGGAATTTTGTTTTTTAAGTACGACATGAACCCATTTTGACACCCTCTCATAACTGGAGTGTCATCTGTAGCAGGTGATATGATATTCTTCAAGGGAATTCCTTTTTCATCACAAAACTTTTCCAGTGTTTTAAATATGGTTTCTCCTTTTGTGTCTGTCTCTAAATTTCTAGCAAATAAAAGTTCTTGACATATTTTTCATCTTTAATGAACCTCACGTAAGACAACAACAATGCTTCATTAGTTGGTAAAGTAGACTCATACAACTGAATTGAAAATTGACTAGTCTTCAGATGATTGCACAATGACTGTTCAATGTTTTCAGCCATTTCATCAATTCGTCTTCGCACAGAATTATTGCTCAAAGAAATTTTTCGAATTATATCTGCTTCCCGGTTTATGGAGCACAGTAGTTATAACTTCTTTTATCGCCGGCAAAATTAACGTTTCTCCGATGGTGTGTGGTTTACCTGTTTGAGCAATAAACAGAGAGATATTGTATGAAGTTCGAAGTCCGTCATCGTCTTGCTTAGCAGCCATCGAAAAAAGTTTCGATACATTTGGCTGAGCATTATGCTTCTTTTCCAGATCTTGAAAATAGGTTATATTTTTGTCCTTATCTGGATGCATTTTTTTAAATGATCTTGAAGGCTTCATCGTTTCGTTTGAAAATATTTTTGAACAAAGAAAGCACAAAGGCAAAGATGGGTTTGTCGAATTTTCTATGAATCCATATTTAATATATTCTGCACTATTGCCATTTCTTCTTTTTGCTTGCTACATGGCTTTTATTTTCAAAAATTTGTAAATAAAGTGTTGAACTTAAATACTCGTTTAAAGATAGCGCGCGAAACCACTAATGAAAATATAAGAAAAATTATCAGCTTTTAAATAGGATTTAAATACAGCAAGCACCGACAGGAATAAGACAAACACGCACAAACTCGTTTATCTTTTTTGATGCTCAATCGTACTGAGCAAGTTAGGACAAGTATCGATGAACAAGCCGATTGCTACCACGTGTAGTCCGTTTTCGTATTGCAAAACCGCCAAATGTCGACGAATCTATTCTGAAAGGGGGCGATACGCTGAGATGGACTTTTTCCTCAGGCCGGTTTTTCAGATGCACGCATGTTAAGTAAACATTTCTCTTTTGTCTCAACCCTATTTTAATGAACTTCAGCGCTTTTACGTGAGGCATGCGTAAAAGCGCTGAAGGTTTCTACAAACTCAAATGGACAGTACGTCTACGGAGCACAACCCCATAAGTGCACCGGCTCCCACAGTTAGTCTTTTCCCCCGGAATGTTTACCACATTTGGCGATTTTTGCATTTACACAGCTGTATGCTTTTCGTCATTTTACAACGTACAAGCATACGGCGTGCGGGCTATCCTACAAAATCTATGTTAAGTATTTTAAGTTTTTATACCATGATACAGGGTGGAAATATAAACTAAAAATTCGTTATTGTGTAGTAGGTAGGTTTTAATTCTAATGGGATTTATAAAATATAAAGTAAATCAAATTACAAATCTACCATCGCCCCCTAACCCACGTCAACGCCCCCCCATTTTTTCTGGGCCCCTTAACGCCCCCCTCTAGGTTTTAAACGCCCACAAGGGGGCGTTATCGCCCACTTTGGGAAAGACTGGTCTATAGGTATGCTGAACACAAAAATTAGCATCGATGATCACTCCAATATCTCTTAGCGGAAAATCGATCTATCGTGTCCAATTAATTACCACCCCTGTATTAGATAATACTTGAAAAATCAAATAATAACTACTGAATGGTTCCTTCTTTGACTGAATGTATTCTCGTAAATCTTATAATTTCAATAATATCAAACTTCTTTTTTGAAACTGAACAAAAAAATTTCCTATTAGTATAAACAAAGATATCGATCAGATCAACTAACTGTATATGGAATTTAAAATTAATTCTTAATATTTTATAAACCTTTAAGAAAAATACATTTTGGTATTTTTTAAATATAATTAAAAAAATCGGGAAAAGAAATACATTGTTAGATAGTTTTTAACCCTATGAAGAAAGTTCTACGATTTACCGAAACTTCTCTTAATTCAATAATACAGTCTTTCTTAAAATATTAGCAGTATGACTGTGTTTAGAAAATTTCTAAAGACCCGTTTAGATAATGCAAATGTTTTTTTTTTTTTTGTATGAAATAATGATAACTGCAAATGTTTATGTTTCCTTCTAAGAACATTTTAAATATTCTTAAATATAATTTAGCATTAGACTTGTCTTTCTACAATAACAAAGTTTCCTTCTTTTAATCCAATCTTTCATAAAATCATAGTTAATTTGTTTTCAAATATGAATTGATGACTTCTTTTGAATCTTTTAAAATCATAAGATATCATTATAATCAAACATGATCTGTGTAACATATAAACGTAGCTGTGAGCAAATAACCATCATGATCTCTGTTGAGTTTAACTCTTCAATTGTCTGAATAATCGCTGCTTCTTATATATTAAATTCGACAGCTAAGGTACCTCTGTTAAAAGCACTTTGTACCAAGCTCCAAATCCAAAATCACCTACATCTATTAGAGTCTCCCATCTTGTTTATGTAATCAGAAAGGCCCTTTATATGAATTTGAGGTGTAATTCTTTAACATCAAGATTACCTAAAGTAGTCGATCGTGTAAAGACAAGGTCATCACATGCATATACAATATGATGCGCCACTTCCTGGCTTTTAAGGCATTTCCTTCATACAGGTTCTTACTGAAAAATCTAATTTTATGAAATCTTTTCTTTATCCTCTTTAGAGAGGCAGTCATCAACTAATAGCTTCCTGTTCTACTCCAGTTGTTGTTGTTGGCTTGTCCTCTTCAAAGATCTGACATACTCCAGTTGTACATACATTAATGATCAATTCTGACTTTGGTACCAAAGGAGTAATCTCTCTCCTTCAGTTGATTTACTTTGGATTTCCTATTCTTGAAAAGACAAACCTCAAAGATTTTACCTGCATCAACAGTGGTTTTAAATGGTCTTAAATAAGATCTATTCAACAATGCCTGAATTACTGGGTAAGGAAAGATACACTATCATTTCGCCAGATACACTGGGGGCCCGGTTATAACACTATAACTGCAGTTACCATTTATCGTAAGCACAAGCTTCATAATGCTAAGTTTAAGGGAGGAGGTTCGTTGGCTTAAAAATATATTCTTTCCATAAAAAAGGGTGGATATTTGGTTATCAACTACTTGCTAACGCGTCTGGTATCCACTCAAGCAATGCTTCGGCCACTAGCTAGTAAAATCGAGAGTGTTCCTTAATTAGAGTATCTACTGTATCTGCTTACATTCCTTATAAGCAACCCGTTCAAACAAATTGCCTCTGCCAACAAGTCATAAACGACAAATTTTAATCTATTGTCGAATATAACTTGCTACAAAGAAAACATTATTTTCAATCTAATATTATTCTAAAATCACCGCAGCATATTGAGATATATTTTTGTGCATTGAAATCGTCCTAATGAACCGTGGATTTTCTAACAAAAAGCTTTCTTGTTAGGCTTTACGAATACAATAACAATTAAAACTAAAATTTTGGAGAATTTACACTCCTCATTGGAGCCAAATGTGAAACCCAGTGTTTTAAAAGTCAAATAAAAAGTCATTACTTATAATTGCTTTATTATAGCTTTCATTCGAAATGCGTTCAGTGTAGTTGGTAGTTTGATTAAAATGAAGATGAAACACATTATTTATTTTCTTGAGTCACTCTATTAGATTTAATTGCGTGTTTTTGCACTTCTTTATCGATAGTATAAGAAATTTACAAAAGAATTTAAAAAATAATACACGATATAAAGATTACCATTTTGATGTTTATTTTCTGATTTATTTAAAATATTTTATTCTTAAGAAATCTTAAAATTAATATCGCATATCACATGTTAGAATTCCATGCTGTGTTTTCAGATTAATTGATTGAGTACTTCGTGAATGGAATAATGGAATAATTGTTCAAATGGAGCATATGAATTAAAATAAACAGCATTGTTATGAAAAATGAAAATTGTGTAAATATTTGTATGAATATTTTTTTATTTAGTGACTTGTTATTAATGTTTAATGTATGAAATTATATTAACTTAACAAAGCTTATTCTAAATAGCGGTTTTCAGAGCTGAGAAATGAGTCCGTAAAATCTGTGTCAGCTTTATGATATTTGACGATATTTTTGGCTACTGAGCGACATTTGTGGCGGCAAAATCTATATCAACATTCTCGAAGTTTTGAGTCGATGGGACCAATCGATTTACCTTAGGTTCACTATAGGAATGTTCTGGGATTTACAGAAGAGGTATAAATATCAATTTTAGCCTAGAGGTGGGCCAGTTGAAAGTTTGTCAATCAGACTGAGTCTCCAGCTCTCAAAGTTGCTTTTCAGTTTCTGTGTTATAGAAACTGTATAGATTGTTTTTGCCTGTGTAAAGGTTTCAAGCTGAAGTTTTGGTAATTAATTTGTGACCGAAAGAACAGCAAATAAATTGTTTGATTAGAAGAAAACTGATCTCCTTTTTTTCTGTATTATCACATCCTCATCACCACGAAGAAACTTGAAACTTTATAAATAACAATAATAAGTAATGAGATGAAATATTTTGCAATTTTTATTTTAAAAGGATTTACATTGATAAACTGAAAAAATCTAACTAATAAAAAAAACATTTCTATCATAAAAATCCTTCTATATTTTTGTATTAAAGCATACATATAGGCAAAACTTGAAGAATGTTTTACCAAAGAGAATGGTATTTTGTAAACCAAAAAATACTTATTTTATTATTTCATTACACATAGTCGATAACAATTTATGAAACAAATAATAAAATGAAAAATTTAAATAAAATAAATATAGGTTCAAGTCTTCTATAAATTTTTCTCTGTTTATAATAGAGAGAAACCAGGAAAAATTTTAAGTTGGCTTTCTAACGAAGATATTATCTATCTCTACTTAATCAACAATGTTTGGTGTCGAACTCAAGACCTTTTGATCCAAGGATTGCTATATTAAAATCATTAATTTTTATTACATAATGATTATTTTTGATTTCATTCATTTTTAATGAATATTAATAACTAATATAAGCACTAAAATCATATATTAGTTGTTGTTATTAATGACACTTGGACAAGCCAACCTCGCTATGCCTTGGCTATGCGAATTTAAGTCAATTGGGAGCGTCTTTCGTTTTAAGAAGAGCACCACGAAGGTGAAAGTACGACTTTGCTCTTCTAATTCTCCGATAGATGGCAGCACCAGAGGATCCACTCCCTCAATTTTGCCATTGATCTGAAGGGGGAGTAAATTTTCTCCAGACCATTGCACCCATGGTAACTGCTCAACGACCGACCACATGACTTTCGATTTCACAGATTTAACGGGCATGTACATCGCATGTACTCGGTGGGTCTTTGGCGGCAATGGGAATCGAACCCCACCCTTCCGGATGGAAGGCTGATACCCTAACCACTAGGCTACCACGCCTAAATATATTAGTAATTTGATATTGCTTCAATCAAAAACAATCAGAAAAAAATGGGTACTAATGCCAGTGCTTCATGCAATTTGCAGTTTTTCTAACTTATTTGATAATATGGAACTCACAAATTTAATTTTAAAGGCAGATCATTATATTTTTTACTATTATATTGTAGGGGAATATACTGTCTTGTTTCAATTTTGATATTTTGGATTAATTTGTGTGAAAATGTATGTAACAAAAGCAAAATTTCAGCTTTTACTTGTATTATTTGATGAAGAACATAAAAAACTACATCCCTATTTACGTCTGCGATTTAAAAAAATGACAGTCCTTTACAGGTATGAAATATACACTGAGAGCTTTAATCCGCAAAAAATGTCTGCGATTACTGTTATCGCACTCTCTTTATCACCACAAGGTTAGAAGTCGAAGCACAGTGTCGTCCAGGTAGGTGTTGGAAAGCGTTTCTTCATTCCAAAAGTACGCTGTACGGTAACTATCTGAAGTGTGTTGATTACCAGTAAAAAATGACAGGTATGTTTCGATTAATTACTGATTAAAATGTATCGTCAAGTAAATTCTGTTTAAATTATAAATCTGAAAACTCTATGGTACCGGTTTACGTTGATTGACTTAAAAAATCTTGCAAATTCATATAGATATGTTTTTCTAATGTACACTATTAGTTTTTTAAAAATCGTAAAAAACGAGAGACCATTCCTTAAGCTTCTTCAATAATATTAATTGTACAAATGGCACTTGAATAATTAAAGGATAATTAGTAACTTAAACTCATATTTTATGTGCATGTTTTAATACATGATATCGTAAACGTCTATAAATCATAGGTAAACTGATTTAATTTGATTTAGCTTCGGATTTTTGCTCATCAATTATTGTAATTTTTGCACTGTTATTATCATTCTTAATAATGAATTAATTCTCTCATAACAGTTAAAAATAATTATAAGGGATAATATGTGTAATAATCATTTAAATATATTAATTTACTTATTGGATTTCTTTTTATTTATGAAAAATTGACTTTGTTCCCAATTTTATATCTATATATCATAACGTCGTAAATTTGCTGCTAGTTTCACTACACTTTATTTAATAAATTACTTTTTTGTAGCTCATATATAATTAAATTTTGATTAGAATTGAGCATCTTATTACATTTGAATCAAAATTAAGTGAAGAACTACCCTAAAATTTTACGATTTTGAAATATTTTCCTTTGATTTATGCATTTCAATTTTTAATTTTTCAGTTTTTGTGTTTAAAATGAATTTTTTTTAAAGATTTTGTTTCAAGATCGACGTATTTTTTACAATAACACACTAAAAAAATATTTTCTTAAAATGATTTTTTTTTTTGAAGATTTAGTTTCAAAATCTTCACAATAAAAAAATCTTCACATTGAAAAAATATTTTCATAATAAAGGATTTTTTTTTAAATATTTCCTTGTTTCAGAGTTTTAAATGAGATTTCACATTTACATCAATAACACACTATAGAATGTTTTCTGAACTTTTTCGATACTCCCTTTTGTTCGTCGAAATCGTTTTTATGATGTATTCAAATAAGAATTTTTGCATTTTGTGAAAAAATGGAAATTTAATTTTTATTGTTTTTTTTTCAATTTATATTCTTGCAATATCTAATATTTTAGTTTTAGTAAGCAAATATATTTTTGTCTCATCAAGCTATAACTGATATTTCATGAAGCGTGAACAAATAAACTTTATTTATATTAAAATAGTGGTTTTAAACTATTAGCATTTTGAGATGTTACTATTAATGCCTAGTTAATCTGCAGAATAATGGATTTGTTTCATTATAGTGCTGAATCAGCTTTTTCTGCACTTTATACCTAAGCAATATGCTCTTATGTACTTCCATATCACACAAAATTGATTGTTGAAAAGTTTATGAACTGATTTTTTGGTAAGATTTGCTTGATATCAAATATTAATTATTATATCTTAAATAGCAATATATTGTATTAAGCCGTTTAATCCTTTGTATTATAGCTGAGCTGGCAGCCGAATGGTTAGCGCTCTTGCCTGACGGTTCAACAGTTCGTGGGTTCGAATCCCACCTTGGGCATGGATGTTTGTAGTGGTTCGGAATCCACTTTAAACCGTAAGTCCCGGTCTAATTAGCCCTTGTGTGCAAAAAATGACCGTTGAGCGACAAACAAACCAAACCTTTGTATTATAGATTTTAATTGCTTGGTCAATGTTTTCCAACAACTAAGTTATTGATTGTTTGATTATAGTAACTTCATTCCTTATATATTGAAAAATAAATAATGTGTTAATTTTTGTTTACAGAAATCGTTCTTTCAGAAAAGTTATTTCTATTTTAATCAATGCGAAGTAGATAACAGGCAGATTATGTAGGTAATTAAAAAATACATAGATAATCTACACATTACCTAAGCAATTTGAGACGCGAAAATTTTTAAGTATTTTGAAGCATCATTCTAGTTAACTGCCACAATACTTAAGTATAATATAAGGAATAACTTATTTACGCACTTTAGCCATGTTATGTATAAAAATAGGAATCAAATGATGTGTTGTACACTATTTTTTATACTCAGAGCTTTTTTCATTATGGAAAGATAAAAATCTTTCAAAATCCTACAGTATATTTATTATACATAAAAATAATGAATCCCAAGAAGATTATTAAAATTTGCTAAGATAATGTGCATTGTAAATATATTTTCCATTATGTGTCAAATTGTAAGAATTTAAACGTAAACAAATTAAATGTTTCTAATGTTTTAATTCTTACTTGGAGAAATTCTTATTTTTTTTATTGTTATTTCACTGGATTTTTAATTCATATTTGGAAATAGTTTACATTTTATGAAGTTTGGACCTCTGTTTAAAGTCTTCTGAAGGATGAAATGCAAAATAAATAGCAAAGTATTTCGCTATCTATTTAACATTACCGCATACAAAACAAGATCTTAAGAGAGTTTGAAATTAATGTAATAAATTTTAGAAAATCAATTTATATATGAAAACAAGAGGCTATAATAAAAAAATTTATTCATAAGTTATTTAACAAGTAATTGATAATGATGTTATCCAATATGCAGAAGAGCTATTCTCGAAAATATCAAACAGAGATTAATTGTGTTAAGCGATATTAATTTTATATAACACCCCAATTTGTAGTTTAAAAGCAAAAACTTTTACATTCTAATACATTGCTTAAATAAAATATATAAATCGTATTTTCGAAGCTATAAAAACAACAAAGTGAAAATAAAATCTGATGTAACATGTTAAGACCCAATATGTTGTATTTGTTGATGTACAAATAATTGGTGATAAGTAATTTTCTATTTATATTCGCTTATGACGAAAATGTCAAATAATGTTTTCAGTTACTTTAAAAAAAAGAAAGAAAAAATTAAATGAATGCAAATTGTGTCAATACAAATCTTATAAAATAACTTATATTGAAAACTTTTTTCAGTGTGTATTAGAAATGTAAATTTATATGTATATATAATCTCCCATATAAAAATATTAAAGAAATTCATTCATTCATTCATTGTCGTGTGCCAGCTAGGCTGGCAACATGGGGTGCGCTGCTCCACTTTTGCAACTGAACCATATTTTGGTGTTGGAGTCCGACTTCCTCAGTACACACATGCCATAGGGACCCATTTATAGGAAGTGGTCGGCTATTAAAGAAATATAAAAGTCTTTATACTTTTTATAATGTATCGGGGATAATTATTTGTAAAAGCTAATTCAATTTATTAAATGAAGTTAAGTTTTAAATCCTGAATACATGTGTATGATAAAAATATTTATCTGAGGAAATCACACATCATATTTTAAATATTTATCAGAAATTATTTCATCTAATGCATCAATTTACTTTAAATAGCAATAAAATTGTATTTTTTTTAACTTTATGGGAAGCATTCATTTTTGCAAAACTAATAGTATCAATGTATTGGTATTTATTTAAACTGCATGTGAATAAAATTGAGGTAATATGAAGGAGTTATGATAATAAAATACTAAATTATTTAAAATTCAATATATAAAGAAGAAATGTGTTAATAAATCTTTTTATTTTTTTAAACTATGCATGAAGAAAATAAAATTTAAAATTAATAAAGGAATACGCTAAAGGGAATATTAAAAATAAAAGCAAATTTTTAAAAATGAATATCAAGAATAAAATCATAAATATATTAACGAAAAGAAAAATTATGAAATAAAATATGCGTTAATGCATTTTCATCATAAAAAAGTATGAAGAAAATATAATAATACATGTTTTTATTTTAAATTACAAGTATTTATACTGTCATTAATGTCATATCTTCGTTTTCAAGGATTTCGGAAAGTATTGCTGTAGAAATATGAATTGTGAAATTATTAATTTTGTTTTATTTTATAAACATTAAACTTATATAAGCATAAATTCATTTTATGAAATTTAATTCAACTTTTTCCAATTCATTATTGAAAGCTATTTGCATTATTTGATGAAAATGAAAACAACAATGTTAAACTCAAAAGATGGGGAAAATTTTAATTTCTTAATCTCGTTGAATTATTATTATATTCAATATATTACTATTAATGTAGGGCCTAGTACATAGAATGTGAAATTAATTTTATTATCTTCGAAATAATGAAGTTTTTTAATCAAATGCGTTATGACCGTATAAAAATGGTTGCAAAATTTTTTTTACATGAATATACATGCTTATATTCATTTTAAATAAATCTCTGATTCATATTCTGAATTAAACTGCATTTCTTTCAAGCGTACTTGTCTTCTTAAAATTTTTTATGTATATTAATTAAAATTTAAGATATAGCCCTGTAATTATCTAAATATTGATGCTAAATCGCTAAAATGGAATTCTGTCAAAATTTAGAAAGTACGAAATAATCAATACATTTCGATTTAATTTTTTGGAATATGTTTTGTTTCATAAATACTTAATTCATCTGAAATTTATATTGATTTAAAAAACAGTTTTTAACTCGTATCAATTTTATGATAGTAAAAAAATTTTTGTTTTTGTTAGATACATTCCTAGCAGTATAGCAATATGTCCTGAATAATTATCTTTTCTAATTCCACATTAAATTATCTTCTAATTGCTTATCTATGATGAAAATCGTTCCTTTAAAATTAAAGTATCTTTGCTTTATAACGAGAAAATATAAATCCTCTTTTTTTTATACATATCTTTATTGGATAAAACTTTATTACTGAAGGCAATAATGAATTTACAGTATTTTAAATACAAAGTAATACTTTCTGCAAATACCCAATCTGGGAAATAATACCTTTTAATAATCTTCGTCAAAACTGAGAACCTCATCTACACAGCTAAAAGAAAGGTCGCTTGAAACCTCGTCTGAATCAGCATTTGAGTCTTCATACAACAAATTGCCTTTCGTACCATCCAGTGCACTGCACTGCTAATGCCACACTTTTTTAAATTATTTAACCACTGTATCTGTTTTAATAGGTCTTGTAGGTTATGTTTACACCGAGTTGCTTTTCTAGATCTTCGTCCTGATTCCACCATAGTTCTTGTCATTTTCTCTGTTGCGAATGTCCCAAAACGCCTCACTGCAGCCCTATTTCCATGTTCTTCAGCATACGCAATTACACTTAGCTTGCATACTGTTATAGCAATGCCTTTATTTTTTTTAAGCCATAACTTGCCAATATATTTAAGAAAACTGAACAGAAGAAATTCCACCTTATAAAAGTCGTCCGCAATTGCTAAGCTTAAACGAATCCATTCTTGATCGTCAATGGCTGCCATTCACTGAGCTCTGCATAGCTTCTGTTTCAAGTAAATTAGAAAAAAATCACGTAACTCTGAATAGAAGAAATTTCCAGAAATGAATGAATTTAAAAAAACTGAGTATCGTATCGACGTATAAGACGCACCCCGTTTTTTAAGACCTATTTTCAAAGATAAGAAGTGCGTCTTATATGGTGCAGTACTTCGCCATAAAAAAAGTAAACTGAAAAAATAGCTAATGTTTTACTATATTTAATTTTTTCATATTTCGAATTCCTCAATATATAACTCAAAAAGTGATTGAATGCAAAACTTTTTCCATTCAAATAAATTTCGATCCTAAACATAAACCTTTGCAATGTATAGAAAGATAAGAAATAGCAATGTTTAAAATTTATCTCAAAGTTGTATTAACATGTTAAGGCAAGGAAAAATCCTTTTATTCTTATCTTTTGTCTGATATGTGATCTTTAGGATTCATACATTTTTTTTGTTTATCTGATTACTTATGTATTTAACTTCAAGATAATTTATGGCTGATAATGACTTTCAAAACTCAAAACCTAAGGTAGAATAGCTATGAATGAAATATGTTCTTGGAAAGAGGTATTTAACGCCAGTGAATGATTCACATTTTGAATTTCACAATTCATGGAAAACTTAAAGTTTACGAATTTTAGAAGATAATAATGAGGCTTTTACTAGCACCATTTTTCATGGTACTTAAAATCATCATTATACTGAGCGAAAAGTCACAGGGACAAATAACATGCAAAACGAAAAAGGATAGAACCAGAATTTTGTATATGGGGCCGAAGTGGCCTGGTTGTTTAGGGTGTTCGTTGTCGTCATCGGAAGGTAGTGAGTTCGAATCCCGACCCAAGAGAAGATACTTTCATGTTCGTTAATGCGTTATGGGTCACTTTAAATAGGTTGTATCCTCCGTGTGAAATGATACCTCTGGGCTAAGTCTGGGGTCTTCTTCTTGCTCCTTAGTTCTGAATTACGAAGACCCATTCACTTTCTGTGCCATGATGGGTGCCCCACTATGTAAGGTTTCATCACTTCCACCCCTTGTAATTCTGAAAAGGTGGAAATCCTAATAGCCTTGCGTTATATATAAACATACACTGGGTGATTAGTTAACGAACAGTTCGGACTACCAAGAAATCGGATAACGAATTAAAACGAATTCTAACGAACACTTCTCGGCTATCGGAGCATGCTGGGTTGCCAAATCCAGCGTACCAAGTATCATTTTTCATCTCTCTTGAATTACGTTGCTTGCCTATTAAACTTCAAAGTTCTATAGTGGAAAAAAATTTTTTCCAATGGAATATTAATAGATAAAGTAGATCACCAGTTTCGCTTTGATTTCATTTTGAGCACCCCCACCTAGTTCATTCGTTGAAGAAGTGGGAGGATGTCAGAGCAATGATCTTAGAATAAGGGACCCAAACCAAGCTGATGTCAGTATGGTTAGGGATCTTTACAACAACGATGCTATTAATCACTTCCGGAAAGTATTAAATAAGAGGGAAAAGCAATCGACACTGGACATGTTCTTTAATGCCGCATAAAAGAAAAATAAAATCACTGATTAAAATGAAAGACTATACGTATGTATTATATTATTAATAAACCTACTGAGAAATTAGAAATTTTACATCCTTTTTTAATTTAATTTTTAGGGTCTCTTGAATGAATTAATCGATTTCACAGAAAAATCTATGGTAAGTCGATGATCGGTTAACGAACAATTCGGATAGCGAACATAATCTTGTAATTGATTATGTTCGTTAACCGATTATCCACTATGTGTGTGTGTAAAGGAGAATTGTGTATTGCAAGAGGAAAATATAACACACAGTCATATTACTACTTTATCACTGCGTAAATCTTATCTACAGTTTTAAACTAAAACTGACTTGGGTAAATAAATAAGAATTGGCTGATGAGATACAAAAATACATCTCCTTTGTGAAAATATGAAAAGTATCTCTCAAAATATAGAATATCGGCAAAAGTAAAAATACGAATTTGTCGCTATCTGATATTTACTTATTTAAAGTTGATTATGGATCAAAATAGCATGTAAACCAGGAAATAAAACTCATCAGATAATAAACTGAAATTATCTCGTGCAACTTTCATTTGAAGCAAGCATCTTTTATCTTTTTTTGAAAACAGCGTCTTTTAAAAGCTTAAATTCAATAACCAAACTTATTAATTTATTGAATTTTAAATAGTTATTGTAAATTATTTGAAACATTAAAATAATTATAACAGATCTTTTTTTAGTTAACGCTGTGATAATTCATCGCTCACATAAATTTACGGATTACAATTTACAACAGGAGTTTCAATGAGGAAACTTTTGGCTTTTACAGTAAGAACTCTTTAATAGAGATACCACTTTTTTTAAATATTTTTTTACTGTTATTCAGGAATTCAAGAGTTTTTTAATACAAATGAAAGGATTTTGTAAATGAAATCCCTCTTAATATTTCTTTAATGGAATTTCAATCTTTTTCTGGAAAATATCGATATATTTATTTTTAATATTTGAGAAGAAAAACAACACACAAATACTTATTTTAAAATTCTTAGATTACCTTAGAAATTCTCCCTTAACTTTATGAATCCAAATGAATAAAACTTTAAAAGAAAATCAATTTAAGAAAACGAGAGAGAGTTCATTTATCGAGAAATTACCACCGTTTTACCTTGAGGGATGAATACGTTTGATATAATTCAAGTGCTTGAGTTTCGTATCAAATTTTAAAATTCAACTTACCTATAACTGCAAATTGATTTTAAAATTTAATTTGCAGCTATAGGGAAGTTGAGTTACAAAATTTGTTTCATATAATGAATAAATCGAAGACTACTTTTTCGCTCAAAAATGTTTTTAACTACTTTAAACAGTCAAACAAAACTATTTCTTTTTAACTTTTTATTCAAAGTTAATATTTCATGGATGATCCACGCGCTTACATTTAATTTTGAGTTGCTTTCCACCGAACACTAAGTGATTGTCATAAGAAATATCTATTATTGTTTTGAATATCTGTTCTTAAAATTATATATTCATTTAATCATTTCATTTACTTTAATAACAACAGAATTTGGCACATTTTCAATAAAACAATAATGGTAAAGAAATAATCATTTTTTTCTTATGACCGACTGCTTTCACCTTTCATAGCTAAAAGGGGCGGAAGTGACGGACACTTGCATAGTGGGGCACCCAGGGGGTGGGCTGCCATTGTCTCGAAAGTGGGGGATTCTTCGTAATTTATAAGCAGGAACCAAGTAGAAAGACCACAGATTTGGCATGCCACTCCCAGAGGTATCATTTCACATGGAGGACATTGCGAACACGATATATTTAACGTGCCTTAGCCGCCATTAGCGAACACGATGGATCTTCGATTGGGTCAGGATACGAACTCATTACCTTCCGATAATGAGAACGAATGCTCTAGCCAACCAAACCAAACTTACAGAGTGAAACTTGATTTTTTTAATAAAAAATAATAATTATAATAAATTTTTATCATTAAAAATTGCCGTGTTAAAATATTAATTTGGGCAAGTTATATTTAACAGTATTTTTGTTTCAAGAACTAATTATTCAAGCATTTCATCAAAACATATAACTATTAACTTTAATAAATTGATTGATGAGTGGTATTATGTTCCTTAAATAAGGGAAATTTAAATGTTCCACTGCCAACCAATGGCAGAATGGTTAGCGTCTAAGCAGTAGCTCCGTGTTTGAATCCACTTTCAGGCATGTATGTTTCTTTATCTCTGAGGGTGCTCCTTTCAGGACAAAGATGGCATACCCACTGGCTGCACCCCCTGTAAAGCATTGCCGTCACTTTCGCCCCTTGTAGCGTTAAATTCTAAAGAGCAGCCGGACATTATATATATTATATATATATATATATATATATATATATATATATATATATATATATATATATATATATATATATATATATATATATATATATATATATATATATATATATATATATATATATATATATATATATATATATATATATATATATATATATATATATATATATATATATATATATATATATATATATATATATATATATATATATATATATATATATATATATATATTCCCCCTAATATTTAATATTTTTGAATTGTATCTATGCTTTATTTTTAATAATAGAATTTTAGATTCATTATTTTCGATCCTTATGCGATAAAACTGAGACAAACTGTTATATAATTTCATGTTGAAAGTTTCAAATTAAACCCATATTCATTATTTTTCATGCAGCTTTTGTCATGATTGTTAGCGGAATAGTTTCAAATTAACCTTATGTGATTCGTTATTCATTTCTGCGTATTCAAAGTATAATTTTGAATTGTTGCTTTACGTTTATTGAATTTAATTTCCAATTAAAGCATCATTGTTCATTCAACTATCAACATTTTGTATTTATAACGGGTTCAAATTAGGTAAAATTATTGTAACTGCTTTCAATTTCCCCCCACTTTCTTCGACACTCAATTTCATGTTTTAACATTTTATCAAAAATTTAAAACCCATAGACGTCAAAGTGTAAATAAAAATGATTAGCAAAAAGCAATCGAAATTAAATATTATTATTTCAATTACTTTTTGAATGCGTTATATTAAAAAAATATTATAAATATGAATGTATACATTGAAATTATCTTTTATTTAATCATACTTTTATTTCGTTAAGTTTCGCATTTATTTAATACTTATTTTTTATTTATTTCACTAAATTTTTTAATGATGATTTTAAGGCAATGTAATTATATATTTGAATCCATTTAGTTTATTTTAAAATTTCGTCCCTACTTTAATATATTTATGCATTAAATATTTGAAGTTAAATGGACTTAAAGTGTGTCATCTTAAACTTTTCTTTCACACAATCTAAAGCCCATCCTAAGCTCTTCTTCCATGCTATCTTTAGCTCATCTTAGGCTCTACCAAGGTAAAGTATTTCCTACTCTCTTCAAAGAGTTAAAATTATTAATTTTTCTTATAGTTTATTCTTTGCTGTTATAGGAGGATATATGTTTACATAATATAAAGTAATACATATGTTTTTATATTAATACGTTGATTTTTCATTTGAAATCTCTTGTAATGCAATTTAACTCATCAACTTGTAATTTTTTTCTCTTTAATATAATTTGCTCTTCAAGTTGTTAAAATAATTTAGAACACATTTCGAAAAATTATGTTCTTACATTCAAATGTGATATTTAACAAAAAAATATAGTTATTCATTAATTTTAATAAGTTGCCCATTATTTTATTTATTTATTTTTTTGTAAAAATAAGTAAAAAAAGGAATTATGAAATAACTTAAAGAGTAATTTAAAGCTATTTATGCACATGAATATATATTTTTTATAAAATAGGTTTTATATTATGAGAATAGTTTTTTTGCAACAATTACATGTGGCTTACAGCGAAATTAGAAATAAATATTTGAATTGATACACTTGTCTTGAAGGAAAATAAATATACTTAAAGATCACGTCTGGAAAATGTCAAGTTCTTCTGTTTTTAAACAATTAAGAGTGGATGATCAATTTCTGTTCTCTTCAAATGCCGCAGCTTGATTGTTAGATCTAATCCCCCCCTTCCAACAAAATTACTGGTTAAATTTTTTTTATCGTTTTGTATTCACATTTTTTACATTAGAGCTAATCAAACCGGGACTTACAGCTTAAGGTGGATTCGGAACCACTACAAACTCTCAACGCGAAATGCTATTCGAACCCACAACGTTTTGAAATAGAGGCCATAGTGGTGACCATCCTACTGCCAGCTCGGCACATAATTACCTCTCGAAATTAAAGTATGCTTTATCGAAAATTATATGCAATAAGCCTTACAAGAAATGTAGATGATCAATCCATTTTACATTTTCGTTCTTTGTGCTTAGTTAAACTATACATTGGTACGAAAACTATTCCAATGGTACCTTAATGGTTTATAGAGTAACTAACTTTCTCACATTTTGTGCCCGTATTTATTTTAGCATGAAGCTTTTATTTTTCAGGTAATTGCGCGCACCTTGGGAATATGTCGATGGTGCTGATACTCTTGTGCATTCTTGTCTGGCACGGAAGGACGACCCTCGCCCAACGCTATGCAGAAAGGAACCCTTTACCCATGGACACGCAGCCCTATGAAGACTATTACGACGAATATGAGACAGAATCGTTCAACCTCGAGGACTACATGCACATCCATCGGTGGAATATTGAAGAGTTTCCGCACCCTCAAAAAGATTTCCGCCAGTGCAATCGGATGAAACCATCATTCATCTGCGATCCAGATAAGATTCTGGATAAAGAACAAGGTATTATATTTCATTCAGTATAAGCCAATTTTTATTGTAATTAACCTTAGTATTTATAAAGGGGGGAATTCGGTTCTCACAATAATTTTTACAAGGATTCGTGAACAGATAAAATATTATTGAACTAAAAGAAATTTATTTATGTAGTTGTGGCGACTCGTAATCGAAAGCGAAAACATTTTTTAATTGATTGATTATGGAATTTATTTTGTAAAAGCGAGATGGCAACAACTTTGAACTTGTGCACAAAAAGAAATGCGAAGGAAGAATTCTTCGACAATCATATTTACTCAATGTCGTTGCCCTATTATATTTGTGTTTGATTTTATCATTAATAAATATATTAATCAAAATAAACTAATGAATAACTACGGAACAACGGTGATATATTTATATAAATTAAAGTTATATCAGTTCATTCATGTTTTTCCAAAGAACTTTCATGAAAGTACTTTGGAAAAACATCGAGGAATTTCTATATATAATGACTCAGTTCGAGAAATCTAATTTCTCTCTTATTGAAACAAATCATATAACTAATAAGGAGAATGCTTTCGATCTAGATTTTTGCAATTTATTATCTGCTGCCCTGGTTCAAAACTCAAATAATCTAGAAATACGTTTTCTCATATTTATTATAAAACAAAACAACACAACACATGCAAACATGTAAAATTAGACTGAAAGTTGCAGGAGCAATCGAGATGTGCTCCTTCGAGAGAGTAAATACAAAGACGAGTGAGTAAGACTATTTACAGATTCGAACGGCGGCAACAGTGTGTGTGGGCGTCTTCAAGAAAATAGTTCTTAACACTTATATTTTCCAGAAGAAAATCTAATTAAAAATCTTTGAATGAGGTTTTAAATTTGTATCTATTTCTTTCACTTAGTCAAGTAATGATAATTTCGTCATTCATGATTACAAATAATGTTTAGATTTTATTTATTTATCAGTGTAAATAATTTATTTAATGTAATTTATTGAAATTTTAAATAAACGGATGCTTTATTTTTTTTTAACGGGAAATGTCTTGTACTTTGCTCCACATTTTATGATTGCATGTATCAGAAGTAAATTAAGTTCTAAGGTTTTCCAAAATAAATTGAAATAAGAATTCTAAAAGGTAATTAAATCTAGTAAATCTTCCGAATCTCTAGATTTTCTTAATTTTTTCAAAAAATTAAAAAGAATAAAGAAAGAGTACGATAAATTTCTCACTGGCTTTAAAATACCGTAATTTTTTGAAGAAAGGTTGCTTGGAAGAAAGGACTCTTGGAACTTCTGGAAACAGCAATTTGCTTGCAAAATCGGGAAGTGGCCGCCCGCCTCTGTACTGTTTTATCAAAGGAAGCCGAACAATGTGCAAATGCTACTAATGTTGTAGAACTGGTACTAGTGGTAAGACGCCGTTCTACATAGCGAAACGTCCTAGATTTAAGACCTGTTACTGTTTGACAACGGAAGGTGTATGTTGTGCCTTTGATGCACATCTGTCGGGGGGTGGGAAGTGCTTGCCAGTTTTCTTCCTTTCCTCCCACTATATACTAAACGTCCTCCTGATTGTTAGATGCCTTGATTTGGTTAGTTAGGGGTTGTTCTCATTATCTGAAGGTTGCGAGTCCGAATCCCTGCTTAGGTGAAAATCTGTAATATTCACTAAAATCGGCTTGGGCACATTAAATGGATCATGGTTGCAATGTCCTCCTAGTAGATTAGTACCTCTGGGATTGGCAGGCCAAGAATTGTGATTCTCTTGCTTGATACGTGCTTCTAAATGATGAAATCCTTCACCCAGGAGATTCAATGTCACCAGCAGAGTCTAACACTGGGCTAGATGCAAGGAAGTATGCTGGTGCAACTAAGAAACAACAATGTGGTAAATATTTAAATGTCTTACAACAGCTTTAAGCCATTAAGCAGTCAACAAGCAGTGTCAAAAATATCGGCGCACTGTATGAGCGGATGCGAGCTCTAGCGGCTCAGTAGCTTCACGCCGTTTCACCTTTAAAATCATCGTTTACTGTTGGCAGTGATTGGGAGGGTGACCACATCTTTCTTACTGGACTCTTGGAGCTTTGTGAGTTGCGGACGTGTCCTCGTTAATCTGTCACTTCCAGGGTCTTTCCGCTGGTGTCGAGGGGTGGGTGCCAAATCAGGCGTGACGTCGCCAGTTGATCATTGTTCTAAATTACAAGATACTTGGTGATGGGGGAGCATTTAAAACACGGCAACTTTATGGTACAATCCAGAATTACAAAAGTACAATGTTTAAAAAAAGACATATTTTTGAGGAAAAATAACTTTTATCAATTAAATGAAAAAGCAACACTTTTACATGTTAAGATACTTACAAATGCTGAATATTAATACAATATCTGTACAGTACTGTAAATGAAAGTCATTGCTTGCTGAACAGCTCTGTCAGAGTAAGCTGTTTCACTGCCTTCATCCATTTCCGGGCAGTCAAGTCGTACATCCGCTTGACGGTGAGAATTTGCATGTGGTAATACTCTGGCTGACGCTCCATCCACTTCAAAGCTGTTTCAAAACCGGCAAATGCTTCACTAGCTGATGGTCCCGTGACGGCTTCAACTTGGACATTAATATCATCTCCTTCCTAGACACTTAATAATTCTTTATTTTTCTTAATTATCCTTTTAATTTTCACTTATTTATTCCTTCATTAAGTTAACCATCATTTGCAATTTTAAATCCCATACTGACACATAATCCATTCTTCTATATCTCCAGCACAAACTTCTGAAAATCCAGGACGTTTCAAAAGAATGTTTCTGACTTGCTCAAGGGACACATCATTCTCATTTTCTCCCTTTTCTTATCTTTTCTTTTCTTGGGCATTTTCCTTTTTCTCATTTCCCTTCACTTCTTCAGTCTAATTTATTTTTGGAAATTCTTAAAGTGAATAGAATAGATGGAGTTCGGATAATTGGAGTTCTACTGTAATAGAGATTTATTTACATTGGTCCTAAAAAGTGAAAGAATATGACGCAGTAGGGAATGATCTTTTTCTTCTTAATCAAAATACTTCTATTTATTCATATGGTAATAATTATTAGCATTAAAAAAAACAGAATCTCAATTGACAAAATACACAATGAAACATTGTTTCTGTTTAAAATAAAAGAAACAACAGCATAAGACCATCCATTGTATTTCTTTTTTTTCTTTTCTGTCACATCGGGTCACAGAAGGATTATATAATTGTTTCTGTGTGATCTTTATCTGGAGCATTTATAAAAGTAACAGAATAATGCGGCCAAAAAATGTTCGCTGAAAACAGTGGAAAAGAAAATGTTTGATGAAAATTGATAATCTAATAATATAAAAATTTAAATACGCTAATGAATTAAATACTGTAGTTTTTGGAAGAAATGCTGTTGCGTTTATATGTATGAGAAGTGATATTTTTGGAGTGCGGCTCTTATACCAAAGTGGTGGTTATGTTTACTTAAAAAATAAAAATATGCTGCTCTCCTTTGTAAAATACTGTAGATCCTCATTTTTAGAAATTCTAATACTCACGAATTAACAAACTAGTGTCTGGTTCTTAAAATGGTCCCATTGACTCAATAATAATTTTCATCCCCATTTAAGAGCAAAAGTTTTCAGCGAGCTCATTTTTATGAAACTTTATATTCCAATTAATTTTTCATCATCTGACTTTTTCAATTTTTTTAGCTTTGTATTTGAAAAACATGAATAGGCGTTTTTTCTGAAGAATCGTGTGTCCTTCCAATTAAGGATATCTACTGATGTTTAAATGCGAATTATTTTTGAAGTAATTCTTGTGGAATTTCTCCCGTTTAATCTAACTCCTGAGATTCAAGTGTAAATATTGTAGGGTAATTTTGCAAGGAGTGAGATTAGAGCTTAAAATCGAGTTATGAAATTGCCGTTTCAAGCCCAGTGTATTTGTCAATCTGTACTTGAAATGATGCTGCAGAAAAAATGATATGCAGGCCCTTTTAACATGAAGGCTTTATTGAAGAAAACTGCTATAATTTAAGAAAACCAAGAACATTACTCATAAATGAATTACTTATATTCACAAGATTATTTCAAAGTTTTCTAAGACTCCTAAATGAATTTTGTCAAAGAATCCTGTTGCTTATCGAAATTTCATTTCAATGCTTTTTGAATGTGGATTCAGATATAATTTGCACGCAAGAACTATCAGATGACTAAATTATCGAAAATACAATGAATGAGAATGGAAAAAAAGAAACATTCACAGCTATCAAATAAGAAAACGATGTGTTACTAAGAACATCAACAAAACAAGCAAATAAATGTCTAACAAGTTTTTTTTTTTTTTTTTTTTTTTTTTTTTTAAGGAACAGTAAATTACTTTCTTACATCGAAGAAAATGAAAGAAATGTGTTTTTAAAAATTTAATTTTAAAGATGAAATGTATAATAAGATTACTTTGCCCTATTTTTTTTATCAATAAAATGTTGGTAATGACTGTTTATAAATTTGAATTTTACATTATATGTGTTTCTTACATACATTCATAAAGGTGCAGTGAGGCCTGGACTATATAAACACAAATCATAAGAAATCTCAGGGTTTTCAATTAAAATTAGAAAAAAATTCAATCAACCGTGTATCTTCTCTATGATTAAGAAAGCACTAAAAGAGAATTTAATCAAATAATACTAAAGAAACATTAAATATGTAATACAAAATATATACAAATGTATTCATTTTAAGAAATATGAAGTGTGAAATTATTGGGTATCACAGGGTTGTTGATTAAAATTGAAAAAAAAATCAATAAGATCATGCACATTTTCCCTATAATTCAAAATAAGCCGCCCAACTTGTCTAGTGGTCAGCGTGCCTGACTGCGGATAAGGAGGTCCTGGGTTCGAATCCCGGTTCGAGCATGGATGTACTTTCTCTCTCTATCTATCCTGTCTTTGTCCTTTCCTTGTAGGAAAGGGGTGTGAATGGTTGCCTACCCTACATACGGGTACCTATGGCTTGTGTGTAGAGCAAAGTCGTATTTTCACCTTCATGGTGCTCTGATTAAAAAACGGAAGACGCTCCCAATTGACTTAAATTCGCATAGCCAAGGCATAGCGAGCTTGGCTTGTCCAAGTGTCATTAGTGACAACAACAACAAAATAAGCACTAAAGGTAAATTTATGTGAGAAAATAGTGTGTCCTAGTAATTAAAATAATATTATATATATATATATATATATATATATATATATATATATATATATATATATATATATATATATATATATATATATATATATATATATATATATATATATATATATATATATATATATATATATATATATATACATAAAAGACTATTAAAAATATAATACAAATTTATTCATTTTATGAAGTATGAGCATCGTTTGAAAAATTAATCTGTTCTGATTTGTAATCTGCTAGTTAGCGTGAATTTGTTACCCAGCACAGTCATAGATTTATGTCGAAACTATTTCGAAATATTTGTATATACTCAAAAAAATTTTTTTAAATTTCACACTAATGAAATGGTAAATTTTTCTATGATAAAAGAAATTGAAAATAAATTTTTATAATAATTACAAAATTGCTGATTATGTGAATTAAAAATGGATATTACTTATAATATATAGTTTTTTTGATGATACTAAAGATATCTAGTAACGGAATCTAGCAGAATGTCAACGGAATCTAGCATTTTGTAAGAAAGAATGTCAACTGACATTCAATTCTTGTACCAACATACTTCCCAATACCTAACTCAGAGCTGGACTCTATCAGTTAGTGGAGGCGACCAGGTGAGAGTCTTCGTGATTTAAAAGCAGGGATGAAGCAGAAGACCACCAATACATGACCTGCCAACCCGAGAGGTATCATTTCCATTGGAGCGCATTGTGATCACAAGTGCCCCAGCCTCTTTCAGAGGATACGACAGATCTTTTGTTAAGCCGGGATTTGAACTCACTACCTTCTGATAACGAGAACGACGTCCTGAGCAACCAGGTCATCACGGCCACTGTTGGTATTCAGTAGCATGAGTGTCCACAAGACTTTTTTTTTATTATGCTTGATTTGCTTTTGTAAAAAATATTCATTTTGATTGGATAACCTTAGCAGCTTAGCAATTAAAATCTGTTGTAAGGATTTTCGAGAATCCACAGTGTAGTTTCCAAAATTACTTCCGACGCTATTTCTGTAATGTTCACTATGCGCTAGATAATAAGCCCGAACAACTTTAAAGTACATATTCGAAACAGATGCAGAAAAATGACGTTTCTTCCGTTATTTGGCAGAGACTGTAATCGAACTTATACCCCAAACAGAAATATCTTACAATGAGGAGTCTCTTAAAATGTTTCAAGGAAAATGTTAACAAATTTAAATTTTTCAAGTGTGTTTTTCTTATTTTGCGGTCAACTCTTCGTGGATTCCTTCTGACGATACTCATGTCAAGAATAATAACTTTACAATGAGACCGCAAATTCCTGGTTGGTTGAGGCGTTCTTTTTATTTATCGGGAGGTAGTGAATTCGAAGCCTGACCCATCTGAAAATCTATCGAGTTCATTAATGGCGTTTGGGCCACGTAAAATAAGTCATGGTCGCAATGTCCTCCATGTGAAATAATTCCACTGGGAATGACAGGGCAAGTCTGTGTGTGTTCTCCTGGGTCCCTGTTCTAAATAATGAAGACTGTAGTGCAGAAAAAATGGTATAAATGTATCCTAACAGCCAACCGTTATAAGTACTTTGTAATAGCAATGATAATCAAAATAATGTTACAAAGTTTGTAAATATTTTTTTACAAACTTTGTAACGGTGGTATTTATGGCTTACTTTTCGAGATAATTGGCGATCCCTTGGCGAGATGATTGGTGACTTGGCGAGATTTTGCGAAAAATATATAGTTCATGAGAAACTTCTACCATCTAAGCTCTAGAGCCATTATTGAGCGAGATGGCCTGGAATCTTCCAAAACTTTGAAGAAAGACCTAGACTTTCACGCCAAGTAAGCTATAACTACCACCATTCCACGGACCCAGTCAGTTTTCTGAGTTTTTCTAGCGGCAACGATAAGTTAGTGAAGACGATCAGTCTTGAATGCTAATTTAGGGCATAGAAGCTGTTGTTTGTCTGAGATATTAGAGCTTTATGTAATTGGAAGCTGTTTCCTGTAGTATGAGCTGTATGAGATCTGTGGAATTGCAATTTCTACTGCTGGAATTTTCTGCATTTGTTCAAATTGCTACAAATAAAATTCTTGTGAATTTTAAAGAGTTTATTTCATCGACTCCCTATCAATACAAATTCCGAAGCTCGCTACAATAATAGCATTTTAAATTCGATAAGTTTATCATATATAAAATATTTTATTTACTAAAACTCTCTCTTTACCAGAATATATTTTAATTAGAAATCTTTTTTCTGATGTCTGCATTGATATGACATTTAATTACTTTCCATTGTATGAGTCAAGCAAGGTGTCTGAATGCAGAAATGTAATCTAGCTACTATTATTATCTAAATTTATCAAAAATTTTTTTAATAAAAGCTAAAATAAATAAGAAATTGTTTTGGCTAGTAATTAAATAATATTGTTGTTAATATAATTTATTTAAAAAACAAACATTATTTTTAAGCATGTTAGATGGTATTTTGGTAAAATATTGTTATATTTCCCAAATAGCTCTTTTTAAAAAAATAATAAAAAAGTGTTAAAATAAATTATTAAATCTTATGTTTGAAAATAGTAAAATAATATCATTGTCATTATTTTATTTCTTTAAATAAAAAAATTAACTATTATTTTTTATCTGTTACGAGAAATTTTTTAAAAATACTATTTTATATTTGTTCTTCATCTGAAACGTGTTTTAAATTTTTTTTATAGTAATAGGCTTTTAGTTTTAAATATGCGCTTTCTGAATTCATATTTGTGATAAATATAGCATGAATAAAAAATTGACATGTATTGAGAAAATTAAGTAAAACATTTATTTTTATAGAATGTTTATAAAAATAGTTCAGAATCAAACATATGGTTTATAATCATTTTTTAAATTACTTCCGAAGATTATTTCACAGGTTTTTAACTTGGCTGATTTTTGAAATGTGATATTAATCTTAATGGAATAGCAATAAACGTTTCAGTCATTTAGATCGAATTGCTGCTCCGTTTATGTAAATAGTGATAACAAAAAAGTTGCTACAGAATCCTTATCATCTCATAAAAAAATTGTATTTTCAAGTTTGAACAAAGTTAATCAGAATTGCACGTGCAAAAAGATAATAAAAATAGTCTGTTTTGGAAGTCAAACTTTTGCTAAAAAGTCTACAAATTATCATTATCAGTGTCTACTTTCATTAATCGTTGGTGTAACGAACATGAATATATCTCTGCTGTCTGCCAACATCGGAAACATACATTTGCGTTCTCTTTTAAGCCAGTGACATGAAACTCCATAAGTAATATAAGGTTTTTATTTCAGAAGATGATTTGAGCATATTCAGATAATTTTGAAGGGATACTCTCAGCTTCAATTAAGATTTCTTTAAGATATCCAATTAATAAAAATGTGTCTTCTTAACTTTTATGTTACTGAATCAATTTGGGTATTATGGATTGCCTTTAAATTATATAGTTGTGTAAAAAAGCATTAAAATTATTTAAAAAGTTTATGCAACATTTTTTTTCTTTACCAATTTTTATATAAATCAAGCCAAACAATGCATGAATCAAAGTAAATCGTCCTTCACGATTTAAACTAACCATAAAGTGGACATTTTGTCGTTTTCATTTTGTTAGGTTTGGTTGTCGCTCAACGGTCATTTTTTGCACACGAGGGCTAATTAGACCGGGACCTACGGTTTAAAGAGGATTCCGAATCACTACAAACATCCATGCCCAGAGTGGGATTCGAACCCACGAACTGTTGAACCGAAGGCAAGAGAGCTAACCATTCGGCTGCCAGCTCGGCACTAGATGACTTTTATCGTACGATAAAAGTCGTCTAGTGTGAAAGAGACATAAAGGAAAAATATTTATGCGGCCTTGGCTTTTCTTTTATATAATAATCTCCCATATTTATTTTCTTAAAAAATAACGATGTTCACAATTTTTTTTCGATTTTTTAAAAATTTTTTTTTTATTTCTATTGCAATATATGTGTTTGCACATTTCCCAATTCACCGCTTATAAGGAATATATTCAAATGCGCGAAGTAAAGGAGTCCCTACTTCAATATTTAAGCGCTTTGTAATTAAAGTAATTTTTAAACATTCCACACCTCATTCAATTTGCTTATAGCTGATGTATATTTCATGCTTTATTTCGAGGTATGAAACAGCATTTTGAATAACGCTTAGTAAATATATATAATAAATAGCGTTCTTTTCCTAAATCTAATTTTTCTCGAAAGATCTGCACGCATTTTTCATTGGAAACAATAGGACTCATAAGCCATTAAGCTGACGGTCTTGGCTCGAAAGTTAAGCATATACCAGAGATCACATAAGTAGTAATATGTGGACCACGATAACATTTCGCTGGTCCCTAGAAAAATGGGGAGTATACTTATTCATCTCGTTAAGTTATGCTGAAACATAATTCAATTCATAATAATGCGTAAAAAGTTATAAAAACGCTGCTTCATAGAATAACGCCGCTAAATAAGTCGTATTGCTGTAGTTGCACTGTTATAGCTACATGTTTTGTCCTCTTTTCCTTTCACTCTCTTCTAGTGCTTCATTCTCCTATATGTCGTATAAGTATATCAGTTCAAGCACTTTTAAAGGTGAGCTTACGAACGCATTGAATTCAATATAAAATATATTCAATATCTTTGTTGGGTTATTAAGAAAGTTTTTGTTGTTATTTTTTTAATTGGTGTTTTTTTAAGACAGGTATAATCTTAAATCTCAACCATGTGCATATTTTCTTTTATTTGATGTTTATTGGGATAACATTTATAATTTTATTGGGATTTTATGATATTTATTGGGATCTTATATTTCAAGTTAGCAGGAACATCCATTAAACTAGGAATGTATAATGTTAAAAGTTTGATATACTTAAATCACTTTTCATTTGTTTTGTTTTTACAGTTTTTTTTTAAATTTTGTATATTTTATTATGGTTTTATTAATAAAGCCTCCATAATTTGATTACAATTCATAGTTTCATTTTGTTAACTAGGTACATTCTATGAGTTTTTAAATAATTTTTTAAAAATATATTTAAAACATAAAAATTCCTATTAGTGGTCCGTGGGATTTAAATTATGAATTTACTGGTACGTGAGGTTAAAAAGTTTGGCGACCGCTAGCATATATCACATGTGCAGGTGTATAAAACGCATTCTTTTTTATACACATTTTTTTATGTAGAACACTTTGTAACTGATAATTATAATAAATGATTTTACAGTATTTTAAATATAAAGTAATGCAAAAATAATACTTTCTGCAAATGGCCAGTCTACCTGAGAAAGAACACTTTTTAATATTCTTTGTAAAAATCCAGACACTCAACTCCAGAACTAAATGAAGAACCACTCGAAAGATTTTTCTAAAGCAGCAACTGAATCCTCATACAACAAATTATTCTCTGTTCCACCCTGTGCATTCTTATGTTATACGTCTGGCATATTTTGCGATGATTTTGTCTTAGTTCGCATACATATATAGCTAATTTCTCTTCATGAATCTCGAACAGCATGATGTTGACCAAGTAAAATTGGCAATCTGTCTTTCCCTTGATGAATAATGTAATCGAAAACTTAGCATCAACGTATAGGATGCATATTATTTTTTCGGACTTATTTTCAAAGAAAAAATTTACATCTTATATGCCGGCAAATACGGTATTTGTTGCACAAGATATTTTTTTCTAGGATTAGGTTTCATGTAAAATTACTATGAAATCTGAAACTAATATACAATAATATACTAAATATTTTTAGCTTTATTTGTTTCAAATTTTGACATGAATTAAGTAATTTCCTTATTATAGTTAAATCAGTAAATAACGGTTTTCCATTGTTAATTATTAACTGTAATCTTATATTATAGTGGATAAGCTAGAATCTTCCATTGAAGAATTGTACAAGACAACGCCATGCATCTGTGATCAGTGCAGCGAAGGCGATGGTGGTATCATCATTGGTATTGCCTTACTAAAGAACGTCTTTCAACCTTATAAGTAAGAATTTTTCCTTCTTCTTCACTTGGGTCGACAGCTTTACATTCCCTCTAGCCTCTAACCTAGAAGAATTTTCCTTCAGGCCTTTCTATATTTAATAATGATCTTCCAATTGATTGCTTAAAATGGTAAAATCCCTTTCTAAGGTAGGTAACCCATAATAGGCTGGATCTGCCCTTAGCTCTTGTTTCAGAGGACCTGGTTAAGAATATTTTCTGAGTTGAACGCTCTTTGTTCATTCCAATAACATGATCAGCGCATTTAATTCTCTGGATTTTTATGTATTTGATGATGTTGGGTTTTCTGAAAGTTCTACATTTGAACATCTGTACCATAAGTCATCTATTTCTATACCTTTAAAAATGGCTTTTAGCATCAGGAGCTAAAAGAACTTTTCTTTTCATTTTTCAAAAAATGTCACACAAATTGCTCTCGTAACTTTTAATTCACCAATGTGTTCAGGTGTACCACGTATAAGTCAATTCATGTAAAACCTTCACTGGTAGGATCATATACAGCTGACAGCAATGTATGATTTTAGTGGGTATGAATCGTATGTGGCTAGCTTGTATTGTAGCTAGAATATAGGCTGATATAATGCAACAAGTCACTTGTTAATTAAATGTTGGTCCACAGCAATGCAAAAACTCTTTAATTATACAAGCCATCCACTCAGTAAGGTACAAGAGATACACTCGTTTGAGAATTCCTTTGCTGACAGCAAAAAAAGTATCATTATTAGCGCGGGCAGGGAACATTGTTAATGAACCGTTAAAATATTAGAAAATGTTACCTATATTAATTACTCGAAATTTTCTTTGTTATGTCATTGATACATCCTAATGGCAGAGCACATGTATAGAGTAGGCCATATGAAACGATTGATCCTTCTTGATTGAATTTAACCTTGGTGTGTGAGTGAACCCCAAAAAACTTTCATGTATTTCTCCTAGAAATGAGTTCTCTACCAATTTAATGGAAATAACCAAATGGGAGTTTTCATGCATTATTATTAGTAGTAGCAGAGACTTTCAATACTTGACTTACCACTCACAGAGGTATCATTTTATTTGGAGGACCTTGGGACCATGATCTATTTAACGTTTTCCAGCCGCGTTTAGTAAATATGATAGATTTTCTGTTAAGTCGAGATTCAAATCTACTACTCTCAGTTAATTGGAATGACTTACTAACCAACTACGCTCCCAAGGTATCACCATCAAAGTGTTGGAAAATGTTACTTATAATGATGAATCAAGATTCACTTTGGTACATTGCATCATGATTGCTAAATATATGTATAGCGCATGGGTGGTGAACTTGCTATTATTTCTAATGAAATGTTTAATAAGCCCCTTATACGTGCCGTCAAATAATTTTGATTTGGTAGTTATTCAAAAGACAATTAAACTATGTACTATCAATCAAAACTCTTTATTTAAAAACTAAACTCCATGGCACGACAGCCCATGTGGGCCAAGGCCTACAGTGCCCATAACTGTTTTCATGACCGAGGGCTCTGGGGTGCGAAGCATATGTCCCAGTTAGGTGGTCAGCCTAACGTAAGACCCCCAATGTTTAGTTACCAAGCATGTTTGGTATTCAGTTAATCGACCCACTGAAGGGATGAAAGGCTGAGTCAACCTTGCCCAGCCTGAGGATCGAACCTCGGACCTGTGTCATGAGAGAAAACTCTTTATTTACTGTCAAATAAAAACAGTTATCCTACAGTAATTTAAATTAAAGTAACACTGTTACTTCTGTTGATGGAGGTTATAAGATTTAACTTAAATTAGGGTTGTAAGATGTTATTTTTATCTAAATACATGCTGTACTGGAATCATCTGCCAAACCGTTTCTGAGCGAGTTTTAAATGTTATTCCTCTCTGAAGATAATGATTTGCCGGCATAAGTAGATGAAAATATAGTTAAAATAGCACACGAGTCAACTTCTCCAAATAGCAAAATGTGTCTAAAATCGAATTCCATTTTGTCAAAATTTCGATAAAGGCATTTTTGATTATACATTGTTTGTTAACCTTTATGTTTCTATTAACTTCAACTTTTCTTTGCTTCAATAAATTTGAATCTATATTGAACTAGCAGCTGCATTTTAAATTCTTCAATTTCCAACCATTTGAATTGGCATCAGCTCAGTTTATCAAATGAAATCACATCAGAATACTTAATAAACTTGAGAATTCCCGATTATTCCTTGAAATGGGAAAATCTTGCTGAAAATTCTTTTATTGAAGAAGATTACGAAAATATGTAATAAAATCTTCAATAAAATCGACCATTTTTGCTTTGTGCAATCAGTTGAGGGACTTGTGTCAAACTTTCTCCTTATCTTGTCAAACTGACATCTCGAACCTAGCCGTGATTGTCGATGACTGCGCATGTGCATTCACGAAACTTTACGCAACTGTAATATTCTCACATTCCGCCAAGAAACAAGAAAAAATTCCATAACTCCGAATACAGAAATTTCCATAAATGAATGTAATTAAAAGTTGAGTATCAGCCTAAGACGCGCCTCATTTGTCAGACTTATTTTTAAAGGAAAAAAATTCGAAAAAGTCTTACAATCAAAATGTGATATATCAAAATAAAATTTTTATTTATCACTACTGAATAGGAAAATATACATAGTTTCTGTGATGTTGATAAACATTCTGTGTAATATTTTTCTTATTATACATTTGCCTCTAATTAACTCTTATATAAATAAAAGTCAGTCCTATTTATATACGTTTAAGAAATGCATTTATTCATAAGTAATTTGAATATTCATAAATTCTGACATGATTGTCAAGAACTTTCCTTATTACTACATCTATTTTATTCCTTCTGAAATATTTTTTCCGCTTAAACTTGTATATAATTAAAATTTTCACAATGTTTTTAATAAAAAATTTTCACTGCATATATTATTTTACATGCTTTAAAAAGTTGTGAATCTTGTTGAAGGGCTGTAAATATATAATAAAGAGCTGTAATAACATCTTCTTTAAGAGCTGTAAATTGATTTATCGCATTTAAAATTGTTATTTGATCCATTACATTTTCATTTAAAATAATCATTTATATATTTACTACCCAATAATCTCAATATATTCGTATAGTAACATTTAATTGCGATAACGTCAGTTTCTATTTAAATATCACATGTACAGGGTGATTCAAAATTGTTTTTACAAATTAAGAGAAGTGACCCATACAGGCGAGCAACAATTACCATAGGACATTAAGTCGCATGCCGCTCTGAACGACAAAAAAAAGGAAAGTAGAAACACAAGAAGCAAGAACAAGAAGACTCGATGATCGATTCGGATTACGCGCTCCCTCAGTCGCTGCTCCCCAGATCTAAACCCACTCGACTTTTTCTTCTGATGGTACATGAAATTGTTAGCGTATAAATCGGCTGTTAATTGGGCTTAAGTTCTCGTGGTGAGCAGGGCCTGTCTTATTCTAATTGGGGCCCGAGGCAAAAACTTCTTAGCGACCCACCTGCTTCATAACAACAAATCTTCTATTCAATTTGGCAAACAATTCTATTCGATTGGCAATGTAAAATAAACCTTTCTATATGATTCGGTGGCCCCTTTTAATGTGAAAGCCTGAGGCAACTGCCCCGTATGTGTTTACCATAATCAGGCTCTGGTGATGAGAATTGTTCTCGTGTATAAAATTGATCTGGAATTTTCGATAGGGCGTGCCATTTGTTCCTTCACCGGTGTCAACTATGAGATGCTTGATCAGCGTTTTGGACAGTTGCAAATTTTTCACTAAACAGTAAATTTAGTTGTGCAACTTTTGGTATCGTTCGTTAGCTTTTCTAATATTTTGTAAGTTCAAGTTAGAGAATTCTAACAATCCTCTTTTTCTATTTCTTATAGTTTAATGCGAACCTATGTTCTCATATAATTGTTGCTTTTCTGGAGGGGCTGCTAACCTCCTTCTTAGTTTGTAAAAACAATTTAGAATCACCCTGTAACTGTGGAGATTATCGAATATCCTTGAAAAAATTAAATAATGATTTTATATTCATTTTATGCTTCTACTTTATAAGAAAATCGTAAAAGTCAAATGTAAAAAAATTCAATCGTTTTTCAATTTTTTAAAAGAAATAATAAGGCTGCTTATTGTATTTCAGTGAGCACTATATCCAGACCATCCGAAATTTCGCCGAAAGAACTAGAGAGAGATGGAAACTGGGAAAGTGTGACAATGACATTCTTATCGTCGTCGCAACCACAGACAGGCTGGTAAACTATTTTACATAAATATTTTTTTTAACCTCATCTGTCGTGAATTTCTAACATTAACATTTTAATAAGTCTAGTACCTAAACATAATTTTTGAAACTTTAAAGATATGTAAGTCTTTGATTGTATTAACAAAACCAAGAAATTAATAAAACTTTTATAACAATAAAATTAGAATATCACAAATATTAAGATACTATTATTTTATGTCTTGTATTGTAAGTGTGAAGCTGTGATTTTTCTTTTCCCTTTCGCAAATTTAACTGTGTAAAACTCGTGTAAATAATATTTTTAATTTTAAAACGAATCTTTTAAACTGAGTTCAGTCAAATTATATATATATATATATATATATATATATATAAATTTTCAAGAAAGTTTAAGTTTATTGAGTTGTGAAATTATAAAACAATTTTCCATTGAAAGATAAACGTTAAACCAGGCAAATCACACCAGGCTGCTCCAAATTTATACCATAATTTATCAACCGTAATAACTAAAGGGTGTGGCAAGCGATTCTTTTAACAAGCCGAGACACGATGTTTTCAATTGGTGCGATATCTAGAGATCGCTTAGGCCAGGTCATTAATTAAATACTCTCTGTATCAAAAAAGGTTAAAAACTAAGAAAGTTGAACATATACTGTTGAATAATCTTGTCGAAAGATGGTCTTTCGCTGGCCTATAATACAAGGAGCAACCTCTGGCCTTAAGATATTGTAAGTGTGCCTATCGCCATTCAATGTTCCTTTGATCCTAACTAGAGATGTGCGTGTCATGTACCCAAAGACTGCCTCTATCAGCACACCAGGAGGCGTATTCTACTTATCTACCATCGATAAGGAAACTGCATCCGCTGAATCTGACAACATTGACAAAATCAATCAATATACCAGAGGGGAGGCAGGGTGTTGTAATTTTCCCTCTGGATTTTGAATCATCGAGAGAGTGGTGATACCATTTCCGCAAATAAAGATGGTTGTAAGGTATTTAAAGTGTGCTAAAGAATTCGACTAATCGGATAACTGCATTTTAAAGAATATTGCTACCTATAACTTAACTGATTCAGTGGAAATTTAAATATTTGGCTCTTTTTAATATTTAGTTTAGAAGTCTTCCGCATATTTTATTTGCAAAATGGCTCAATCCAACATAGCTTCGAAAAAACAAATAAAAATCTTGATCAATTTTTTAGAAGACAATCCTCAGATGTTGAGAAAATGTTCTCTAATTCAGAAAGAAGATTATGGAGTGAAATAACCATGCGATTAAACACTGAAGGCTTCCGTCGAAAAAGTACAGAATAATAAGTTATAAAATTTCACTCTATTTGAATTTTTCCCACATCTATTTTATTCCATTTGAATTTACCATAATTGTCAATACTATTTGATTTTGTATAGATGTTTGGTATTTTTCGTATGTAAAAATTTTTCAGTTGTAAACTTGTGAATATTTTGCTACTGTCTCAACCTAGAAATCCACCAATTAATTTACTTTGGCATGTTCAAATTGCAATAAAATTATGCCAAATTTTTATTAATAAAGTTTGTTGATTTGACTTCATTGTATTTTAGAGTGCCTCAGGAGTTTGCTGTTTTTATGAATTTTATTTTACACTAAAAATTTAATGATGCTCATAAATTTAATGAGTAGCTTAATTATGTCGCTCTTTTTAAGTATGTGTAACATTTTCAGCTACAAATTTATTAAATAAAGTAATCTGTAATTATTTCTATATGAAAATATAATTTTGTATTTTAAAGGAATCTTAACCAACCACAGAAAATACTTAACCCAAAATATGTGATTGTTAAAAATTCAGGAAGGTATAAATTGACAAGCATTGGCTGAAAACGTTATGTTACATTAATGTAATCTAATTTATTCTTTGTTATTAATGCTCATTTTAATAAATTTATTTAATTATATAAAAAGGTAGAGTGATACCATTTTTACAATTTTACTGACAATACTATCTTTTCATTATTTTATGATATTACAGGTAGACAAATGGGAAGTTCCATTAGTATTTTTCATTCAGTTAGAGCAACAAAATTTTAGCTGCTGTGAATCATTAATTTTCAATATTAAAAAATGTTTCTTTAGAAACTCTCATATGCAAAAAATAAATTTTACATAAATATGTATATAATATATAATCTGTGAATAAACTTAATTGAAACATTATGTTCACATATCATGCCATAATTTAAAAAGCTTAAGTATTTTAATCTGAATTTAATTTTTATCCCTTTACCAAAATAAAATGCATCTATGTGCTACTTTGTGTATACATAAATAAAATTATAAGAATCTTATTGATATTATAATTTGAACTGAGTGTCTAGGTTTAAAATTTAATTTTTAAATATATAGTTATTTTTAAGAGCACTTTTTCATCATTTTCTTTCAATAAGCTTAATTGTGATTATTAAGCACAGACATGTTCAAATGTAAATTATTTTTAAATATTTTTGACGTAAAATTTTTCGTAATTATTAACGTAAAATCAATTATGTTTTATTAAAGATACTAATTTTGTTTAGTGTATCAAGCAAAAAAATTCTTTGTTTATATTATTATTTTATTAAATTATATTAATTATTAAGATTATTATAAGATTTATGAGACTTAACCTATATACAATTAACTGGTATAAGCATAGTATTAATAAAATAATATTAATTGAATCTTTTGATTATAATTATCAATATTTTTAAAAAGATGCTATTATTATAGATATATTAATCACATATTTCTCTGATATATATATATATATATATATATATATATATATATATATATATATATATATATATATATATATATATATATATATATATATATATATATATATATATATATATAGATAGATAGATAGATAGATAGATAGATAGATAGATATTGAAAAAATTTTTTTATTCAATTATGATTATTATTTACATCATCTAACAATGCGGTCTCTATTGTGTTTCGACAGTGGAGTGGTGAAGATAATTTAATACACATTTTAACAACTAAATGTTTGCTTAACCTAAACTAATTTATAAAAATTTCATACGAAGGAAAAAATGGATTTTCTCTGTTCCTATATATCAACCAACGTCTTGAATTTATGCAATTATTAATTTTTTGTAATATAGTTAAAGAAATAAAAGCAACTATTATTAGCTGGCGATGAGAATTAACACGTAAACACCTGTTGATAAATGTCAACGATAAAAAGAGCGTAAGAGTATCGATCAACAAGTGCAGACTACGAAATATTGATATTCTGTCGCTGTGTCGCCTGACGATCAATATGGGAACTCTAAAAGACTATCCCATTGACAGGGCAGAATGCGCATCCAGGGTCAGAACCTTGATGATGATATCGACTACAACCAAGCAACGAGCATTTTCCTCACAGTCTCCAGTTACGAATCTTGAATTGACACTGCGTTGTGAACTGCCTATCGGCCTAAAACTGTTATAAGGCATTTTGATGTCCACCGCGCAGTTGCCTTCGGGGAGGATTTGTTTTAAGTGAAGCAAAGTAAGAAATCCAGAAATCTCCCAAGCACCCACACTGATCGATGTGTATGCAGAATCGTAACGCGAATCTTCCTTTGTTCAACAGTTGCTGTAATCGAACTCTAGACTCTTTGGTCTGAAGGGCGCTGTCCTACTACTAGATCACGGTGCATCTCACGATATTTTGCATGCCTTAATAGGTATCAGAATATTGTACTCAGAATCGAGGTTCGTCTGAAAGGAAGACCATTCCTGTATCCATTTTTGTCGGTAAATAAACCACAGCTATCGTCTTTTTCTATGCTTCATTGTCCAGAAAAAACTGAAATAATAGTTATAGAGCTGAGATATTTCATACGGCTCAAGCATCATCGTTCTGTGCGAGCGGATACCAGACATGCTATAAACAAGATCATTTTTTGAATAATAGCTAGAGTTGTAGTTGCACACTTTGAAAAGGTGATCTCACAATATGCCTATCTTCTGGGGATTTAATCATGGGTGGGGATTGAGTATGACCCTCAACAATTATTCCATTCTATATTCCCTTGACTCAAGTAAAAATTCTACTAGTGTTAATGGCAATAAGATGGAATGATAACGGACAGTTTTGATAAGCAATGGTCCTGCCTCTATCATTATTCATTTTTTTTATTTGAGGCGAAACATGATATTCTGAGAAAAATTACTTCACTAAGTGATTTCAGCATAAAAATACATGCATCATTTCTTTTTTATTCAGATGTCATTTGTTCTTCTAGTATCATCTAAATGCGCTGATATGCCATCATTCACATTTCCAACTTTATCTTTTAATTTGATTTTGACATTCGTAAGATTGGTAAAAACGTAACTAATGTTGTAATTTTAATGGCCAGCAATGTATTTGTATTCAAAATTCTTTCAAAAGTTCAGTTCTTTGTAAGTTTTAATTAACCGGCTTGGAGACAAAGTGGTGCTATTTTTTTCATTATCAATTACGTAATAAAGTTACATTTTTCACAGGAAAATAAAATTCAAAAGACTGATAAAAGGTAACTATTGAATGATTTAAGATCTGAACTGTATACTGCGTTTTTAATACTTGATCTCGTATTATTTTTAGTGCTTAGTGTTCGGCAGTTAATTGAGTAAGCATTATTATAAGCTTGTGCATTCTATTGACTAATTCTAAAAAGCTAGGTCTGGATAATGTCAAATTCTTGTTGGTAGTTCTTGACAAAACAACAGTTGCTTTTATTTCCCCGAATTTGGATTTCGAAAAAGAATCCATTCTTATTTCAAAATTATGATTCTTCACCAAAATCGAAAATCCAGTGGTGGGGGGAAGCAGGTGTTTACTAACTATCATGCGCCGTTGTTGCTTAGATGTTATTGCACCCGCATACTTCCCTGTACATAGCCCTGAGTTAGATTCTACCAATTAGATGGAAGTGCCCGGGTGAGAGTCTTCATAATGTAGAAGCATCCCTCACTACAAGGCACGGAAGTTTCTTGGAGGACACCAAGTGGGTATGGCGCCCTGAACCTCGAAAGTGAGTGGTCCTTCGTAGTTTAGAAGCAGAAACCAAGCAGAAGACCTCCCAGAATGGATCTACCATCCCCAGAGATATCATTTCACATGGAAGCTATTGCGACCATGACCTATTTTACATGTCCTAACGACCACGAGCGAACACGAGAGATCTCAACGCTTGGTCGCTTGGGTCGGGATTTCAACGCCTTAACAAACCAAGCCACAGCAGTCCGATAATAAAGTAAATAAGATAACAATTATCTAGGAATAATCTTGTGAACTTTTCACACTTTCGAAAGATTACGTTACCAGCTTTATTTAAATCTTCATGCAAGTAAAATTCCAAATTTTTAATGGCTGACAATGTAGTGGCATGTTACATGTTAATGTTACATGGCATGAATGAATTATTAGAGAATTTGCTTATTTTTTTTAGTACTTCAAGGTAATTAATAAATCTATCTAACCAAATCTTGCCATTTTTTCTTTGTCATAGAATGAAGTGAGAAGAGGTAGGGAAATGAGTGTATCACTTGATTTGAAAACTTATGGGTCGAGAGTGAGAACACCAGTTATCTTAGATGATCCGGGTATTTTCATCAATCGTAATTTATTCAGAAACGAAGACAAATGGAAGATTCCAAGGAAGTTGTTGAATGTTGTTTACTTTACAATTTCAAGTAAGTTTATCAGCTGCTTCATCATGCCACCGATAATGTCAAGGATTCACAGATAGTCTTGTGAATGAAAGACATTAATTTTAAAACTTCAGATCATGATTCAGTTTAATAAAGCAAACTTGTGCCAAGCATTCTTAGATTGCTTTGCAGACAAAGGCTACGAGTTTTATCGTAAGAGGATTATTTGTTTGGATCTGTTGACAGAAAGTGCTGGATGCTAATGGTGATTTCTTCTAGGTTTAATAACAGGCTTCACAATCTTTAAAAGATTTTCTTTTTGTATGGCCATTAAAAACGACATGAACATTTTTACGGAATTTTGCAGCTTTTGTAATAAATCACCAGCGATAGTCTCCAATTCTTTATTGTAGCAATTGTTGTTTTCGATTTATCAGAAAGCGAAGAAGAATCTATACTTTTCTTTCTAAAAAAAGAGTTAATTTGCCTCGCATTCGAACTTGCGCAGAGGGACACATAATGAAACATTTATATCAAGGAAAATAAGGCGCACTGCAATTTGAAGAATAATACTCTTAAAACAAGCATTTCATCTGATATTTGGTTCAATGAATCGAGAATTCCATTTGCTACAGCGCTAGAATGTATTTATCGTTGAATAAAGGAACTTTTTTCAATTATGGGGTGCGAAAAGCAACTGAATATTAGTAATAAAACAACAATGAACTGAAATAGTTTATGCAAGAAGCATGTTCTTTGGATCTCCTCAGGCAGCCTAGAAGACAAATAGGTGGTGGAACAACAAAATACATTCGAGATTCGTTTTCTTAATTCAAGAATAAAAATCGCCGAAATATGGCTGTCTCGAACTTTTCTTATTTGCTTAGGCGACAAATTAAGATTAGAGTGCCGCAAACTTATGGAGTACCCTTTTATTGATTACTTTATAATTTACACCTTTTTATAGCTTTAATTACCATGAATTATTGATTAATTTGAATATTTTTCTTATTTAGTCTAGAATAAAGTAGTTCGATACAATTACAAATGTTTATACTTTCTTTGTTTCTGCAGTTTTACACAGATGTTGGTAAAGCGACATCTGCCTACGTGACACTCAAAGAAGCTTACAGAATCTTTCAAGAAAACAAAGCTCACTTGTCTTTGGGCCACTTCTATGAAGGTCTAAATGGTATATTTGGAGAATATTACCGAATGACTAAGGATATGAAAGCGCCTGTACCTCAAAAACTGAACGTGGCTCTCATTTCTGGCAGCATCGTTGGATCCGTGTTGTTGCTTGCCGTCATTTTGCTCATTGCTATCATCATTTGCAGACGTTACAAGAAGAGAAAAAGCGAGGTAGGATTTTGCATTATATAAAATATTAAAAAAGTGTAAATACATGCTTTTAATTCTGATGTAAAGTACATTTTCCTAAAAACGCCTTGATGTATTAAGACGTTATTAGTATAAAAGCATGTATACAAATAGTATATGAGCAATTTGTATAAAATCATTGTAATATTCTTCTTCATTTCTGCCATTAGATAATTGCTCTAAAATTGCACAATATGCTTCTGGTAACGGTATATTGGGAAATCCTTAGAAAAACATTCGTAGTCAATTTTCAACCCAATTTCACGAAATGCAACACAGAGGAATGTTTACTGGTTTCTCTTGAAATTCAAGCACTGGCTTGCTGGGTTAAAATCATTTGGAAAAGAAATACGAGGAAATTTGAATTTATTTATGAATATATATATAATGCACATATATTCAAATATACTTTATTTCAATATTCAATAAAAAAAAGGACTTAATAAAGCATACTCAAATATCGATGTTTATTTTTTCAAATCATTATCTATAGAAAATTTCAGATCATTGAAAATTAGTCCAGGATATTGTAATAAGTTTTTGGCTGCCTGTTTCTGCCACTGAAGTAAGTCAATTATTAATATTACTACTGCTCACAATGGATGCAGAATTTCGGCCTCCTTCGCGAAACAGCTCCACTTTTTTTGATCCTTGACCTTTGTCTACCAATTTTGGATCTTTATTTTTTCAAGCCCTTTTTCATAATCAACAATCAAAAAGCATGAAGCAATCAAGTCAAACAATCTCTTTATGAGGTGTCAAATTTTTCTTTTACCCTCCAGTTTTCCTCTCTCTATATTTTTTAGAACAAAAATTATCTCGTATTTTCGAGGCCACAACCATGCCTCATCTAAGGAGGTACATTGGACATGGTTACTTAGGCGAAAAATGCATGTTAGAAAGGTATAGTATAGATATCTTGGTTATGAAAAATACAAGCTATAATAATCCTATTTATTCCAGATATTTTTGAGTCTTGAATTTCAACCAGTAAATTTTGGTGAAAATTCGATGCCGTGTTTATATAAATATAAAAAAATCCTCAGTACATTAAAATTAATTTTGGTAAAAGTTTACTACGGGTGTCCCTTGATTTTTGGCGATTTTTTTTGATGCCAAGATAGGTACTTAAATGAGAATAACAAAATGGCAGCCCTAAAACTACGTTAGTTAAAGCTCTGAAAATACCAGAATTATTGAAAATTAATGTTTATCGCCAAATTTTCTTGCCAAATCAAGAAAAACAATTTTTACCAAACCGTTTCTACACCGAACCCACAATTTTATTCTTATAATTCAACAGAATTTAATTTGTACTAATATAAAAAAAAGTTGATTTATTTTGAGATTGATAAGATAGTGAATTTTGTAATCTTGGTAACGAGATAAATTTAATTGTGAGTGAAAATAATTAACAAATCAAAAAGAAATCTTCTTTTCGTGTTGAAATATTTCTATACTGTTTAAATTTCGATATTGTGCTATGTTTATATGCTTTTAAATGGAAGATTTTATAAAAATATTTAATTTACGTGTGCTTATTTAATATATCAAGTCAATATAATATAGTTAATCTGAAATGCTTTTGTTGAATTCATTATACTTTAATTGTATCATAGAATTTGATCATGAGTCATTTGAGATGAATTCAAATGTATAAACTATTATTGAAAATTTTTAGTGCCATCGATTTATCATTTTGAATTATTAATTGATACAATGATTCCTCTTGTTTTAAATTACTAATATCCATAGTCTCGGAATGGTTTGAGCTGCCCTAAAAGAAATTGTAAAATTTTATAATTTAATTAACAAAGTTCGGCCTTATAATTCATTCTGACAAAGCTTAATTCATTGCATATCAATATGTCCCCATGTGAACCCAGATGGCTTGATGAGATTATCTATGTTGTTGGGATTATCAAGACAGATATACAATATAGTGAGTGTCATTCAAATGTTATTCGTAAAGTGTGTTTATTTATTTTAAATATTTCATAGATTAGATTTTGGCACAGGTCCCGTAAAATCCACGATTCCAAATTTTGAATTTTTTTGGCCTTGAAGAAATGTCAAGATGACGTATCGTGACGTCTGCGATGACGTAAAAATAGGGTTACTGAAATAGAATTTTCTGGAGAATTCTTGTAGGTCTCCAAATGTATGACGAAATTAAAACGTGGTTGCCAGATATATAAGAAAATTCGCTAAAAAATCACCAATCTCAGAATTTGGAATCATGGATTATACTGCACATGTGGCTAGATTTTCAGATTATGAAAAAGTAATTTTTATTTTAAATTTACTATTTATATAAATATGTATCTTGATTAAAATTTCTATAAATGCAATTTTCAAGAATTCATTCGATTTCTGTTTCCGAACCTTTGATTTTTATGTATCATAGTATGTTTCTATGAATATAATAAGAGTGTTTTAACTCAGATAGCACTCAAATGCTTAGCGCTCTTGGCTTCAGTTCAACAGTTCATGGGTTCGAATCCCTTTTCGGATTTGCATGTTTGCAATTGTTTGGAATCTGCTTTAAACGGTGGGCCCTGTTCTAAATAGCAAAAATAAATATTGTCAGCAAAAATAAATATTGAATAACAAGCAATTCAAGCAAATCCTTAGATTAAGAATGATTTTTTTTATTTTCTTAAGCGAAAATAAATGAATGAATGTGTATTTTTCAATTGCAAAAAATATAACCTTTTACTCCATAAATGATCAAGTTGGGGTTAGTAAAAATATAACAGTGTGTCTTTAATAACTTGTCTTATACTTCCTTTTACAGTTCTTTCGTTAGAAGCAGTTAAAAGCTGAAATGTGCTTATTATTATCACTAACTATACGTACATTTAATAATTCTGCTTGTTGATTGGCCAATTCCTCCAATATTTATATTAAGGATTTGTTAAAACTTTGTAAAAATCCTAGCTGGCAGCTGAACGGTTAGCACTCTGGTCAACAGGTATGGGATTTCACCTTGTTCATGGGTATTTATATTAATTCGAAATCCATTTTAAACTGTAGGTTCTGGTCTAATTAGTCTACACGTGCAAAATAATGATTGTTGATCGGCAAAATCAATCCTCGTAAAGATAGGGAAATAGCAATGACTTTTTCTTTTTACTGGAATTTTCTTCTTTATTTATTCATATTACGTTACTTATTGATATACAAAAAGTACTAAACTATTTAGAAGCGATGATAAATATTTTTACACTACTGGCCATTAAAATTGCTACACCAAGAAGGAATGCAAATAACAGAACGATATTTATTAGACACATACATTATAGTGGAAAGAACAAGTGATTAGATTTACAGGAAATTAGGCTGTATAGATCTTGAGAAATCAGTACCCAGAGCAGCCACCTCTGGCTACAATAACAGCATTTATCCGCCTAGGCATGGACTCAAACAGAGATTGTATGGCATGTACGGGGATCTCAGTCCATGCAGCTTCAACACTATGCCACAGTTCATCGACAGTAGTGGATGCTGAGTGATGGCGTATCAATCGCTCGGCAACCATTGACCACACGTTCTCAATTGGTGACTGATCAGGAGAACATGCTGGCGAAGGTAACAGTCGAACCTGTTCTGTATCAAGGAAGTTCAGAACAGTACGGGCAACATGCGGTTGTGCATTATCCTGTTGAAACAAAACATTAGGGAGGTCTCGAAGATAGGGCAGAGCCACGGGCCTTAACACATCGGAAATGTAATGGTTGCTGTTCAAAGTGCCGGTAATGCGAACAAGAGGTGATCGAGTCTTGTATCCAATGGCACCCCATACCATCACTCCAGCAGAAGGGCCAATATGGTGATGTCCAATGCAAGCTGGCAATGCACGTTCTCGACCATACCCCCAAACACGGATGCGGTCATCATGGCCTTTATACAGAACCGAGATTCATCTGTAAAGATGAAGTGATGCCATTCCCGCGTCCAGGTTCGTCGCTGATCACACCATTGAAGGCGCTCCTGTCTGTGACGCAGCGTCAATGGTAGCCGAAGCCATGGTCGCCGTGCAGACAATCCATACTGCTGCAAACGTCGTCGAACTGTTCGAGCAGAAACTTGTTGCCTTGTAAATGACTCCATTTCTCGACTCAGGGTTCGTGACGTGGCTGTACGATCCCTTGTGACCATGCGGATAAGATGTCTGTCTTCTCTGCTGTTAGTGATGGGGGTCGCTGAGATCCTGCATGACGTTCCGTATGATTGTCCTGAACCCATCGATTCCATATTCTGCTAACAGTCATGGGGTCTCGACCGACGCGAGCAGCAATATTGCGGTACGATAAACCGCAATCCCGGTAGGCTATAATCCTTCCTCGATCAAAGTCAGACACGTGCTGATAGGATGAATTTCTTCTTCTTACACGAGGCATTACAACAACTTTCTTTGCCGGAAACAACGTTGAAACGGAAATTGAGTATGAGAAAATTGCTGTCAAATCTCTGGTTTTATACACATTGTAGATGTCGCCTGCTTTGTATGAATGCGCTGAAAATCTAATCATTTGCATATCACAGCAAGTTCTACATGTCATGCAAATTTCACGCGTGTGGTGTGCCGCTTTCCTGGTGTAGCAATTTTAATGGCCAGTAATGTAGTTTGGATTAAGGAAATTCGAATCTTAAGAAAGGAGTCTTAAAGTGTGGAATTTTACTCTTGTGCAATAATTTTCCACATGGATTCATGTTTAAAACAAAGTGTGTACAGTAATACTTTACCTAAAAATGTATTTCAAAAGCATAATGTAAATGTATTAATTTGTTTCTTTCTATTTGAAGGAAAAACAGGATGAAACTAGTGGACAAAAACCGGAAGGTGTATCATCTAGCTGGACGAAACAAGATATAAAAGTTATGTTTGGCTCTTTGAAAGTAAACGAAACACCTGTCCAAGCCAAGTACCAGCCATGCAAGACCGAAGAAACAGATGCTCCCCTCTCCAGTTTCAGAATAGATGAAGAAGATGAAGTCATTGATACAACACTGGCCACATCAGAGCAAATGACCAGTATTGAATCGAATAACCTTGACAAAGAGCTCACTACTGCAGTAGAAGGACTCACACAAACATTCAAACCCACTACTTTCAGAAGAAGCGAAACTAACTGTTAAATAAATAAAAAAAATGTTTTTGAGGAAATGTGTGATTTCCAGTTCAGAAGTACTTTTATTTTCCTACAGAAGAGTCCTCGCTTATACGCAAAGCAGAAAACCTTTTTTTCTGTTTGGCACTCATGGATTATGCTATAGTAACACTGTTAGTAATTTTAATTAAGTTCTTACAGAAGAACAGAAATTTTTATTTCGAGACGTTAACAATTTCAAGTTATTCCCACAGAAATAATCCAGAGGAACCAATCAATTAATTGCAAAAGAATGGGAAATCAAAACAAAATACCAAGAACATTCTTAGAAGTACGGATTTTGCCATATACTATCCATAGTATGTATTTTTATTGATATCACTTGAAACTTGAAAAAGAAACATGCTCATAATATGCTATTAAAAATAATCATGTAAATTAAGGAAGAAATATTCTACTGCAGCAAAAATATTAGAAAGATGATTTTATTTTTAAAAAATTGCCTAATTAACGAATTAATAAATCGAGTAAAGTAGAATGTTGTGTGGACACTGTAAACACATCAATATGCATAAATTTTTCCTGCATTATGAAATATACATTTAACAGAGGAAAAATAAAAATAGTTTTGTAAATTAAGCTTATGTTCACTGTGAACGTGTAAAATTTCCTGAATGTGGTTTATTAACGACAAAAATTATCAAATAAGACATGTTTAAATGTATATTGATTACTTACGGTGGACAGCACAAATTATGCGTTTTGTGACTCTGGATAGTGTTCTTTATCTTTTAGAAGAAAACTGAGACAGTGTTTACAGTCACAATGGCTATGAATGTCTTTTGAGGGCAATTCTCTACAAAGCAAATCATAGTAGTTTGTGATGATTTCTGAAAACTGCAAATATGTATACCTTTTGTAATCATGAAATCTTAGTCAAAGAAACTTCATAGCTTCAAAATTAACACATGGATCGGCGCAACTTTAAGAAATCGAGTCAGGATCGTTTAGGAAGAAATGTGTACTTTAGAAATTACAATACTTTCAGAAGCCTACGCCAAATTAGTTTATCTGTTCACTTCATTATCGCCAATAATGATAAAACTAGAAAAAAAAAAAAAACATGGGATCAAGATGAGATCATAATATAATCGTTTAAGTTTATATGAATAATAAAATTCCAGAAAATGGTTTTATAAAAATTTTTATTTGGATCAGTGTATTAGGTTAAAATTCAAACAAAAGTTTTTGGAATATATTTTTACTGTGCTTATTCAATATAATTATAGAATTTTATATAATTTGCCCTAGAGTAGTCAAAATTGGTTGGGCCAAATGATTTTCTCCTTTAATTTATTACTTTTATGATTTCTTACAAATTAAGTAATGTAGTTATTGGAATCTTACAAATTTTGGTTAGGTATGTTATTTTGACGTTCGTCATTTTCTATTAGAATATATGACGTTACTGTCTTCAATAACAACAGATAATCTCTTTGGTTTTTGATTTCCGTTCCATTACTGAACTTGGGTGATATTTTCTTTTGATCAGAATATAAGCATAACTTTCAACAACAAAGTTCAATAATATCCATCGTGTCAATGAATTTTTAATACACAGATATTGCTATTATACGACTACCAAGAAAACCTCACTCTGAAATAAATCTTTGAAAAATTGGCGGCAAGTAGTGTTCTGGTTTTAGAATAATGTTCTTGTTCCTCTGCAAAATGATATATTTATGCATTTAAGAATCATACAAAAAATACATTTTTAATATCAAAAAAGAAATATATTCACTTGCACCAAATAATAATTTATGTTTTTACATTATCTGGCTTAGAGCGAATTCTTTCATACGAGAATGTGATTATGTGAATATTGTAAGCTGTATGTTATATATTTTGTAATAAACTGAACTTTTGTAAATATAAGCTTCTGTACAACAGACTACATAGTATTAAATAAAAATGTTATTGGTCGTTACTTTTTGTCATTTATTTTGTAATTTCAGTACGTAAATAAAAGTAAAGAAAGAATTAAACAACTATGATTATTTATTCTCTAAGTCAAATGCTATTAAACAACTTCTTCACAAGCACAAACAGCACCAAGTTTAACTTAGCTATCTCAACTAGAAATGTAAAATTCCCGGAAATTTTGGAAATAAACGGGGAATTATGGGAATATTAAGAATTTTGAGGGAATAAACTCAACAAATCATCTTTCGTTTAATAGATTATCTTGCTTTCCATTCATTAAGAAAAGTGGAAGTAAACTACGTAATAATGTGAAAAAAAATTAGTTTTGTCTTCTAATACGAAAGTTAGTTTCGTACTGAGAAAACAAAAATACTTTATAAAATAATAAAAATATCAAGATATATTTTTCAGGACTGTCAGAATAAATTTTGACATTTTTATGTTCCTGTCGTTATAAATTCCTACATTTGTGCAGAGAAAGAAAAAAAAAAATTCCTCCACATTAACTTTTGAAGTTACTCTAAATTGGTCATTAATGAAAATAGTTTTTTTCCTGGAAAACTTTCTATTATTGTAATTAGTAATAGAAATCATAAAATAAGGGAACTTTTATTTAAAGAAATATATGTTGAAAAATCTTCAAAAATTTCTAAATCATCAAAAAAATATCAACTCTCGAGATCTTTCAAAATTCCTGAGGGAATAAACCAGATTTATTCCCGTAAATAAATCCGGTTTTTTCCCTCCTTTACAACATTAGCCTCAACCACATGCTATCTCCACTGCTTTCTATCGTTAGTGACTCTTCTCCAATTCTTGATTTTTAAAGTATTTAGGTCTCTTTCAGTATCATTCAACTTTCTAGTAGGTGGTCTTCCTTTAGCCTGAAATCTCTCAAATTTTTTAAATGTTAAAAATTTTTCGGAAGCATCACACACACATCAGCAATACAAATAATTCCCTGAAACTTGACACTACTCAAATATATTATAGCCATAACATATATTATTCTTTACATTGGTGATGTTGAATTTTTGCAGACATTAATATCACTAAATTATCATATCCACGAAACATTAAAAACAATTATCAAAATTGTAATCTCAAAACAGATAAAGAGAAATAATTGTTTCACTATAAAAATTATGTTTAATTGCAAAAATGCAATTTATTATATTTTGAAATTTTTTTTATAAAAATAGTAATTATATATAATACAAAACTATAGGAATATTATGAATAGTTAATTAAGTCATTCATTTTGAGTAATGTGATATAAATAGTCATGAGATTAAACTACATAATTTTCCCTTTTTATATTTAACAATTAAAAAATAGTGTTTATAACTTATCTTGCAATATGGATTAAATATAATCCATATTGCTATCTAAAATCTATAGTTTATTACTTTAAAATTTTAATTGTGTGGGAAACATTAACATCAATTTCTAAAATTCATGATAGAAAATGTTTTTCAGTTTAATCAATATTTAATTGTAATAATAAATTTGTTAAATGTAGAAAAATTATACCTAATAATTAACATGTTGCAAAACTAACATTTAATGTTACAGCCAATGTATATTGTTAAAAATTAAATTTTACTGAAATGAGTTATTTAAATTTTTTTTAATTTTCTGCAATATAACAAAATACTAAATATTATTAAGCAATTTTTAAAAACCAAAATCACTTGAGTTTCATTCATTACATATAACAATTAGTAGAAAAATATTTTATACAACTAATTTCAAAGCTTGAAAGCAATTTAATTTTAACTAAAAGAATTATATTTCGTTTACTTGCATAAAAAGAAGTTTTTATGAAGTTCATCTCAACTTTCCAAGGAAAAATGGAAAATTAAAGGCCTTGTACAAATCAAAATGAAAGGAAATAATTTTTGTTTTTCACACAATAAGGATTTTTAATTCTGCATTTTAAAATATTTTAAGTATGGAGACAGAAATAATAGCACTTTCTTTTTCATATTTCGTACTAAACTTAACATTAAATAAATTTAAAATATATATAATATTAAATCAAAACTTGTAAGAATGAGACACACAAAATATTGGAATTCAATTTATATTTCTGTCAATTATTTTTTAAACAGGTTTAAAAACTCACACAACACCACAATAAATCACATTAATCACCCACAAATTGATTCTCAAGCAAATTAATTTTAATACACAATCCAATCTCATTAGCATAATCAATACCCATCAACACATTGCATTGGTCCTATATATTACATTTATGATAAATACACTAACCCTATTTATGAAATATAACTCAACATCATCAACTTTTATATACATACCACATTTTATACACTACTTGTGTAGTAATAAAACAATTCATTAACAAATAAAAACATTAACAAATGTATTTACAGAAATTCTACACTTCAAAACGCAATATTACTGTTTAGTTTTACAATATTCATTTTAAATTAACCACAAGTAAATTATACATAAAAAGTAGCATTTACACTCGTGCAAGAAACTTTTGGAATTAAATATTTAATTATTAATAACTATAAAAAATACATCTTAATTTTTCAATATTACTTTAAAACCCAACCAGAATAAAAAATGAATAAATTATTATAATGAAAGTTTTATTTAAGTCTAACAAAACTAATAAAAGGCAACTTAAACAATATATATCAATTGTCAATGAACACAAGCCATTTAATTTACAGTCAAATCCCACCTGAACAAATTATTAATATTTGAATAATGATTTAACAGAACTACATTCTTTGTAATTTCATGAACTTGATAAGCAAACACGTTGTGCTTTTTAGAAATCACCTTTTAAATTTTCTCTTTTGAAGTCTCTTGTGTTTATCTACTATACATATTTTAAAAGGATAGAAATGCTGAAATAAATTTGCTTTCCTATTATATTTTTCAAATTTTTTTCAACCTGATAATTGTAATGGTAAAAGAATTTCATTGGAGCGAAATCCAAATTTCAGAAAACATGGTAGAAATAAAACAACTCATAGTGGTGGAAGTGTACAATAAAAGGGGAGAAAACATTGATAACACATGATAATCAGTACATTGCTTTAACGAAAAAAAGCACATTGATTTCAGAATACTATACATGCAAACACAAAAAATTTTGAAATTTTATTAATTAAAATATTAATAAAGACATTTAATAATAAACATTTAAAAAAATAAATGGAAGAATGATAAAATATTTAAAGAATAAAAGCAATCACAGATGAAACTAAAAGTTCATACTTTCATTCTTTTTCATTATATGCCTCAGACAAATAAGAATAAAACCTTCAGATAGATCGAAAAATGCAACTGCAAAAAATATTAAATCCTTATCTTCTGAATGTATAAATAGTTTATAATCCCAGTTAAATAAATAAGTTTTCAAACTGTGTTAAGTGTTTGAATAAAAATGAAGATATAGAAGAATGATTACTCTATAATTGATAATTATGAGCTTATTTTTCAACTATTCAATTCAGCAAACAGAAGATATTTATATATATACTAATTTTTCCCAATAAATTGTACAGTTACTCTTAACTTACTAAATTGGGTCATAATAAAATACACACAAAATAGCAAAATTATCAATAAAACTTATCAAAAAGACTTTAGAAAAGATTAATAAATGAAATTAGAATTAACAAGTTTAAGAAAATCAAAGCAAAGTGTTAAAATGATGCTCAAATTTCAAACATTTCTTATTGATGTATTTTGAATGGGAGCAAATCTGATTTTTTTTAGTTTCACTTGAGTGATACTAATGATTTCAATATTTCTTCTTATTTGGTATTTTATTTACAGCAAAACTTCAGTTATATTAAATATAATCAGGAAGTTTCATAATAATAAACTAGGACAACTTGTTAAAGAGACAAAGAGAAACTAATGAGAATAAATTCCGTAGAAAATTTTTTTGTTTTTAGAATCTATAAGCAATTTTGAAAATTTAATATTTTCATATTTGGAAGATTATTCTGGAAACACTATCCAAATATTTATCATCAAAAGCAAATCCGAATTTTTAGAACAGTAATTTATTCAAATCTTACTTTGGATATATCCCACTTTAATTGTGAAAAAGATCATACAACTTATGTTTGTTATTAATTAAAAAAATGCAAATTATATAAATAAAAATATTAAGTTGTATTTCATTAAAAAATTTTTTATTCAATATTATTGAATTAAAACTGTACATTTGCTTTTCTTGTTTTTTCAACATAACACATTTTTCTGCGTAATAAACCTTACTTGGTCTTTGATACATATTTAAGTTAGATAATTAAACATTAGCTTAATATATATTTTAAATCATGTCATCAGTATCATAGAATCTTATGAGTGTATTATAACATATTTCCATATAAAAATTTCTATTCTCAGAATAATTTAAAGAGCAATTTGTTTATAAAAAATTCTTCTCCATGTCAATTTTTTTTAAAGTGAGTATAATGGCAATAAAATGAAAGCATAACAAATAATTATAAGGATATTTTTTATATATATAAAACTGAACTACTAACGAAGGAAATAATTACATATTTGGTATAATTTTATACAAATAATGGATATTATAATTTTTATTTGTTTAAAATTCTTCCCTTTAAGCAAAACTAAATGAAAGTGAGTTTCTGCTAAGATTAAATGTTAGAATTATTGTAAGTGAAATATTAATTTAACATAAATTTAAACAATTAAGATTTTTTTTATTAACAGTTAATTCATAAGTTATATTAAAGAATAATTGCATAGTTGATTATATAATTATTTAAAGGGAAAGAAATAATTAAGAAATCAAAAGTGAATAAAACTTTTTGATGCACGAGTTTATGGAGAAGAAAAATTTATTTAAGTTTAATTAATGAATAAAAACTACAATAAAATACATTGTTAACAGCTCAACTAAAAGAAAATAATTCTCTAGCATTGATCTTTTTAAATTTATCAGTATTTTTGGAAAATGTATAATATTTTTTATAAGATTTTCTGATCTTATCTAGATTAAAAAAATTTCATTAAGAAAATGTCATCCAAATTATATATTATTTAGAATGACTTTTAAAAATTAAGACGATTTATTAATACTTTTTGTAAGCAAAAATTTCTATACATATGACTAAAGTAAATAATAAAATGTAAACTAAACACATAAACTGCAATATAGTGAACAACACTTTTTTTATATAAAATATCAACTTCATCAAGTGCATATATAGATTTTAAAAGCACTAACACTAGAAAAATTATACAGGAAAGTAAAAATTTGAAGACATCATAATTTTATAGACCAACAAAGAAAGAACTTATATAGAAAAAATTCTTAAATAATGGAAAATGTAACATGTATAGATGGAATTTTAAAGTAATTTTTTTGATATAAAATGCAATAAGATTGACTAATATTTTAACTATGAAGAGAAATCCACATAATGCATGACTCAACATATTCTAAAATTAAAAATCAATAAATTGCAAAAACTTCAAAATTATAATGAGCAAATCAAAAAAATAAAGTAGAATAGCAATCTATAATTTACTATGAATTAAAAATTTCTTTTAAAAATTATATTCTAATGTTTGGTGAAATAATGAAAGTTTCATTATAAAGAATAAAAATGTACAACTAACATATTAAAAAAAAATTCAAATGATGCTCAGGCATGTGTATAAGTTTTTTAACCAGATTTATTTAAATAAAATATAATTATGATCAATTTACAAAAAGCAAAAAATAATGCACAAGTGCTTTGGCCAGTAAAAAATAAGTCCATTAATAAAATTGAAATGTAACAAAAGTGTAAAAAAATCATTTATACTGTACAACATCTTAAACAAGCTGATTTTTTCACACAAATTTTATAACTGAAATTTTTTGGACAATAAGACTAGGTTTCAAAAATAATCAAGGTATAAAGTGCAGTTACGATTTTAGATAATAACATAAATATATTTTCCTTTATTAAAATAAAAGGTAAAAAAATATCTTTTAATTTTTTATGATACAAAGACAATTAAATCTGGCAAACATTGTGGCATTCGACTTAAATGCATGAAAAGAACATGCAAAGGAGGGTGAAGTCCCATGTGTGCACAATCTACTTTTTTCAAATTCAAAACTGATATTTCCAAGATCTTCAGCATCAGTGAAAATGACTTTTAAAAAATTTCCTTCTAGGAAAATCATGGTGAGAATGCTGTTTCCACTTGTAAGAATTATATGGCTTGTCATAGTGGTGTCCAGAATAATGTTTACTCTATATAGAAGGAAACAAAATTATACTTAATTGAATAAAATTTTAATCAATAATTTATAATTTCAAGCAAATATTAATAATTCTGAAAAGTTAAAAAAAGTTTAAGCAGAAAAGGTATAACAATAATATAGATATATTGCAAATGAATATTAATGAGTAACAGGCGATTAAGTATCATTATTATTATATCAATATTTTTTTAATGCTATAAGTAATGATTAATAATTGGTGCCACTAAATACTATTTTAACAAAAATACATGAAGTAAGAAAACTTGTTACTCATGCAATAAATTTATATTAACAGAAAATAATAGTTTACTTTGTGTAATGCAAAAAGTTAAAACTATTACCCCATATTTATTATGATTATAGTTTCTTTCTCCATATTTCTGAAATGGATTTTGCTTTTGAAAGTGGTATCGATTACGAGCTTTATATTTCCTAACCTAAAACAGTAAGAAAAAATTAAATACATTTAAAAAAAAATGAAAGAATGTATGCTAATAGCAAATTACATCAATGATAAAATTTTTAAGCCTTAATATTTCAATAATATTTTGGGCTTAATCCTACTAGTCATTACTGGTGCCAAATGTACTAAACATATACATTACTGGACCAGAGTAAAACCTTAAGATTATATCAATTGCTCTCAGATTTCATGATGTAACTTGACATGTGCAGGTGTGTGAAATTTATTTGCACTTATGCTCAAAACAATTATGTTTGAAGTTGTGATACAAAAAATAAAGTTTTATTTTCAAAGTGAATAAAATTCAAACGCTTGAATTTTCCTATTTTTATGTAACTAGTGTCAGGTACAAATGTTAATAAATTGAATTGGATTTTTAAAAAATTAGAGTGAAAATTGTTTGATCAATGCCAACAATTCTTCTACAGGTGATATGGTGCATGTTTTTACTTTGTAATTCAATTCAAATTGCTGTTGTATATAATAATTTAAGTAATACATCAAGTATGTGTAGAAATATACTATAAACATATATATTTAGGGATACTTTTCCATTATACCCCTGGTTGACTCTAAATAAATAGCATGTTTCTTACAGAGAAGCAAAAATAATATAACATTATGAATTTAATTTTGATCAAAATCTTATTTAAAATTAAATATATTCCAATCAAATTTTTTTGTGCAAAAATTGAATGAAGAGTGAACAAAGCTAAAGCAAATTGGCACAGAAGATGACTTAGTCATAATTTTGTTAATTAAAAGGAGTATTACGATCACAATTCACCAAGGGTTGAAAACAGATAAATATAATTTTGTTTCATTGAAAGAATACATTATACATATGCAAGTGATCATCGATGCAATTGTTAAACAGCATCCACCAGAAATAAACATTAAAGTTTAAATAGGTTTTGTTTTTAAATAATAAACGATGCAAATATAATATTTAGAACAGTAATTTATGACTTTTCTTTCCCATTACGATAATTAGTGTACAGGGGTGAAATGATAAAATATCTATGGTTTATTATGAATTGTAATTCTTGTTAATTAGAAACACTCCAGTTTGCATAAAAATGTATATTATTTACATTATAGATTTAGTTTCATTGCCTGCTTGTTGTACATGTTATGTAAGGTTTTTAAGATGTGGGCACTACTACCAGATTAATAAAAACCAGAGCTTTTATAAAAATGTATGTCATTGATGTCACTGATTTAGCTTTACTGGCCAGTTGTCTCCTGTTTTAGATGGAGACAATCACAATGTATGTTTTCTTAAGGTAGGTGCCACAGCTGTTAATGAAAAATGCTATTTAGATTTTAAAAGTGGAGTTGTTAATACCTGCTTAATACTGTTAGGTACGATGTATTTTTGTTTTCTTTTAATTAAAAGAAATAATTAAAAAATCGTACATTTTATTGGCTGAGTACAAACTAATATTGATTTTTAGAGTTACTTTATATTTGCTTTGTGGTATGTATTCTTCATAAATTTTGAGAAACTAACTTCTAGTTATTAGTTCTGTAATATTTCTTTACAGGGTTCATACAGATTTCCAAGAATCAAATTCCAGGAGTTTTAAGGAGATTTTCAGGAGTCAATTCAAAAATTTCCAGGAGGTATCTCATTCACATTAAATAATTTTAAAAATTGTTCTTAACCAAATATGCATATAATTATGTACATGCAATATTTTTCATTCATTTCTGTAAGTAATAAAAATAAATAATTGCAAACATTAATGAGACTAGGACAATACTTAACATGAAAACAGTTTGAGGTGCAATTAGGGGTCAGAATAAAATAATGAGTTGTTTAGAGTTTTTAGACATTTCCAATAGATTCCTGTCTATTAATTTATTCAGTATTTCAAAATGTGTATGACAATTTTTTTTCAAATATAAATGCACTTACTTAAAACAAATACAACTATTAAATATAGTTTCAAGAGTACATTGGTCAGTGAAAAGACACTTTCCACCAGGCTTATTAAATAATTTTTATTTCACTTTCATTAATAAACAAAATTATGCTGATTCAATTGAATTATATGTAACTTTCATTAAGAGAAACATGGAAAATATGTTTGAACTCAAAAATTTTATATTTAAATATTAATATTCAAAGAATTTTTTACAATACAAGGAAAACAGCAGCAAATAGAAAAAGATTCAATTAAAATCGCCGGTCTTAATTGCACAATACATTAATTTTTGTTTGGTAATTATTTCACTTCACTTCACACATCAATCTAAATATTACTAATCCGAGTTATCATGAAATTGTTGTAGCTGAACTAGATATATAACTAGTTGTAGTAGAACGTTTATATAAGTCAACAGTTAAAAATACAAAAAATTTAATATCAATTGTGCCGCCATCTAGTATCAGTATTAAAAACTAATACTAGTTTAAGTTTTTCAAAATTTTTTTTGAAAATTTTAAAACAAAAAAAATTATAATATTTTGTATAAAAAAAATAAATGCATCAAGGATAGAAAAAATTCCAGGAGTAATTCACAATTTTCAAGGAGTCAAGTTGAAATTCTAGGAGTTTTAAGGGCCCTTAAATTTTGTTTTTTTGGAATTAAAGGAACTTCCAGGAGTTGTGCAAACCCTGTCTTTAGTACGTATAAAGAATAATGTTCAATATTTGAAAGTGCCAGTAATGTAAGATCGATTTATTTGAAATTTGAGCATGATAAAAATTTTGGTGATTGGACATAACACAAAATGACATAACTGTGTCGCCCTTGGCATGAATACTATAAATCACGGCAAAGCTGTACCAACTAGAAAATTTTCCATGATTTGTTTCTAAGACTACCATATCTTATCAAAGAAAAAAGTAATACAAACTTCATATTTTACCAGTAGGGATATATTGTATGTTTCAAGAAGTAATTTATTTCTCATAAAAAATAAAGTTACAAAAATATAATTATTTATATTCAATTGTAAAATTTATTTCACATTGTTTAAAATTATATTCAGTAAAAAATTTCAGTAATGAAATAAGCAAAATTCATGAATTTCTTCATACCATTACAATTATTATGAAATTCTTTTATGTTTAACTTCAGAAAAGTAACAAAATTAAATGGAGACAGCATATTAACAATTGATGTAGTCACAGTAACATCCAAACAGTTTAATGAAGATAAGTGGATATAGAACTGCATTTATCAAGCTAACCAAAACATAAGTAAAAGTTACATAAATTAAACTGTCCTCACAAAAACAATTAGACACACTTACTCTTCCTTTGTCAAATTCATCATCATAATCATCGAAGGATTTTCTCTTTTCATTGCTTGAATTACCCGAATCTCGGTGAAGCGTATCACCTTTCCATGTTGGTACTAAAATTTGCAGAACAATATGTGAAAATTTATGTAAGTTAAGAAACTTTATTGTCTTGAAAAATATTAATCAGTATTTTTCTATATGAAGCAGACTGGTGTTTAAAAAAATATTTCATAAATCTAAATTACCTCATAAATAAAAGAGATTACTGTAAAAGTCATTTTTAAATATTTGAGCAAAAAGCTGCAGTACTGTACATCACTTAGAAACAATTTAATAGAAAAAACCTAATTAATCAATAAAAAGTAATATATAAATAATTTTCAAATAAAAATGATTTAAAATGCATATTAAACTACTTAAATGCATGTCTATTACTTTCTGTTTATACTACTTATAAATAATTGTTAATACAATACAAAAACTTAAGGGTCATTTCATGTAAAACTAATTATCATATTACGATCACTTTTTCACACAGGTAGGTAGTTTTAATTAGAGAATACAATTTATATTGGATTTTGACCCAATATAAACTTGTATGCTAGGAGTGTTTGGTTATTGTCATAGTCATTTTTTGCTCTAGGGCAAATTGTAATAGCTTAAAATGGATTCTGAACCCCCTACAAACATCTGCTCATAAAGTGGGTATCAAACTCACAAACTATTGCAATGAAGAGCAGATTAATGACTATTTGGCTGCCAGCTCAGGTGGAAATTAAAAGAAAGAACTTCTGAACTCAAATTGCTAAACTTTCTGTTGGTGGCAGCTGAAATAAATTTGAGTAGGGGGGAGGTAGAAGATTATTTTCTACACACGAGAGGGCTAATTATATCAAAACCTACAAGTTTAAAGTGGATTTTGAATTACCATAAACATCTAAGGCTGAAAAAGGACTCAAAACCCACTAATTGTTGAATTAAGGGACAGATCTGCCAGTTTGGTAATAGAAGATATAGATAATGTTCAACATTAAAATTATACACTAAAGCAGTTTTGTTTTCTTATGTGTAAGCAAAATATTCATTATTTAGTTTACTTCAAAAAATTTAATAAACTCAATAAGTAAATGCAAGAATTTTTAAAAAGAAGTAAAATTTTTTTCATACCTGGAGCTCCATAAAAGTAGCTTGAATTTTTATTTAATTCTTTAACAACATTCGATTTGTGATCATTTTTCCTTTGAGAACTTGAACTAAAATGACTTTTTTCTTCTTTGCCATAGTAGTTTTTACCTGTTTTAAACACAAAACTGTTAATAGCTGACATATAAAACTAGTGTAAATTACACCCAACACAAGTTAATAAAGGTGCAAAATACGTTATAAAATATAAAACAATCGTAATAAATTAAAACACAAATCAAAAGATTTTTCTCCCAAGAAATTTAAATAAAAGTTAATATATTTTTAATCTTTTCTGCTTGTTTATAAATAGGAATTTTTATTTTTAAAATTCAAATCATGTTGATCTTCATTCACACTTGCAAGTATGTAACATATTATGCTTGGCATGGTATACTTAGAAATAATTTTTTAAGACAAACACTGCCTAATATGTGTTTGTATGAAGGAATTACAAATTGTACAGATTTTATCCAATACACTATTTTCAAGCATACTAATCAATTTACTATATTGATCCAAATATGTTTAAGTATTTCACTTTTCATTTTTGTTCTACTCTTATACAAACCTCAAAAGTTGGAGATGTCAGATTTTTCAGTTTGGCAAGTCTTAAAGCTCTTCCAATTCATTATACTAAAATATAATGAAAATTAAAAAATATGTCATATTTGAGCAAAATGGCAGTGAGAGTACATGACAGAAATTTATGTAAGCATAATATATTCAACTTATATTACCCCCTAAAACAATTCTTATGAAATGTTAGAAAGAAAAATAAATATGTTAAATATAATAATAAAAATTATGTCTACTCTTTTCAGTAAAAATTGATTTGAAATTTTTACATTTCAAGTTTTTCCCACTTTATAGATTTTTTAACCAAAATTATCACAGAATTTAAAATTAATAAAAACAATCTAAAAGGAAATGAATATAGAAATTATTTAAAATTGAAGGAATGATTTGAAATTGAAGACACAATTATAATATTATCTTTATTAAATTTCCCCTTGCCAAACTTACTTTCATTAATCTCAACTTCAACACCCACTCCATCAATCATTTCATTTTCATGAAAACATATTTCAAAACACACTTCTTGATAAAAACTCATCCAATCAGTCACAATCTGCTTAGCCAAATGCAAATCATTCACAATAAAATCACATGTACATCCTTTCACCTACATAACAGTCATCAATAAACACTCATTTCCAATCTACTCTTAGAAAACTAAGAACCTTTACCTACAAATCTCTTAACATGATGTGCATTCTCGTCTTCCTTTTGACATACCCAAACACACCCAGCACTACATCATTACTAACACACAAAATCACATTAGACCACACTTAATACATACATACTTATCAGCAATCAAATCTACCTTTATGCCCCATTCAACAGCTTTTTTATTTTCATCATGCTCATAATAATAATAAAATCCACAAATTCAATATATTAACATCCATACTTGTTATCTATAGCAAGCACACATAAAATAAATACTAAAACTGAAAATCAAATACAAAAATAAAATTTATTTCATTAACTTCAAAGTAAATTTTACTTGAGAAACTTAAAAAGTTTACTTAAAACTAATATTAAATAATATAACTTTCAAAAATTCAAAATAAAAGCATTAAATATTCACTTTTCAAAATCTTAAACTGTAATGAAATAAAAAAATTTACTAATAAAATACTTCAAGGGTTATTGCACACAAGACAAGTGCATGTACACAATTATGTTACATCATAAAAACGGAAGAAATAATTATACAAATGTATACCAATGCAGTAAACCAGTTCAGTGCATTTTATTACCAGCACTGGCACCTAGTGTTTATCCAGAATTCTGAACATTATCAGCTATAACTAAAAACATTTCAGCACTTCAATTGAGAAGTTTATTACTATAACAATGAGACAAAATCAAATATTTCTACTCTATAATTAGGAATATTTTCATAAAAAAGTTGTATTAGTTAATTAAATAACCCGAAATATATACGACTTGGAAAGAAGTCTCTTTCCTAGAGACATTATTTTGTCATAATTTCATAATTTTTTAATAATGAACATAAAAAATTATAGTTCAAAACAATTTTTCATCAATTGTGCACTTATATATTCAAAGAAAATTTTCAATATATAACTTACTTTACTTTTAACAACTCTAATCAAAATGAAAACCAAAATAAAGTCTGGAAACATTTAGAATAAATATTGTAAATGAAATGAAGAAAAAAATTTTTTTTCAATTAATCATTTTTTAGTGCAATATGTAAACACTTTCGTAATGGCTTAAATGAGTTAAAATAATTAATTATTTCTAAGTTTTTAAGGAATTTAGTGACTTATATAAATACAATAATTCTGTTACCTTTAAATTACAACAAATTATTTACATTATTCCTTTAATTTTGCAGACATTTAATGATAAAAATAAAAATTTTTTAAATTTTTTTTATGAAATAAAATATTATTGTGTTTTCTATTAATTTAATAATTGTGAGACTGATTAAAAACAATCCATCAATTAACAAAAATATATACGCGTACCTTTGGAAGCTAGTAAGCCACTTTCAATACTATCTTTTGTTTTTTCAACCCATTCATACTCAAAATTTGACTTGGAGGAACTGGCCCGGTTAGATGTATTTTTTAAATCATTTGATTTTTTTATACTTGAACTGTCACTGAAATTTGAAGTTTTAGAGGATGATTTTGATACAGAACTGTTTGTGTTTAAAAACTCAGAATTTCTATGAGGTGAAGAAACAGTACTTTCAGCACTCTTACATTTATTTGAAAGGTATGAATGTTTGTGTTCCTTAATGTCATTTAATTCAGATTTCTTTTCACTGTTTAGGAAGTCTGTTGTGTATTTAGCTTTTTTAGATACAGGACTATATTGGCTTTCACCGTTGTGAAACTCGGAGTTCTTAGAAAATTTCTGATCAAAGTCACTACATTTCCTTTTAAGAAAGGTACTTTGTTGCTGCTTTTCTTCCCCACGAAATGTCTTGACTCGTTCATTTTCTTGCTTGCGAAAATCACAATGTTTACTAGAAGGTAAGCCATTTATTATTTCACTAGCAGCGATACGTTCTGAAGATTCCTGCAAATTATCCTGAGAAACTGGATGAACTTTAATCTGTACAGATACACCTGCGTCACCATTTGACATAAGTGGAGCATTTTGAACTGGTTTAGTGGGTTCATTAATATCTTGCTCACTGCAGTCCATAATAGAAGGCATGCTCAAGCCAGGGCAGTTTATATTTGTACTAGTGACATGCCAATCTGTTGTAGAATGAACACTGTTAAAGCTAGAATTTGAATCGGCACCCGGTGATAGTACTGGTGCATCAGTGATAGTCCATGCACCAGTTGCTATGATTTTGGATGAGGTAGCAGAACTACTTGAACTGGACGATGAGAATTTATTGACATTTAGAACAGGTTTAGATAACTTTCTCTTAATTTCAAGGTTAGAAAAGTTACCACTAGAATTGTGTTTGGCACTGTCAAGTTTTGAAACTTCTGTACAACTGAGAGATTCACCTTTAGAGTTCACTTGCCGGTTGTCATTTTCATCAGAAGAATCTGATGAGTCTTCAACATAAGGCACAAGTACAGAATGATTGTTTTCAATTTTGGAGGTATTCTGGAAAGCTTTTATCTTTTTTGCAGGAGATGAAGTTGGACTTGCAGACTGAATAGTATCACGTACACTTGTTGCAACTGGTCGAATGCCAAATGAGATTTTTTCTCTATTTGTATTTGGAGAGAGGCCATTTCTTTTATTGAGATTAATTGTGGGATACATTCGTTGTTTCAGCTTCGGGCTTGATTGTCTGGATTGATTGTGTTCACTCAAAGGAGATTTTATATGAGAAATTTCAGGTATTTTCACATAATTGCAAGCTAAAATAAAATATAGAATGAAAATTAGAATATCATTTATAATTAAAAAAATAATAAAGAATATCAAGAATTTCTATTTACCAGGAGAATTCCCTTTAATGAATGTATTTCTATTTTCAAAAGATTTCTAAACAGGAATAAGAAAAATTATCATTAAAAAATTCATGATATGAAATAAAAAGATACAATTTAATGCTTCCAAGAAAAAAATATATGCATAAATAAAAATGGATAATCAATTGACAATTAGTTATTTTTGGATAAACTATAATTAACCCTTTGACACGTGCAATATTTTTTTTAAATTTTAAACCAAAGAACTCTAAAAATTGAATGTTATGATCTCACAGACAAATAATATATGAATTTTAAAAAATCTACACCCACCCATTTATCTGTGGGTGGTGGTCGCAAGACGCAGCCAGCGCGCGTCTAGGACCTTGAAACTTACTGAGTTAGTAGGGGAAAAAAACTTACCTTGTTTTGGCCGTGCTTTCAATAAATGACGATTATTGCAAACTTCTTAGATAGTTTGTATTTAAAATGCAGTATATTATTTTTTTTACAATATTTTACAAAATAAAGACTAGGAAAAATGAAAAATTAAACATTTATATAATTTTGTTGCTATAAAAACTCGATTTTTTCACTTTCTGTCTCCTATTCCAATTTATTTGGGTTACTCGGGAAGGACCAGGTAAATTTATATCGATATTGTCTTCATCTTCTGATCCTTCATCACTTTCCACCTGAAGATTATCATTAACAGTGAATGGCACATTTTCTTCTTTGTCACTATCATCACCCGAGACTTCTGATTCTGGATCTGAAGGAAGTTCTTCAAATAAAGCCAATGCCTCAGATATTCCTAGCCCATTGCGAGGCATTTTCAATTTGAACAGTAGAAAAAATATTTACATATAGTTAAAATATATTGCTATTAATTATTTTAAATTTAAATAAAACTTTTATGTAAATACTATTTTTGAATATATATATATATATTTACATTAATTTTAAAACACACAAAATACTACTAAATAAAAATTTTCGTACTAGCCTGGGAGCAAACGCAACATTCAACGCAAAGAAAAATCTGAAACTGAAAAGTCTTTCTGAAACAGAAATTGCGAAATCACGTGTTCACTGGCAATATAAAGTCCACATGTTGTTTACAAGTAAAATGATCCTATGATTCAAATCCCCCTCCCCCACACTCCTAAATACTCTAATTTCCAGTCATAATATATACTCTGTAATTTGACAGCCAGTGAGCGCTGGCCATGTTTATTTAGTTTGCTCTTCAAGTAAGTCATGTGTTCTAGCTGCATGGTGGTTTCGCGGTGCAACCACCAGAAATTTCCCTCAAAAAAGGAAAGTTTTTTACGTATCTAGTTCAAATTACTGCTGCATTTATATTGTTTATGACAGACATGAAGATATAGGAAGAAAAAATTTCGAATATTTATCATTATTTACATTAAAAAAGAAGGTTATTTTGTGTTGTTAAAAATGAACATTAAATAATGCCATATTGGAAGGAGTCCGGCCTGAAATTTATGGGTGCTGCCATCTGTTAGTGTTATTTAAAAGTAAAAGATATGAAATCTATAAAGTTTAAGTGAAAAATCGTGAAAAGGAATCAAGAAAAAAATTGAAAATTGATGGTTTCATGGCGCGACCACCACGCGTTAAAGGGTTAAGCTATATATATAATGAAATTACAAGCACACAAAAAATAACATGCATATTTAAAATAACAATGCAAAAATGCTCAATTTATTTAGCCTTTCTTATTTTTTATTCAAAAGTATTAAAAAAAAAAAGACTTAACAGGATAAATTACTAATCAAATGCACTGCATTTATTCAGTAATGTTTATTTTGTACCCATAATAACAAAGTTTGGTTTAGTTTGTTTGTCGCTCAACGGTCATTTTTTTGCACGCAAGGGCTAATTAGACCGGGACCTATGGTTTAAAGTGGATTCCGAACCACTACAAACATCCATGCCCAAGGTGGGATTCGAACTCATGAACTGTTAAACCGAAGGCAAGAGCGCTAACTATTCGGTTTCCAGCTCGGCCCCATAATAACAAAGATTACTGATAGAAAATATAATCATTCTAACAAACTTTTTATAAATAAATAAATTTAAAAAAATGAATAATTTTTTGTTAACAAAGCTAACTCTACCCTTTAATTTTTCAATCATAAGTTTATTATTTTATTGTAATTAGAAGAATATTTATTATATTACAAATTAAAAATATTTATTATTCCCCCTTTTTAAATAACAATAAAATTTGTAATGTTTATTATTGTTCATTTTTAATTATGAGCTAACTTAAATTCCTTTACATGGGCAATGTTTTCTTGATGAAAACCAGATTTTGGATAATAATTTCAGATTAAAGTTGTTTCTAATGCAGAATAATTACATAACTTTATGCTGTTAAATAATAAATAGATAATATAGAACTTCATGGAAAGAAAGTACACTATAATAAATATATTTAAATTATTAGTGGAGTATAAAAGAACATCTAATAATAACAATATCTAAAATAATAAAGTAAAGAAAAAACATTAATCCAGCTAAAGTGTGAAGAGTCAGAATACACTTACTTTAACTAATGAGCCTTCTGATGAAATAGCTTTGATGTAGAACAAAACATATGCACTCTGATTCAGAACTTGTGTTAAACTTACTTGATGAACCTAAAATTATAAAATATTCAATATTATTCATTTTAATGGTTGTAGCACACTAAAATTTGACATTTACTGTTTTAAATTCAGTGATTTCTTAAATTTCTGTTTAAATAAGTAAAAGAATTTCATGAAGTAAAACTAGAATAGATTTTTTGTAAAATAAAATTGTTTTATGCAGAAGGAAAGATTATAAAACAAAGTAGGGAGCAGAATTAAAAAATGAAAAGTTTATAAAATTAAACACATCACAGATGATTAAGTTTTTTGATGCAATTTTTATAGGTTTTAGTTTATCACTCAAAAGTCATTTTCTGTAGCACGAGGGCTAATCAAACAAGGACTTACAATTTAAAGTGGATTCCCAACTACTACAAACACCCAAGCCTAAGGTGGATTTGAACAACAAACTGTTGAACTAAAATCTAAACGCTAACCATTTGATTGGCAACTTGGCAATTTATGTAGAGAAAAAATAAAGCTGAATAAGATCACAGTAGCATCACAAAATAATTTTGTAAATTAACTCAAATTATTGAACATGATTCTCTTATAATATATATAATCACAATAAATGAATAAAAAAACCCAATAGTAAATTTATTAAAATAGATAGAAAATATAATTTCAGAATTAGGTGAAGTTATTAACAACTCTACATATACTTTTTGTTTACGTACTTTATACAAATTGAAAAAAAGTCATTTTAACTGACTAAGTTATTCATCATAAAAACATACACATAAGCAAAAACATGCATTTAGAGTTTGATAGCAACCAATAAATGGAAATATGAAAGGTCGTAATACAAAAAAAATAAAATTAAGTCTTAACATTAACAGTGTCTAAGAAGCCCTATTGTGAAATGAGCAAATTTTAAGAACAAAGACCATTTCAGCATTAATTAACAAAATAACTTTTAACCCAAAAGTTGTAGCCGGCTCTTCAATTTCAAGTGAATAAATTTCATATTGCAAATATTAAGTCAGACCCATCACTTTTGATCTCAATACATATTTGAATCACTTTTTATGTTATTGGTTCTGTGTAAATTTAAAAAGCAAAAGTTTTACATAGGCTGAAAAAAATTTTTTATTTCAGAAGAGATACCTGTTTCTATGATAAAAAAAAAAGACAAGCATGCTTACATATTGTAAACTAGTTTGGATTAAAAATTAGTACCTATCAATGTTGTTGTAAAACACAAAGTTGATTTTTAAGAATATTTTGCTAAGCTATATGTTTTATAATCATTTTACAACATTACCCTTTGATCATCCATGATATACCAGAAGCCATTAGAATTCTTCACATAACAATAATAATGCCCAGAATTACAACTTGGTCCAGAATGTACTAGAACAGCATTTAAACGGTACCAAACAGGTTCTCCCTGTAAAAATGTTTAAGTAAATAAAATTATTTACATATATATATATATATATATATATATATATATATATATATATATATATATATATATATATATATATATATATATATATATATAATAAACAAACAATATAAAAATATATCACCTTTGAATCTGACATATAGGGACGAAGATTCAATTTTTCAGGATACGTTATCTGTTTAGTAATTTTTCCACCAAAGGACCTATTGTAATCAAATCTGCAAGACATCATAAATAATTTAAATACATATATTTAAAATACACTACAATCCAAAAATAATCTTTATTTTTGTAATCAAGACAAAACTTTTAAAATGCTTGAATTAATGAAATCCCATTGCTTAAGAATATTTAAGATCCAAACCTTTTTAACTGAAAAGTAGCAACATTTGGTGCCTTATACACTGTAAATTTTTTTTGAGCAGTAACTTTCATCTTGCATTTAGGACATTTATAAGAATTTTCTTGTTCCAATAATTCTGGTTGAGTAAATTTTTCTAAGGCCTTTTCTAAGGAAAGCACATTTTGCTAGAATAAAAAATAACCATAAAAATATCAATTAATATTAAAGATAAATATTAAATAAATACAAAAGTTATGATTATTACTTCAGACTTTTCTAAGTCATCAAAATATAATTTAGATATTATGAATACTATATTAAAAGAATTCTTTTGAGAATAAAGTGTTTTTAAAAAAGTTTAAGGGACTAGCAAAATAAATGGACTATATCAATATTCAAACAGAAGTAATTTGGAATGTTAGCTGAACCTATTGCTACTAATTTTAATTACTTCATTAAGAGAATGCAGGGGTGTTTGTGGGACCCAAAAAATCCCCGGAAACTATTAAGGACTTACTACCGACATTTTGGAGTTTCGAGAAGGGGGGAGAAATAAAAAATTACAATTATGAAGTATTGAATGACCTAATTATTGCATTTTCTGCTTTCAAAGCAAACAAAATTACCCAGATCAAAATAAATTCATTATTATTCCTACTTCCTTTTGAACGACGATCCCCGGAATTTCCGGGTATCGAAGTTCAAAATCCCCGAATTCTGGGGTTTCCCGGAGCACAAACACCCCTGAGAATGTGATATTGTTTAATAATATTAAAAGCTCAATGATTATAGACATTCATATACAAGATGGTGACTGCCTCAAGAATACAAATTATAAATTTTTAAATGAGTTCAAAGAAAGAGCTCCAACTAGAAAAGCACAGAAAATACTTAATTACAAATTAGATTGTGAAAACTTACCTTAATGTCGAGAATGAAATCCATAAAATGATCAAATGTATTACTTTTCCCTTTACATTTCAGACAAGTAACTGGAAAATGAAATAATTTTTACAACATTTTGAATAAATCTTTTTTTTTTTGATAAAGAGTAAAGCATTTTTACAAAACTCTCACAATTTTAAAAGATCTGAAAAGTTTAAATTTATTATTTAGAAATATTTTTATTAATATAAATGAATAAAAATAAAATATAATGGTAAAATGCATCTTTACATGTCTTTTTTCAACAGTAATTTATGTAAATTACTGATGAAAAAGTGTGCAAAACAAAGGATTCTAATTAAGTTTATAAGAAAACCTTTTAACTCACAAATAATAATTTAATTTCATTACAGTTATGTCAAACAATGTATAAAAAATAGAGTAGCAATATTATGCAAATATTTGCACTTATGTCAATTTTACTTAATTTTTTTTATATAGAAATATAAAATACAAAAACTTTTATCAATTGCTCTCAACTATTACAGCAGTAAAATTAAAACTATAATGCTGATATTGCTTATATTTCTGAAGTAATAGCTATGACATGCTTAGATGCAGTCAATGGAATTTTTAAACTTTCTATTATGAAACAATCCAATATATACATTTCGTATAAATTGTCAAAAAACAAAATAATTTATCAGGAGTCATGATAAATTGCTGACATTCAAACACTGAATAAATATTAGTCTATTATTTTTAGCTAAGTAAATCGATTATGTATATAATATTTTTCACTATTTTTGACCGATTATAAACAATAAATTCATGTAAAAATTGAAAATGTTTGATTCAAAATTAATAACCATTATTAAACAATAAATGATAGTTACTATATAAAAAAAATTTCCCTCAATTACAATTCTTTATATTAATTGTTAGGTAAATTTTGGTCATTTAACTTCCTGTTCACAACTACATCCAATCAAAATGATTTTATTTAAAATATTTTCTAAATTTGCAGTCTTAAATACATCAGACAATAGCATAAGAAATTTATGCATTTTACTTAAATTATTTTACTTGCCTGATGGTGGGTTGGTTTGGTTTGTTTGTACACGAGGGCTAATTAGACAGGGACCTACGGTTTAAAGTGGATTCTGAACCACTACAAACATCCATGCCCAAGGTGGGATTCAAACTCATGAACTGTTGAACCGAAGGCAAGAGCGCTAACAATTTGGCTGTCAGCTCGGCTTTTTATATAGCAAGGTCCAAAAATAAACAAACTATGCCATTTACTTGCTACAGATCAAAACCCTAAACATAAAGTGTTTCATGCCACAGAATTGCAATGGATATTTTCTAATAATTTCTTTTTTTAAACACTAATATACAAAACTCATATTTAAACTACTATTTTAAAAAATATATTACTTTACATTTTGTTATAATTAAATATAAGCTATACAATATTGTAAATTAAACAGAAAGTAAAATTTACAAACTTTAATCAATATTTAAAATTAAGTAAAAAAATATCAGTATAGATATCAGATACTTATTTATAAAATAAAAAGGGAGAAAAAACATGGCAAAAATAAATTTTTTAAAGAAAATCATTTAAAAATAATGCTGTAAGAAGCCAATATACACACATGCTGGCATACACACAAGTCTGAAGTTTAGTTCTTGTTTATTAATAAACTAGTGTTTGTTAATGAACAAGAACTAAATTCTTTTCCCATGCTGATGTAGTTGTGTATTGTACATCTAAATTTATAAATACTGACTGGAGATAAAATATCCATATTTCTGAATTGAACGCCAATTTAGTGCTTTAATAAAAATGAATACACTGCTTATTATAAATTATTTTGATTATAATGCAAAAAAATATTTAAAATTTTATAAAAGTTTTATAAATTCTTTTACAATTTTCAATATTCTCTAAATTTAGTTCTAATTAGCCTAGTTAATGTACTGCTTAAAAATAAAAAGTACTTACCCTGACTGCGGTGATAGCCACCAAATATTTGATTTATGACTGTTGTTTCTTTGCTAGCAGGGTCTAATCTAGAAAATAAAAAAATCATGTTAAAATATTAATCAGAACATTACAATTTTCAAACAAATAAGTTTTTCAAAAGTTTACACCATGCAAATTATTAATCTTACAATGCCACACCTAATTCAATCTCAGCTTGAATTTTAAATTTAAACCATTTATCAAAAATAAATATAATTGGAAGCAATTGATAATATTGCAATAGTTGAAATTTCTTCATCAATCTAACAAATATTAAAATGAAAAAATACCTATTGATAAGATGTGAAACAATGAATATCTTACAATTAAGAGCAAGTTGAACTTGTAAAATCTACATAATGAATATTATGAAATCAAAATTAGAAGTACTAATTAAGTTAAAATTACAATTTTGTACATTGAAGCAGTTTAAGATGAATATTAAAACAGTTTGATATTTCAATCAAAATGGCAGTAAAATAAGGACAACAAATAAATAGAAAAATCCTAGGAACCAGCTTGGATTTGGCATGATTTCCAGCTTTCATGCTAAGCACTGCACAGTTACTTCACTGACCTAAACTAGAACACTGTGCAGTATTCAGTTTTCAAAATCTTGATTGCCCTAGTTTAAATTTCAAATATTTCCTTATAATTACTTACTACAAATATTTATTATGGTCTTTATATTTTATACTAATATATATATATATATATATATATATATATATATATATATATATATATATATATATATATATATATATATATATATATATATATACATGCACATAAACTTGCAACAAATTTCACACATGTTCACATCAGGTTATTGCCATAAAATCACAAAAATAGATCCTGGTGCAATGAAACAGTTTGGCACATTTATTGCTGATTATTTGACTAAATCCTAGGATTTAGTCAAATAGTTAATTATTTGACTAAATCCTAGGCTTCCTAGGATTTATTCAAATAATTAACTATAAAATCATTTTTACAGTTAAAAGTTGAAAAATATATGAATAAACATGAATTTACTTACTTTGAATAACCATTATTTTGAGACAGAGAGGATTTCCACAAATTGTCAATAACATATCGAAGAAATTCATGTGCATCTTCTTGCCTACCAAATTGAAAGTGCTTGGCAATCACTAGAAAATAAATTTGCAGAAAATTAGATAAGCTTTTAAAAATAATTAAAAAAAAGTAAAAAGAAGCTCTAAGCCTCTAAAAATATAAAACAATAAATTTTTTTTAAGTTTACAAACATAAATTTTCTTAAAGAATTTTTTATAAACCTTTTCTTAAATTAATATAATTTAATGTTGGTAAAATGTTATAGGGAAAAAATTATTTTGTTTTCGATTAAAATTTACAGAGATGTAAATTTATATTATAATTTATATTATGAGACAAAATATTATGAGAAGCACTAACAATTAAGATTTATTCTTTTAATATGAGAAATTTTTTAAATATATTAAAAAAATCTTAGTATTTGGCTATTATTTTATAATAAAACTTATGCTACAATTTTTTATATCATAATAAATCACATTATGATATAAAAAGTCGAAGCAGCAAAAATAAACACTACTCATACTTGAACATTAACTGCCTAGAATATTAATTAGATAACATTTACATAATTCAGATAAACTCAATCTAAGTCATTTTTCATAAACAAATGTTTGATACATTTAAAGCAAACACTGATGTCATATTTTAGAGCAAATTTTAAATATTCAATTGATAAGATAGTAGAAGATCAAATGGATAAATATTTTTCTAAAAATAAAGATATATTTATAACCTGCATCTTATATGCTAACAGAGAACAAATTATACAAATCTATTTTGATAATATTTTGCATTTCTAGCAACATTCAACACAATTATCAGATATTATAGAAAAGACAAAGTTTTGTGATCAAAGTCATTTACTTCTGGTTCTAATTATTTTTAAAGTAGAATTATGATTGAAAAGAAAAACATTCATATTTCTAGTTCAGATTTTAACCGGAAGCAACACTTATTTAATCAAAAGATTTAAATGTGTGATACCATTTTAATATAAATTATAATGACACAATAATTGAAATAATTTTCCAAATAAATACTAAAATGAAAATATTACATACATTTTAATCTTTGATATACATCAACTGGTTTGATGATTTCACCAGATTTACCAATTGCCCGTTTCATATGCTTCTGAAGGAGACACATCATGCAGAATCCTGTTATTGTGCCTGAAATTTAAAAAATGTTAACTTAATAAAACTAATATCATCAAATGTGAAAACTTTTAATGTTCACAAACAACTATATTGTAAAGGAACATTAGGAATGAAATATTTATTACATTTTATTAATACAAGAGTGATTTGCAATTATTTGAGACAAGCAATTTTAACTTAATCTATTTAAAATTAAATATTTATAATTTATCAAATATATATATATATATATATATATATATATATATATATATATATATATATATATATATATATATATATATTAAACATAAATTTCAAGTAGTAAAAAACAATTGTTTCAAGGAAGACTAATTTTTATATAAATTCAACTAGAAATGAATGTATATTCTAAGACTTGATTCAATCAAATTAATTTTAATAAGCATAAAGTTGGAAAAATTATTCTAACAAGAAATAATTAACAAATGCTGACTTTGTTACACATTAAAATTACTGACATACATGAAAAAAATCACATTATACAAAAGGAAATAATTGCAGATATCTTGCTAAACAAAACACATTAGAAAGAATTTAACATCAAAATAATATTTGCATTATTCACTTTTAAAAAATAGTTAATGAAGATCAAACAAAAGATATTAAAGTCTATAGAAAATAGAAACGCACAATTCTATTTTTTATATTTATTTTCAAGTACTTTGTATGGCATTTGATATTTGTATATAGGAGAAACACAAAACAAATTAGAAAATATTATTTTAATTTGATTTAAGCATCTAAAATGCTCATTTTATGAAAATATATTTACAATTTTGTCATTTCTTTATTTATTAATTACTCAAAAATGAAACATATTTGTGACATAATGTCCCTAATTTAATTGAATCTTTTTTTTCCAATGGTGGGCACAAGAGGGTATAACTATATGCCATAACAAGGCCAGAGACTGCTACTCATTTGTCGTTACCCAGCAGGCACCTGTGAACCAAGTCACTGAGGCGAGTAGCGTTACCCGTGCCATACCACCACAAACTTGTTTATTGGGTGGGCCACATTCATACAACAACACACAAGAAAGGACAGAGAGAACAGAGAAGGAAAGAAACATCCATGCCAGAACCAGGATTCGAACCTGGGACCGACAGCCCAGGAGTCAGGAACGCTAATCACTCAGCCAATCGGTCAGCAATTGAATCTAAACTTACAGAATATCATTCAAATCTAAACTAAAGTTCTACACAATTAAGAAAATTTAAAAATTCACCAAAAAATTGAAAAGAAAACTAAATAATGAACTATTGTTTGAATAAAAATAGTTTGATTACAACATAATGAAGATCAAAAGTAAGAGAAAACTAGTAAAATAAATTTGTAATTTGATCCATAAATTTTATTAACTAGACTTCTTAATTTATGAATGATTTCTAAAAAAAAATGTAACCTGTGATTATTAGATATTCAATTAGAAATCCAAATAGCAATGTCATATTAATGAAAGTAAACATGATACATATTTTAAAAGAAAATCAACTCATGAAAGTGTCACATTAAAAATTTTGTGGATTTGTCATAATTGTATAATCTAATTTGAATAGCAAATTATAAATTTTATACTAACATTTAGAAGGATGATCATTATCATGGAGGAGGTAATTTGCCAAAGGAGGACAATATGTTAAGCACTGGATAACTGTATTCATAAAACAAGTGTTTCCTAAATTATTAAGACCAGCTCCTATCTTGTGTACTTGCTTCCACTCAACATGTATTTTTCCTGTATAAAGTAAAGTTTTTGGTATTGGAATACAATCTTCTGTGATCTTCTCTTTACTGCCATTTAAAATAATTTTTTCTTTATTTCCATTGATAACAGCCTTTTCTTTATTTCCATTTAAAGTGAAGTAAGAATTATCTGCAAAAATTTAAAGACACAAAATATAAAAAAAATGTAACCATTATAGCAGAATCAATTATACCATAATGTAAAATTGTTAATGAAAAATTATTTTGTAAGCAAATGAATTAAAATTTGTACACAAATAAAAGTTTTAATAAACCAGATAAAGAAGTATAAACATCAAAACACAACACCATGAAGTAATAAATACAAATATAACAAATTTCCATTTAGAATCACTTACTAAATGTATTCTTGTTATGATCAACACATTTTATCTGTTTATGTGGGCTGCTAAATGATTCTTTTGTAGTTATAAAAGTAGTCATAGTTTTCTTTAATTGTTTAGAAGCAGGAATAACTTTGTTCTCACTTGGAAAGAAATCTATAGCGTCAGAAGCAAGTAATGATATTCTTGAACCAACAACAGCCTAAAAAATATACTCATTAAAAAAAGTAATAATTATAAATGATAAAAATACTTAAACTCATACACAGTTAGAATTTCATATATACGAAAGTTAGTAATAACACCGAAATATTTTTTTAATTTTATTTCAAATGCTTGAACAATTTGGCATGACATTAGGTCAATGCTTATATAATACTATATAAGCAATTACTATATTTTCCTGTATATAATCCATGGATTATGAGGTAAAAAGTTCAAATGTCATTTTATGCATTATACACCATTATGGGTTCTGATAAAAGACATTCTACATTAAAAAGGTTTACAATAAAGTTTTAAAAGAAACAGTTTATGTTTTATAAAATAAATAAGAGATGATGCTACAACTCAACTAACCTATTTCAGCTTTAATCAGTTTTGTCCAATTATGTTTAAGAATGAATTTGATTCCTCAGAAAGATATTACAGATGCTATTGGCAATCATCATTCGAATTTTGGCTTGACTCAAGTTGTTTGTATATTGTCATGTGGAAATGAAAGTGTAAAAGTTATATAGTAAATTTTAAACTAAAGATATATAGAAGGCAAAAAATGTATCTAACGTGTAGTTCAAAAACAACCCATTACTTTCATTTAATTATTTATGAAGCAAATATATATAATTTTTAAAGTATCTCTACTCTCATTTTAAAAGTTATCAAAAACTAAAAATTAATAAGCTTTACAAGAATCTTCTCAGAATTATTGGTCTCGATAGATCAGTGCTTTCACCTCAGTGCGATTAGGTGGATCCAATTAGATGTTTTTTTGTACAATCATACTGCATATTTTTTATTTTATGAAACAGTATATACTTCCGATGTAAAAATTGCTACAAATTATATGACATTTTATTATTTTACAGAAAAAAACTTTTTTCTTTATAATTTTACAGATAATATGCTACTGTGGATTATATAAAAAAAATATGGCAATTAATTTAATAAAATTTAGCAAAACATGCACAATATATATTTCAAGAAGTCCAAACAATTTTTGCCCTTCCTTCAAATTTAAAAATGTATTTATACAAGTCTAATATTATAGTTAAAATAATTTCATCAGTATGATCTAAGTTTAGTAGCCCTTAAAATTCTGAGAATACAGTACTCAACATGACTAGATTTAGGACACTTGCATCTTTTAAATAGATGTTCACTTTAAATAAATTATTAATCTTTAGTAACCTAAAATGATTAATTAATAATTATAATAGCTGCAATCAAACTAAATTAAAAGTGGTTGAAAATGGATCTTAAAATTACAGAAAAAAAACAAAAGATCTTTTTTAAAAATGAAATATCATACAATCAGTATTTTTTTGGTTCTTCCACCAGGTTCTTGTGTATTTGAGGTGAACACTTAATGATTGCTAATTATGCTGAAACTAGAGAGGAAGCTTTAGAGTTTTTAAAGCAATTTGATAATTTATGTAATTTTGATGTACGTATGATTGATTTCCCTCAAGTGATTTCTTGCCAAATCTAGTGTTAATTTGTTTTGATTATAGTGTTGTCCATTTAAGGTTTTGCCAGATTTGGGTGTTTTTGTGTTTCACATAATTTTTATGTCATATATATATGTTTTTTTTCAGTGGCAACAGCATATGAAGTTTTAGTTTTACTTTCAATTCAAACTTTTAGTTCTACATTTTAAATTTAAATATTTGTTTTAAGTTTCATTTCAAAGCCAATTGACCACTGCTTGCTGTTGTGTTTCATTGTCACCAGCGTCCAAACATTGCAAACTGTTCTTTTTTCCAATTTCATTTTGTTTATTTATCATACATTTTTAAATTTATTATTATATTTTCAACATGGTAAACTTTTTTTCCAATATCTTTTTGTTTATTATTTTCCCTTTTACTTATATATTTTTCCAAAATATCACCAAGCATATTCAACATGTGAGCTTGACATCGTATCAAGTAAGTCTATTATCGTAATTTACTTATTTCTTTAACCAGTTGTTTTGAAGAGAAGGCAAACGCAACAAAAAAGTTTTTGTACTCTACTAGTTCCAAGTTTCCCAACCAATGCACTAGAATAATCCATATAAATTATGTTAAAGGTATACCATTTTTTATTTGCCCATATTGGCACAGTTATCACTATTTTTAAACAATTTTAATTTTTTGAATATTTTTTACGGATAAAAAATCAAACATAAATAGCTATATTAAAAAAATGTTTACCTTCTAAATTTACAATACGAAGTAGGCAAATTATATTTGAAAAAATAAAGTCATACAATAATTTATAATGATATTAAACAGGCAGCAAAAAATTCAAGATAAAGTTCATAAAACTCAATGGCAGTTAATTTTTAACACTGTAAATAATCTCATGGTAGTAATGAATAAAATATGCAACCTAACAAAATTAGATACACATACTTAACTTATAACCGTGAACATCATTAACTAATGATAGCAAATAGATTAAAATTACATTTTAACTGTATAACACAATTATTTCAATAATTTATTTTTGGTAAATAAAGCCTCTTTTAAATAAATGAAGTTACTATCTCCTCCCTTGTAGTCATTATTTTAGTAATCATTAATTTTAATATTTATTACTGTAAAAAATAAAATAATCTTTTAAAAAAACAAAAATCCAGATTCAAATTAAAATAATTGTGTAAGCAATACTTATAAACAGAAATCAAACTGGTCAGTGGGTCAGGAAAGTGTTAATGAAATTAGCTTAACAAAAAAACACACAAGCACCATTTCTTTAACGAAAAAGTCCCAGAGCTTCAAAGTCCTTGACTCAATTAACCAAAAACAAACATTAACCTGACCTAACATACTTTCCCAAGGGTAATGGAGTTAAATTTCAAAAAATCTACAGAATCCCTCAAACAATGACACTTTAGGTTTATATCTGTTAATACTACAAATAAATTCATGATAAATATAGGGAGAAAAATAAAGAAATAAAATTCTATATTTTAACATTTAAATTAATCTAACCAGAAATGTAATTCTGATAGTGATATTTAAGTTTAAATAAGAGAAAATATAAAAATTTACCAAACTGTTGATAGAATCCTCATCATTATTGATATTAGCAGCAATAGCAGAATTCATAATTATATATATGAAAATGCCATTTTGGATCTCTTTCTTCTCAAGATTTTGAAAATTTATAATCTGTAAATAAAACAAGAAACATACAAATTTTCACTACCAGTGTACTAAATTATCAGAAAATTATAGTATTATGCATTAAAAATTCCTAAATGAAATAAAAATTTAACAAACAGTAGGTATAACAAAAAGACACACTAGTGGTTGATAAATTAGAAAATAACTGCTAGTTCATGTCTGATTTGCAATCAGAGACATTAAGTATTCTTAATTTCAAGTTAACTGAGAAAATATTATTTTAACTTGAATTTTACTTAAGAAAATTGAATTTAAGAATAAGATTTAAACTAAAAATTTAACTATATTTCCAGACAGTTTTTTTTATTATTTGTGCAGATTTTAAATGACATTCATAAAATATTTATAATTCAGTATTTTACGAAACATGTTAATGAAAAATTGAGCTATAATTTGACGAGGAAACTTGCTGATAAATTAAAGTGACATTCACATTTGGTGATATCTTAAACATTGGAATATCAGTAATGAATCAGTTCTATTAATAAAATAAATGAAATGATAATTCATACCTCCAGAAACTTGATTATTACAGTTTTTAGAAATACACTATCTGGCCAAAAGTATCCGGACACCCAGTGGTATGGACTTAGAGCATCTTGAGGCACATAATATGTTTGTCCTCCTTTTGCATCGATGACAACCTGCACACGTTTGAGAAGATTTTCCACCAAATTTTGATAGGTGACAATAGGAATTGCCTTCCAGGCGTTCATCTGAAGTGAATGCTTGCAGTGAGGATGGTCGATGTGGCTGGCTACGTAATTTGCGCTCTAATTCATCCCAAAGACATTCTATGAGATTTAGATTGAGGCTCTGAGAAGGCCAGTCCAGTTTTTAACACCCATTTCATTAAACCACGTCTATGCAAGCTTCGATGTGTGAATGGAGCAGCTATCCTGCTAAAAGAGAAATGGGCCTTTCCGAAAAATTGCCATAGTGTTGTGTGTGCAACACTGTCTAGAATGTCCACATAAATTTCAGAGTTCACATTTCCAACCATAGGAACTAACGGACAAAAGCCAAACCACGAGAAACACCCCCACACCATTATGCTTCCATCACCAAATTTAACAGTTGGCACAATACAGTCACTATGGAAACATTAGCAGGGCATCCGTCAAACCCTGATACGTCCATCCAACTGCTAGATCGTAAAGCAAGATTCATCACTTCAAAGAACAATTTTCCACACATCCACAGTTAAATGACATTGAGCTCTGCACCATTGCAATCGATGCTTCGCATTCTGTGGAGTGATGTTCGACTTGTGATCGGCTGCATGACCATGGAATCCCAAGTTTTTTTTCAACTCTTGACAGATAGTCCTACTAATAACACTAACGCCTGATGAACTTTGAAACTCCTGAGAGAAATTTCCACCTACAAGGACTTGCGATTTTTATTCACTATTATTTTCAGAGTTCTGTGGCTGCGTTCACCAAGTGTTTTTGGCCTACAAGTTTGTTTTTCTGCCATTTCACTGCCTTGACATTTCCACTTCACAATTACATCACTCACAGTGGATTTAGGCTTCTGTAGAATGTAAACAATCTCACGAACTGATTTCCCACAAAGGTGGCATCCCACTATACCGTCACGATCAAAATCACTAGCACCTATGATTTACTCATTGCTTCACAAATGCATAAATACAATCTGATTAACCACTACCAACACTTTTATAGCTTTCAATTACGTATCAAATTGCGTCACTCGCCAGAGCCACTTTTTTAAGGGGTGTTTGGATACTTTTGGCCAGATAGTGTATCAGCATTCTTTAAATATAGCTAATAGTGAACAAGATTTATTGCAAGAATTTCAAGTCAATTTTTCTTACTAGGCCAACAAAAATATTTCAAGCTAATTTAAAATGCTAATAAATTTAAGCTGTACTTATAACAGTTTACGAAGCAAAGTAAAATTTAACTGATATTTAAATAGTAATATCCACCAACCATATAAATTTATTTGAAATTTGTTCTTAATAGTATAGATTTACAAAATAAATTCTATACCACAACACTTGAAACTTTTCCTTTACAAAAAACTATTTGCTTTTTTAAAGGAACAATCATGGAGTATACTTCAGATATTAGAAGTAATTATATGACTACACTTATTAAAAGCTTTTTTTTACTTACTCAAAACTTGCACATCATACTGTGTGAACGTAAAAATAAAGTGCTTACATGTCCCTCTAATAAAATCTTATTTTTTTAACGTGAAATTTCAATAATCAAGTTCGTTTGTTGCTCAAGTCATATAAACATACATGAGCTAATTAGGAAAGGAACAACTATTTAAATAAGATTTACAAACCGTTAAAAAAATCTAAGCTTGATGTGTGAATCAAACCCATGAATTGTTGGGCAAAAGGACAATGCATTAATTGGTTGAGATTTCAATGAATTCTTAAATAAACTTAGGAACGCTTTTTTAAATGTAAATAAATCTTATAAGAAAACATGTACAGTGGATGCATCTAACAATGATTAATATTTAAAGAATACGGAAAACTTGCAAATTTCTTTTATTCACATAATGTATAGTATAAGAATCATTTAAATTAATTTGATTTTGTTTAGTCCTAGTTTATGTAATGCAGTGGATTTGGCAACATTGGAGACATTTGGCGACAATTAGGGCAGCGATCAAGTCGGTGATTAGGGCTTCACCCTATTAGTCGGTAATGGTGCCAAATCTGTTGATTATTATGTCAGAATATATTCGTTCAGCAATTCTATGACATTTTACAAATGCATGATTCACTAGTAGTTTTGGAAACCCTTGAACTTATGCTATTTATTATTATATCTAAGTTTATTTTTAAATGCCTGTGCATGCAAACTTTGTTTATTCTCAAGCAATTTAAAAGTTAATTAGATGTTATAATTTTTTAAATTGCTAAACTTGTAAATTAATGTTTCAAAATTTAATTTATTTTGGAAGTTTTATTTTAAATTTGGAGCACGAGTGAACTTGATTAGGTAAGAACTTTAACTTTGTGTTATTACACCTAACTTTTTGTTTTATGTAGTAAATTATGTATAATTTATTAAAATTGAACAAAAAACAGTTTAGATGTTTTTTTAAATACATTACTCAATAAATTAAAACTATAATGTGTTATTTTAAGATGGGCGCCAGTGAACGGTTAATTAGAAACCAGTTTCCATAACAATGATATAATTTACATTGGTTAAACTGAGTATTACTGTCTCACTTTGCAAAGCGCGAAAAGTCACTACAGTCTCAGCGAAAAATCGGCAAATCTGGTAAAATTTGGTGATATTTTTCCTTGCCAAAACATCACCGAAAACAATTAATCGCTCAAAGTGTCATCAAATATAGCGTCGGAATGCCTCACATCCAGGAAATGCTAGCGGGATGTGAGACTGCATTATAATAGGTAAATTTTTTAAAGTACGTGTAGTAAAGTTTGTAACCTTTAGTTCTATAGTACCTTACTAGGTAAATATAATAAAATATTCGATATTTGAAATGGAAAATAGCTCAATATTGCAGTATTTAAATTTAAAGATAGAGCACAATCAGGATTTTGAAAACTATGATTTTACCAAACCTGTTGTTGATTTGACAAGATTTGGTGGGTTACAGCATTTCAGACATTTTACATTATTTTCAGACATTATATAAACCATAGGATTTTACCTTTGATTTGACTTTAAAATAGCAATTACAAATTAATCTAACAGTGATTACAGATTTTGCAAATCACGTTATGTTTTTCAGTTTACACAAAATAAAGATCAAGAATTAAAATGACAGACTGATATGAAGCTTAAATTAAGAATATAACATATACAATCCATTGAAGGTACTATTTTATTACAAAATACATTTTAAAACTTACTTAGAAGATAAACTTGGATACTTGTGATTCAATGTTTTCCTTATCATTCTTAAAATACATGTCAATTACTGCAAATAATTATCTAAAGTTTTGTTTATATATTATGAATGTAACTGCTGGCATTGCAGTCATTTTAAAATTAACTAAATACAAATGACACAAACATTTAATTAAACAAAACTTTATGAAATAGATTTTAATATTTAACAGTCCACTCAGCAAAACTTTACAATTCCGTAATTATTAACAATCAATTACGTATTTGATAGCATATATTTTTTGCTGTGATATATAAAAAAGTATTTCAAGAACTTTATATTAAGCAAGAGAAATTAAAATAGCAGTCTATAATTACAAAGTAATTATGACTTCATATGTTCATTATAATACATCCTAATGTGCAATGTATATTAATAGACAGAATAAAATAAAAACATTTCTTGATTTACAATACACATTTTATTTTTAAGCATAAATATAATTCTTACTAACCTATAAAAACCATGCGCTAAGTGTTTGGAGGCAAGTGTGACATACATATAAAATCACACAGAAACATGACCATTTTAAGACTATAAAAGTGAAATAATTGGACTAGTCATAATAAATATTACTATTTATAAAGTATGAAAACTGACGAAGTTTTCTTAATTTCAATATATTAATTTACACAACATACACAAAACCGACACACCGTTACAAAAAATACATTACTTTTGTGTCTCAATAGAGTTGAGTTGTACAAGTCTTATCCATCAAATACAAATATATATATAAAAAAATATATACGCCAAGATTGTAGGTAATTGATATTTTCGGTAAGATGTTGAATATAATTGTAATAAGAATGAAGACTTTAACGAGAATCTAAAGTATATAAAAAATAAAAACAATTTTTGAATTTGTATTAATGAAAAATTGTTTAACTTTTAGTGAAAACTTCTTTACTCTTTTCAATGTATCGTTGCCATATCAACTGAGCGGCGTTTTGAAATAAAAGTAAATTTAAAAAAGCAAGCAGGAAAGAAAAATTCAACATCAGTTTCGTTTTTCTAAAACATGAATGGGGCACGAAGAAAGGTTACTTTTTAAAAATTTTCCATTATATTTTCTACATACTGTTGAAACTATCTCGATTAAAACACCGTATTAATTTGCATATTTTAATTGTAGTCTACGATTATCCTTCCATTAGAGCGTAAATTAAAGGAAAATAAAATACATTAAATTATCAGATATTTTAAGAAGCTTTTTGATTTGCTAATTTTCCTGGTAAATTGTACATATTGAGAAAATGTTGATGTATTGTAGATCTGAATTTTCTTTTGTAGTGCAAACATTAAATATTTTAAAATAACTTTTAAGATGTTGATCCAGAGTTATGTATTTTGCACCATTTGGATTATCAAGCAATATATGCTTGCAGTGTTAACATTGTTATACATAAGCTAATCTAAAAATCCGAATTTCCTTACTCAATGCTTAAACTTATTTTTCAAGCCAAATTCCTGTCATTTATATCATAATAATTGAAAATTTGTTCTTTTTCTGGTGAATGCCTATTTTCATAGCAATAAATTTTATATATTCTATAATATCAATGAATTTAAATAATTGTAAAGTTTAAACTGTTTTTAACTTAAAAATGCTAATTTAAGTAGGAAAAGAAGATATAAGAATCCAGAGAAAACTTCAGAAATGAGTAGTAACTTTACTTATTCATCATCTAAAATAATGCTCATTGTGAAATCAATAATCTTGTTATTATTGATTTCTCTTGCTAACAGTATGAGTAAGAGAGAAATATATACATTTATGGTATGTCTGTAATTGGTAAAATAGCACTTTGTGTGCCCCATTCCTTTTTGGAAGTTAAAATCATCCATCGTAGTAATTAAAAAGCATAATATATAGGTTTCAAAATAAAAACAGTTTGTGAGAGTTTCTTTCATGATTGCATTATGTGAAATATCAAAGAGAAAATTCAAGGTCCATTCAGATTGTTGTAAAATACTGATTTGTAAGCTTCAATTCAGCATTTCAGGTTGCTGAATTGAAGCTTACAAATCAGTAACATTGGCCAACATTACAATAGATGCTAGTTTTTATGAACTCAAAATACAGTATATGCTCTAAAAACCAATAAAATAGTTATTGAAATCAAAAATTGATATAATAGAAAAATAGGTATTATATTTTATAATTATTTTTTACTACTCTGCTATCTCTTTTTAAATAAATACCACGAGAAAAAATTATTTAGCATGCATTATGTAAAAAACATGGAAAATGAACTTCATAATTAAAAACAAATCTTATTTATTAAATCTTATTTATTTTGTTGAAGAAAAATCACTTAAAAGTTAATAACTTTTCAATTACAAAACTGCATTTTTAAAAAAGGTTTTTTCTTGATGTAGAAAAGCATTTCACTATTGTTTTTCTCATGAAGTACTAGAATCTTATTAACCATTTATCTACTTGTTTTGCATGGTCGAAACATTAAGCCATTTTCTTTTTGCTTGGTATCTGAGAGTTCTTTTTCATTCTCATTTATTATGTTCTCAGTTGTTTAAACATCTAATAATTCTTATGAACAAATTACACCTGAATCTAAGCTCAAAAAGTCTTGAAATTGAGCTCCAGGCAGCAGTAGATTTCTTTATTCGAGCTCATGGATGACTGTCATTTCTTCACTCAAGTCTTCAAATATTTTATTGCCATTCTTCAGTTACAGCAGTTTTATTTAAGAAAGCATGCAAATCAAAATGACTTAGATATCATTTTCCCTGCAACATCATTCAGAGCATACTCTTATGAAACTAATGACTCCAAATTTTGAAAACAAAATTTACAAAGAAGTCATATTTGGGTTCGCTAACATCTCTCGTGCTTCCGTAGCGTACAAAGTAAACCTCAATTTTACCAAAAAAAAAAAATAAATAAATAATAATAAATAAATAAAAAACGCAGCTTCTTCAGATTTTCTGGCATCAACCGTCTCCCTACTCACCCTCCCCATCAGACGCTCTTCAAATCTCAAGTGCTGACGATGAGACATTACAATACATTCACAAGGATATTGCGCTTAGAATGTCAATTTCATAAGTGAGATTCCAAGAGAGGATCACTCTTTTCAAAAGTATCCTATGATATTTTCACTTGAAATTTTTTACTACATTCAAATATGTGCAAGTGAGATTAGATGGGAGAAATTCCATATTAATTGTTTAAAAAAATCCTTGGTGAATACTGCAGCCTGGCACCTATTAATAGCTCAAGTTTTACTGAAATAAATTTTACTAGAATATAAGAAAAATATTTCATTTTAATTTTCGAATTGAAACTATTTTTTTATTCACTACTCTGATTAATTAATATGTTGCAGTTAATTATCCAAAATTCAAAGATTCTCCAATAAGAATGTCTATCCAGTTTTCTCAGTCATAAAATAAAATTAATAAAACATCAATTATAAAAACAATTGTAAACAAAGAATGCATGAAAGGGAGTTTATAAAAAACATTTTCAAAAATTGGGATCAAAAGAAGTATTTGATAAATTGGAATCAAAATGATCATTGCATACATGGGATCTTGTTAGGGACCAGCCAATAGTTCATAAAAGAGTGAGTATTCATAAAATAGAGGTTCATATAAACAAGAGCCCTTTGTACTAAAAAATTGTATAGTATTAATTCATAGATATCTTGTGCATCCAAAAAAATTCATAAAAACATCAAATTTTAATTATTTGTCTGTTAATATAAAAAAAAATTTATATTAACAGACAAATAATTAAAGTAGTTAATCGAAGTATTTTTCCAACATTTTTTGTTTTTCTTATAACTTTAATATTTTAAAATAAATTTTTTCTTAGATATTATAAATTTTTTTAGATTTCTTAAAGTTTGTTGTACATAATCTTATTTTATTAAAAAGTGATTACAGATAAAACATTCATGTTTGAACATTAAATATGTCACAAATGATTGAGATTTTATGTAATTTAATCAGTTTTCTTTTATGATTGATAAGTAGTCTTTAATCTTATAGGTTTTCAAAATGATACAAATTAAAAAATCCCTTGCTATAATTCATGAAATTATACAAATTATTGTAGTCAAAAATTACTTAAATTTTAGAAAATATATACAAGCATTACAAAATTATACTTATTGTTTTATTTGTGATGTGGAAAAAAATTACTCTAACACATTCAATAATGTGATGTAATAGGAAAAAATTCTATTCAAAATTTATTCTTTTTGTCATTATTATAAATGCAAATGGTGAACTTTTTTATAAATAATACTACATATCAAGCTATAAAAAAGAGGTATAAGAAATTTTGACATTAAAAGGGATTGGATATGGAAAATATAAAAAAAATCATGTATAAATAATTTGTAGATGTAACTAAGAGTTAAAATTTCTTAGAGTCTAAACATTATTATTGTGCTTTTTATTTTACTATATTCAAATATTATAATTGCATATACAAATACTACAATATCTATGAAATGCTATAAACATGCTAAATCAAAACAAAAATGCTTATTCTTTTTAGATGTCATAAAATATTCTGCTTTATTAATTTTTTATCAAACTGAATTTTTGTTGAACAAAATTTAGTGTAAAGTAAATTTGATTATTATTTTTAAATAAATATTTTTACTGAAGAACACAATGTAATCTTGTAATGCTATAAAAAATAGGAATTTTGACTTAATTTTTTAGAAACCCAAAATCTTTTATTTTTAATTAGAATACAATTGCAAAATTTTGATAACATTTATAATAGAAGTAAAATGTTTTGTTTTATATGCCAAGGAATATTGAGCAAAATAATAAATGTCATTAAAGTTTCTTGTAATAAAATATGTAGTATAACTAAAAATTAAACAAATGTATAAATAATTTGATGTTAATATAAAATTGTATTTTAAAAATGTTTTGTTTTAACAGTAAAAGTGCACTTTATAATCAAATATATATCCTTATAAATGTATAAACTGTTGCTTTTAGTCCAAATACATAATTTTTATAAAATTCTGGAATGTAACAAGCAATGAGCTTGATGCTGCTGTTATACAAATTCAGTTATTTGATATTAAATGCACCCATAGCTCAGTGAGCATTATTTTTTATTATTTCACAAACTGCATCAAAAACTCAAGCACTTGAAATTAAGGTTATGAAATATAAAATGAGTGTGAATTATAACAAAGGATATGAAAGTTATCACACTATCTGATCATAAAATCCACACCAAAGCTATGCCAAGTAATTCTCATAACAATAACTGAAGATTTATAAGTCAATAGCCACAATAAGAGTTGCTTTTTAAGTGTCCTGCAGACATATGAATCCATTATTTCAGTGCTCAATATTAATTAGTGTTATGACCGACATTTATTACTTTGTCAAAATTAAAAATTCCCTAATATTTTCAAAAACATTCCATTAAATATCTTTGCTAAGATTATCACTTACTGGTATGCATAATAGTGTTATCTCTAAATTTTTTATTTTAAAATGCAGTGGATTCAAAAGTGTTTTAATGATCTAAGAATACCAATAGAATCTGATATATACTTCATTATTTTAAAAAAATGGAATCAAATCATTCAGTTGCAGAAATGATCTGTACTTAGTATTAAGGTTATGTACTTAGGTAAAAAGGTTTTTTCAAAATGTTGATTAAAATAAAAAATAATGCAGAAATTATGTTTGAATAATATAATTATTCTCAATACTGCAAAATGCAGTTTGTAATGGTGTAAAACAAACAAAAAAATGTTAACATATAATTAAATGTTTGAAAATTTTGCTCATTTTTCACAATTTAAATAAAATTTTGGAATGAAAACTTCTGACATCATGGACACATTATTGTGATCATTTAGTCAATTATGTAACTCAAACATTTTTTGTACAATAATTCTTAATATCATAAGACTAAGTTTTAAAATTTGAGTTTGTTCAACATGCTATCAAGTTTTATCATCACTTCATATAAATCTTCTTATCTGACTATCACATTAGATTTTAATTTCTTGGTTGTGCTTGAATTGCTTCTACATTTCATAGCTTTACACATTATGTAACTTTTTAGAATGTATTTTCTAGTTGTGTTAATAATATAATTTAAGTATTTTTTTTAGTCCATTAGGTAGTTTATTTATTTAATCCATTTGTGAAATTAGGGCTATGTCATGACTGCTATTTAAGTCTCTTAAAATCTGTTTAAGAGACTATAAAATAAAAATAAAATTAAATTAATGTATATATCTATATGTGTGGGAAGAGATAATTATAATGTACCGTGTTTGCCAAATCATATAGTTTAGTTATACAATAACTTTTTTTTAAATTTTATTTAGGAGTAAGTTGTATTTTTTCAAGTTTTTCATCTCTTTTCTAAAATAAACTTACATAAAGTGCAATTCTGTTCTCAAGATACAAATTATTTATAAATGGGAATATGTTAAAAATGTATTTAAAGTGATTTCCAGTACTCATTTAAGTATAGTTTTCCAATACTTTTATAAGAAAAAAAAATCATAACAAAGCAAGTGATATTTATATTTCCCTGAATTTGGAATAAGAATTGCAGACTAAAATAGGCTATAAAAAAGTTAATTTCTTTAATGCTTTAAAATTAAAAAAAGATTTTGTAAATGCATGTAAAAATAAATCTTTTATTTTTGTAAAAGGCATTATTTTAAAACAATCCTTCCAGAATTACAGATGCTTTCAAGTACTTGTAAGAATTATTAAATGTAATTTTCATTTAAACAATTTATTGTTTTCACTGCTAAATTCAACCTAATATTTTAGAGTGATATGTTATTTCTATTTCAAAAGTAGAAACTGCTGGTTAATAATATTTTATTCATGTTGTTTAATCTTTGCTTATAATTTTCTATAAAATATATTAAAATCTCAATTTTTTTTATATTTGATTAAATTTCTGAAAAGATAACTATGTAGTTAATTAACATTTAACTGATGCTATTATTCATTTTTGTTAGTTTGCTTAAAAATTTATAACCATTTATTTTTCTAAAAGAAGCACAATTTTATAATAAATATATATATATTATCATAAAACTAAATTGTTTACTATGTATGCTATTACAAATAAATTAATAAAGTGAAAATCATAGCTAAAAAATAAAACCATAATTGTAAAAAAAAAAAAAAAAAAATTTTTTTTTGAAATATTTTCTTTTCTTTTAGATAAGTGTTATTTTTATGTCTTAAAAATAATAATTGTGGGTTTGATTACTGGATGATTTTAAAATTTTCATGATTTTCATTTTTTCTGAAAAAATAATTTAAGAAACTAAGTTTTATAATGATAATACTTAGGAATACAAAACAGCTATTCAGTTATTGTAGCTGTCAATGATATTACATTTTCATATTTATTAATAAATTGGTTATTAAACTGAGTTCTAATAATTTTATTCTTAGGCTCTGGCCTTTAATTCAATACATGGATTTGATTTACTTGGGCATGAATGTTTGCAGTTGTTTGAAATCCACTCTTAAGTATAGGGCATTAGTCATCGTATGCAAAAGATGATCATTGAGCAATAAACCAAACCATCTGGTTCTTTGAAAATGCTTGTTATTTAGAGGATGAGATGCTATCAATTAGACTAGCAGAGTTTGGTGTTTAAAATAAAGAAGCTTTGAATTTAATACCGAATTTTAGTTGTGTTTACAACATGTTTTAATTTAAGATCATTTCTTTCTGATTTTTCAGTGATCTTACAAGAAATCAGCCAACTTTAGGAAGTATCTCCAAACTCAAAGTACCATTCAAGCTCATTATAGACATTTCAAAATTTTTTCTGAAAACTAGTTAAAACTGTACACTATTGTTTTTCTTCTATTTTCATATAAAAATTGGCTAAACTAGAGGTGATAGCCCCAACAGGAAGCTTAAGAAAGCAGGAATGGCATCAATGATAGTAATATTTTAAACAAGAATTCTTGGCGCTTTTCCATTGTACAATAATTGCTGTAATGGGAAAGAAAGCAATCTTAAGTTACTTTTATAAATATTTTATTTGCATGTATCATGTATAGCTTAAAATGTTTCATATTTTTAGAAACTACTATGAAATAATATAATTATTTTATATTTACATTTTATAAATTAAATAATTATCACTTATTGACAAAATTTATTTAAAGGCCAATGTTTATTTTTGGTGAAAACTATTTAGCAATCACATTGATGATCAATAGTGTAAATGATTGCTTATAACATTTTTTTAATGAAACCAAATTAAATTTTGCTGTATTTGGATTTATTTTTTTTTGACCTTTGGTGACTTGTGACCATAATGTTCCTTATAATCAACAAAATTACCATTAAGCAATCTGTTGCACCAATTAGCTGCATCATTTATCTTGTTTACTATTGTTTAAGTTTTGTCAATTTTTATTCAATATTCAATTTTTACAAATAAAAGTAATAATTAATTGGAATATATTAGATTTAAAGTAAAATTTTGTGACATTAAAATCATCATATTTAGGTTGTATTATTTTCATTTCTCCATAAGAATTATGCTGTTTTTTTAGGATTATAAGCAGGGTTATAATCGAAAAGTACCAAATTTTTTGCTCTAATAAAATTTTTTTATTTAATTGACTTTAATAGCAGACAATTTTATATCTTGTTTGTCACAAAAAATAGAAATTGATAGCTTAATTAAAATGATTGCTATGATCGAAAAAATATTATCCATTTTATTGTTATAGATTAAAAAATATATTAACAAAATAATTGATTAATCTACCTTCCCTACTTTACAAATTATATGCTTTAAGATAAAAAAAACTATGTCTTAAATTAAGGAAGAAGTTAATCTCTTTCTCACAAATATATTCATGCACGATAGTTTAAATATATATATACAATGCATGATACTTTAATTTGAATAATTAATCATTTTTCATAAATAATTCAACTAGTTTCTTCAGTTAAGTTAAAAGTTTTTATATGATAAAATTTTTGCACTAGGTTTTTAAATTGAATTTGTGACGATAACACAATTCATAGAAAATTTTATTTTTTGAATGAAATGGTGAAAAAATATCAAGTTAATTTTGTACCCTTTTTTCATATAAATCATTAAATGTTAACTTATAATTCTTAATTCCTTTTCATAAAAATACATTAAATTCTTAAAATGCATTAACAACTTTGTATTTTATTCTACATTTATTTGTATTAGAGAAAAATGTAATCATATGTGTTACTCTCTTCAAATTTTGTATGCTGTTGTGTGAGGAACTTAGTTTTGAATTTTGGAAGACATTTTACTTACATTTTTACCCATGCTTTCTGAGTTAGAGTAGAAAAAAATGTTATTGATTATTGATAATATTTAATTTTCTCACTCCATATAAACTCAAGAAAGTCACTGAGTGTTTCTGGAAAGTAAAATTATTTTCACTCACAAATAAAAATAATAAAAAAATCACTATGTTATAATGTATAATAAAATATAATTATACACTTGGATACATATTGGAAGCATTTTAAATTATTTTAGATTAGATTATAGATTTAAAGTAGGGTGGTTCCAAAAGAATCTATTACTGCTACCATAGGTCTATTGTACTATACCCCATTTTCTAAACCCCATTTCACGTTTTTTGTTATATTGTATTTATGAAAAGCAAACATATATGTATGTAAATATATGCATATTTACATTCACAGACAAATGTAAATATATGCATATTTACAAACACAGATAAATATATATATGTGATATTTTAGCTTGCTTGTCTTATTTGTAAAATTGTCATTTGTTCAATTAATTGCTTAAACTTTTTACAATATTAAAATTTTGATGATAATATTTAATATTGTTTTATATCATTAAATAAAACTTATTTAATGATACAAAACAATATTTTTTCTTTCTTCAGACAATTTTGAAAAGAAAAAAAGTAGACTTTCCTGAAGGTCTTTTGCCTCAAATTGAAAGTCCTAGTATAAAGCCTGAGTGGCATCGTTCCCTTCGAGAAATTCGAAATTCTACTAAACTAGTTAAAAGAAATGTCCCAGGTAAAAATACAGCATTAGCTTTTTTAATGAAATCATGACCTTTAATTATAAATATTTTTTCATTCATTAGTTATAAATGTTCTTTTTCTATCTCTGTAGTCAAGAAACTTGACTAATGATTTTCACTCAAATTCTAGTGCAATTGTTCTACAATATTTATTGTTATTGTTTATTATGTTTATTTTTTATATAAATGAATATAAAACATGGTTGTCTTAAATCTTTAATTTTTTTTATTGTGATACATAATAAACTTATATATTTTTTGAATTATAATTTTCCTTCTATTATAAAAATGACCCAAGATTTGCTTTGGGTAATGGAATCTATAATCACACTCATTCTTTTTCTCTCTGAATTATAGTCTTTGTTTCATCAAATATGAAAATTTTAAAATAATTTTTTTCTTTTATGCATAACTAACTTTTAAAATAACATAAATTTATGTTATTTTTACTTTATGTTTTAAACTATTTTTTAATTTAATTATGTTTAATTTTTTTAAACTTATATTAAATTTAAACTGTTATATTTACATTGTTACTAAAAATATGCACTTTTGTTTTAAATAATTAATATTATGCAAATGTTAATTACATGTTTATTTTAAAATGAAGATTTTTTAAAACTCCTTGATTATGAATCTTAAAAAACATTCTAAATGTTTTGCTTTCTTTATTGCAAGCTAACTGCCACTAAATTGTTTTGTTTATATTTTATAAATAGAATATAAGTCAATAAAAAAATCAAATTTGAACTAATTACCCTGTTGTTATTTTTGATTGCAGATGATTTCGAGCAAAGGAAACATAGTTTTAAAAAAAAATCTAAATTAAAAAACATAGGCTATTTTAAAATGCTTGACAAGAGAGAACAATTTCGGTCATCTTTATTGCGTGCATTTAGGTAGATATGGTAGTTTATTATAATTGTATAACATTTTACACATTTTTATTTTGAATAATTAATATAGATTTTAGAAAATTGTTTAAGTTTTAATAACATGTTATATTCTTTTCCATTTTATAGCAATTTATAATTTTTTAAAATTAACCCTTTGAATTTCAGCAATATTTAATTTTAGCAAAAATTGAATCTTAAGAAATTGTTGAATTTTAATGATTAAAATTTATTTCTACCTTTAATATTTCAAAATATACGGAATGTTATATGTTTTAATATAAAAGAACAAATTTTTATCTTTAAAAATTTTATCAATAAGTATAAATTTGCATATCTTAAATTAAAATGTATCATATAATAGTATTATGGTTTATTCATACTATGTAATGTAGGTTAATTTATTTTCTAGATTTTTATTTCTTAGAATTCCATATCGCTTTAATTAATAGCAATTAATGAAGTTTAACTGTTTGATAAGATTTTGATTTAATAAGTGAAATATTCTAGTATTGATAGAGTTTTATTGAACCCTACAAAACTCTTGTAAATAAATAAATAAATAAAAAAAAATAATAAAAAAAAAAAAAACTGGAAAGGAAATATATTTTAGAAAAGATGTAGCTTTTTAAATTTTCTCCTTTGATATCAGTTATAAAATGAATAATAATTAACACCAATAAATCTTATATATTTGCCAAATGCTCAATATTATGCATAATTTATTTTGAAGAAATATTAATCAATAGAAAAGAGATATTATGATTTGCTTAGAAATTTTGTGAATTTATAATTTGTACAATATTTAATGGTCTTGGCTACTATCATGTTGCTATGCCAAAAACCATAAAAAAATTCAATGTATAAATTTTGATAAATAAAAATTTTCATGTGTTGATAATATTGCTTGATAATACTCTAGGAAATATTTTTTTAAATTGCTTAAAGCATGAAATATGTTAAAAAATATTCAAAGTAATAACCTAATAATCAATAACCTAGTGTTATTAAAAATTATTAGCATTTGCATATTCATCATAATCAATGGCGTGACAGTCCTGTGTGGACCCTGGCCTTCTCAAGGAGGCGACACCAGTCCCTTCCTCTGAGTGCGACACCTTTCCAGTTTCTGATGTTGATTGACTCGAAGTCCTTCTGGAGGCAGTCACTCCACCTCAGTCTTGGTCTTCCTTTTCTTCTGACACCCGAGGGCTTTGCCAAAAAGATTTTCTTTGTAGTGCGGGTATCGTTCATCCTCATAATATGCCCGGCCCATTTCATCCATTGGATTTTTTTGAATTTCAGGATGTCTGGTTCTCCATACAGCCGGTATAACTCAGAGTTGGTTCTTCTTCTCCAGGTTCCTCTGTTGTAGAAGCATTTGCATATTATTTAAATTTTAATGCATTTTTTGGAGTATTTTGATATTTATAATTTTAGACACAAAATGAAAGAGGAAGTAATTACAATAAAATAATTAAGTTCCTATGTTTTAGGCTGTGAGGGTTTTTCAATTGCTATACTAATTATTTTCTTAAATACTTATCTAAAATTATTTTTAAAATTTTAAGTTTTTTAATATTTAAAGATTCAGGAGATTTTATTTTGTCTTTCACTTTTTATTGTATAAACTGTTATCTTGATTAAAGCATTTACATCTCTTGTAACAATCAATTTAAAGTATTTCAGTTAATAGATTTTATAGTTTAGAAATTAAAATAATACTCAGTCTTATTGGATATGGTACTATAGATAAAACAATTACAAATATTTTAATTTTCTAAAAGATTTTGTACCTGTCATTTAATGTTAATTAAATTGCAAGAGTTAAAGTGTGACTCTTTGTTTTAGTTTTGATTGACAAATTACTATCACAAATGTATACTAACCAACATCCATTTTAAAATAAGGTAAATTTGATGTATTTTTAGAATGTATATAAAATATTATAAAATATAACTAAAGCAAACTTTTGAGTGGCAAGGTTTTTTGTTTTAATATTTGGTTAGTATTTAATTTACAAGCTTCCTTAGGTCAATCATAATTGTCAAGTACCATTCTTTTCAGTACTTATATTAACCATTATTCAACAATTATTTAACTTTTAAATTAAAGAGTTTTCAGATTATTTGTCTTTTATATAATTTTTAAATTAAAAACAATTTTGAAAAATATATTTATTATTAAATAAAAATGTTACACTGGCCTCCAAAAGTTAAGGAACAACATGTTTTTCGAAGTTCACCATAAAAAAATGACACTAATAAAACAATTTTTAGTTTATATAAATGATAAAAACGAACTTTATGCAAAAACGGTAGCTGTCACTTTTTTTATAGTTAAGAATATCTATATATGAGTGAGAGAAAAATACGCAACTATATGCCTTTCGTAATTACGCGTGTTTCCTTCGCGACAATAGGCAGTGGGGTCCCGCAATGTCTGAGAGAAGCCGTTTGCCCCATTCATTAAGGTGGTGGGCGGTCGGATGGATGGAGATGGGGTTATCACAGGCTGATTCTGCTAGACGCCTTAATGTGTCTCACAGTGTGGTCCACCATCTCTGGATTTAATATCAAACTGAAGCTTCTGTAACCAAAAGACATGTTCCAGGCCGACCACGATTCAAAACACTTGCAGAAGACCGTTTTATAGCTCTTTCGGTCCGAAGGAGAAGAAGAATTTCTGTTCCACAACTTTTTGCAGACCTCTCTTTAGCATCTTGGAAAAGAATATCTGCTAGTACAGTACGAAGGGGTCTTCACCATGCAGGTTTCTATGCAAGACGACCAGTTGTGTGTGTACCCCTCACCGGAAGACAAAGAAGGGCTCGCTTATCTTGGGCAAGAGAACACGTTTCCTGGACCAGACAGCAATGGGCTTCTGTACTCTTCATAGACAAGTCCAGATTCACATTGGAGAGCGATTCAGGACGTCTTCCGATCTGGAGGAAACAAAACACCAGATACCACCAATCCAACATTGTGTAAAGAGACAGTTACTGCGGCGGTGGAATGATGGTTTGGGCTGGGATCTCAGTCGGTGGTCACACTGACCTGCATGTGTTCCAAGGAGGAACTGTGACTGGCGTGAGATATAGGGATGAGATTCTAGATCCATATATCCGCCCATATGCCGGTGCAATAGGCAATGATTTCATTCTGATGAATAATAACGCATGAGTTCACCGAGCTGTAGTTGTTGAGGAATATCTTGAGGATCTTGGTTTGGAGTGAATGGAATGGCCAAATGAATCTCCAGACCTGAATCCAATAGAACATCTGTGGGAGTATCTTGGTAGACAGGTTGCTGCTTTAAATCCTCCTCCAAGGTCTTTAGGAGAGCTGGAACAAAGCTAACTTCGTGTCTGGTCTTCGCTTCCCATTTCGGTAACCGACAACTTCATTGACAGCATGGAAAGTCAATGCCGCCAATGCATGCAAGCTAGGGGTGGGCATATCCCTTATTAAAACTCATATTTGTTATGCTTCTATTACTTTTTACTACATAGAACTGTGATTATTCTTTTCTCCAAGAATGGACTTTTCCAGCGAGATTGCATTTTTTTGTTGTAAATCCTTTTTTTTCTTATGTAAACTTCTGTGTTGCAGTCAATAAATACCTGTTTTATGCACATGTCATCCAAATTTGGTGTTTGTATATTCATTCATTTGCAAATTAGGCACAAAAAACCGGTTATTCCTTAACTTTTGGAGGCCAGTGTATATTTATTTGTTTTTTATTATTATTCTTGTTACCTAATATTTAAAACTCTTCCTATTTTTTATATACCATGTGATGATGCATTATTTATACTTAGAATTTTATTGTTTTTAGAATAATGAACTCTCATTTTTTAGAGTTAAAAATATTTTTGCCAGTTTGCAAAATAATATTTTATTTCTAAATTTCAATTTGATATTAGTTGTGATTTTTAATAACATTACTAATCAAAGCTTTTTTTTAAAATCAAATTTTCAAATACTTTTTTTTTTTTAATCTTAGACCTGAAGAAACTCAACAAGATTCAAAATCAAGATTGACTGTTGAAGAAAGGCAATGGCTGGTAGAGTTTTTCTGCTTGTTAATAATAACAAGAACCATTTAAAAATAAATTTAATGAAGTTCCTTATCATATAAAAAGTTTTTTTTATTAAAAAAATTTGTTTAGAAATATGAATATTATTTGAGGAAACTTATTCCTAATGATGCAGTTGCCCCATTAACCAAGGAAATCATGATGAGAATTTTGAATTTGATTCCAGAAAAGTTAAAAGTAAGTTTTTATTTGAACTGATAATAACCATGAGAAGATAAACAAAAATAAATTTATAACATAAATGTAGTATGCCATTTTTAGTTTAATTTGTTTAATTATATTTATAGTTAAACATTTATAAAATAATTTATAGAATAGATTTTTATTTAACATAATTGATGATTTAATGAGGTATTTTATGCATTATTGTTGTTGTAAGTTTAATTTATTCTTAATATATTTCATGCACTGGAGTGAAGGTACTAGATTTAGAAAATAATATTTCACCAAATTAAAAAATTTAGGTTCGTGGTATTAAAATATAATAATGGAAATTTTTCTTACTCTTATGATAAAATTTGAAATCATTGAATGTTTAATTTTTAGTTTAGTTTTCATGCGGATTACAGATATTTTCTCAATATAAGGAACATCAAATGATTCATTCCAGCTACAATCATTTTCCTTATCAAAGATCATTTCATAATTTGTGATTCTATTAATACTGTCTTTCCTAACTTTTCAGATGGGTGTAACAGCCATGAATTTTTGTTAAATCCATTGCAATGATATTTTGATAATTATACATATTAGTTAACTACAAATCGATAGAAAATTTCAAAACACCGTTATTTTTAGTTTTGTAATTTTACATGAATTTAATTATACTTGTTGTAATAATATGTTTCTAAATTCCACTCTTTAAAATAGAGATTGTATGGTGAATTTCTGTATTATCCAATTTTAAATCAGTGAAATTAAAAAAGTTTGATTATGATGTTTTAATATTTTTCTTAAAAGCTTATTCTTTTAAATAATTTTTTCACTTTCTTATTCTTTTATTTTTGAAACCATAATAAGAATTACTGATATCTATCCCACACTTATCTCTTTTAAATAATTTAATTAAAAAATCCACTTTGAAATTTTAAGTATGAAAACTGCTTTTTTTTGTTATCATTATTTCAAGCTGTGCGATTTGTTTGCTTTGACATTGAATTTTGCTAGGTTCTTAAGGATTATTATTCATCTCTTCAGATATATAGGAAAGATAAATAAAACATTAAATTACACCAGATTATAAAAAGCTGGTTTTCTATTTAAATAAAAGAATGTTAAAAGTTTCCTAATTACAAATTCCATTTTGATTTATTAGTTAATTTTCTAATTTTTATTTAAGAATTTTATTTATTATTTTTAATTATATTAGTGTAATTGTTTCTTTTATTTGTTTTTTGTTACTTAATTCTAATAAACAAATTGTTTTTAAGTTGTAGTTATTAATTTGGTAACTGTTTGTTAACAAATTAATAACAAAATTAGTGAATTTTTAATTAGTAATTGAACTACTATTTTAAGATTTTAAGTTGATATGTAACTGTGTATTCTATATTTCAGAAAGAGAGATATGAAAAATATATATCATAGTTTTTCCAAAATAATTTTTCTGAAATTTTTCATTATGTTCTTTTATGAATTCCTAAATGTATAAGATATTTTTAATAATATCAAAACAAAATAATATTAAATTCTTTTAAGTATAACCATCTTTATAAGATGTAGTTCTTATTTTAATTCCTTTTAAATAATATTTAGTTAAATGCCATGTATAAATCTTTTTGCTCCTTTATTTGATAAAATAACATAACCATTAATTTGAGCATTTTTTTAGAAAAACATGGACAGAGAATTAAATAAAACAGTTCATCTAATCAATGAAGAATACATTTGGGTGGTTAAAAAAGCTGCTGGTAATTATTGAATCATTGACTTAAATATATATGTATATATATATTCCCAAATTATGCAAGCAATGCATGTGTAGTTTTAAAATTAATCAAATATTAAAAAAATTTTTTTAGTTTTTAAAAATAGCTGCTAGATAATAATTGGCTGTTGCCAATATGTGATTTACATATTATCATGCTTTAATGGCAATCAATTAAGTTTTACCAATCAATGCAATACAGTTTCTTAAATGTTTAGTTATCTCAATGTATGTAAATGTTTATGCAAAAGAAGTTATTTATGTATATTCTATATTTCAGGTAATTGAATTTTCACTGTCAATTAAATGTTTGATTTGGTGAATGGAAGAGAATTAAAATTATATCATAACTAAGTTGACTGTTTGTCTTTGCATATTTTATATGTATATTGTGTTTAAAAATGGGCACAAACAATATATTATTGATGAATTCAAGAAATTAAATATGAAATTTAAATTAAATTTTGTCATTTTATGTAAGCATTTTTTTCCCTGCAATATAGAATCAAAACTAACTAGAACAACTATAAATTAATTACTACAATAAATATTAATCTTTGAATTCTCTTAATGCATACTAATGCTCTTAATATATAAATGTAAATTGATATTTCAAAACTCTTTCTCTTTTACTAACTTGGAATTTTTTACATTTTGACATGCAAATTATGTGCATAACATTTTATATTTATGTATATAATATATTTTATATGAAATTATAATTTATTGGAAAATATAAAATTTGTTCTTACTTTAATAATCGATAAGTTTAGTACTAAAAATAATTTTCAAGCATTACACACCTTATTTGATTTGATTTGACTTTATTTTATGATCTGTAACATTGTTTTGATGAGCTATTAAATTTTTTGATAATGTTGTTACACTTATGTAATAGAACTTCATTTTTAAACTAAAACATCTACAAGACATAATTTTTTTTAATCTTTGAATTTTTGTTTTATATGTTGTATATAAAATATCTAATGTGTATTTTTCTCTGATTATAATTGCATTAATTTAATATTTATCTTTTATTTCATTGCTAGATGATATCTCTTTAATCTGGTTATACATTTTTCCTGATAAAAAATGAGTTAATTAAGCTAAATAAGGTATGAGCTATTCATTGAATCAGTTGTAAGGAGATTTAAACAGGTCACTGAAAACCCAATATATTCCTAGTATACATCTATTTTGAAAACTGTTATAAATTAGAAATAAAAAAATAGTACTGAAAATTTCTTGAAGGAAATAATGCTTTTTATTCATGTGCATTTATTTTATAAAAAGTTAATTTATTATGAAAATCTATTGCAATAATCCAATGGAAAATGATAAAATTTATATTTGAAAACATATGAGTCCTAGCATTAATTTAAATTGAATCCAAAAGAAAGATTGCTGTTGAATGTAATAATAAACAACATGGATGGTAAATTTCTTTTTTTATATCACTTAATAGATTTTGGAATTGTGAGATAAAGAACTTGATGTTTATTATAACAATGTTATAAATCTTCTACAGTTGCTTACTATTTATTTCCTAATTTCATAAATTTTTATCTCCAAAATAAAACATTTGTCTTAGAATTATTATTTATTAATGTATTATAAATGTTTAGATACATTATAATAATTGATAAATTTTTAAGTACATCAATAAATGATAAATATATAAATTCATTAAAATTGTGTTTGCAATGTATGTATTATAAATTAAAAAATCTTTTTGAAGAAAGATGTATCATTAAACTATGAAGCTATATTTATAAGTCTAGATTTTAAAGTTACAATTTCTAACAAGACTTTTGATGTAAAAAGCAATTTTATTTATGATTTTGGTACATAAATATAGTCTTGTTATTAAGCTGTAACCGAGATTTTATATGCCATATTAAGTATGATATTTATATTAATTCTATATGTAATTAAGAAACTTAAAATCAAGCTAATTGCTGTGTGGTAGCATTCTGATTTTCAGTGCAGCAATTCATTGATTGAATTCATAATTTAGATCTTAATATTGTTAGCAGGCTAGAGTCCATTTAAAAAGATGTATCTCTTGTTAAATTGTTCTTTGTGATTTATAAGTAATCATTAATTGACTAATTAATAATGAAGGCCTAAAAATGTTTAAATATTTCTTCCAGTTGTTGTATTTATGTATACAGTGGGAAATAACTAATTTTGCTTTTAAACTAAATTAATTAAATAATCAAATATATTAATTAATCAGCTCTTTTTATTACTTATGCAAAATTTTAAAATTAAAGCTAATTTTTATGTAGTTATGTTTTTATTGTTAAATGCTTATAACTTGAATTATTTTTAGTTGATTTTCTCATGTTCTCCACTTCTCCTAAAAAAAGTGCTTATGATCCTTTCTCAAGATATTATCAAGAAATTACAGCAATAGCTACTACACCACATGAAATGAAAATGAGAATTCGGAAATTATCTTTGTTGTATATTCTTTCAAATAAATGCATACGAAAACTTCTTGAAGTATGGTTACAGATTGGAGCTGAGTTAAGTTTTTTTAAGGTGACATGTGTTAAAAAGCAAGAGCCATATGAAATCGATATATATCTTCAAAATGTGAAAATGAAAATTTTGAATGTTCAAGATATACTTTATAAAAAGTAAGCTTCAGCTTTTTATTTCCATATAGTCATGTTTTATTAGTTATTGAATTTTAAAACAATTTGCTTGTTCAAATAATACTTTAAAAAATCATTATGTGCAAAATGTATTAAATTATTTTTAAATATTTTCTTGTTATAAAATTAACAATTTATAAAAAAACTGTATGTGAATTTTTTTTTATAAAATATTCTTTATTTCAGATGGTATCCTCTTGTTCAACATGCAATGAATATTGGCTTAAAGAGAAATATTATACCAGTGCAAAGAAAAACAAGATTTTTTAATTGTGTTGCAGCTATTATGACTTCTCAGTTGAAATCTCTATGCTTTGAATCCATATGTGAATATGAAAAAGCTGTATGCAATTTTCAGGTATTTTATTTTTATTTTGTTAAGAAATTTATTATATCCTGAATAAAATATTTGCATTTATATTTAGCAGTTGCATTTTGTTCTATTAAAAGTAAATAATCATATTAATTCAAATACAGGCTATACTTTTCCTAAATTTTGACTTCAAAAATTATAGCATGCCCTATAGTTAAGATTTTTTCCTCTTAATTTGTAACTTGTCATTTTCAAAATGACTTGTATTTGTATACGTATCTTGTGCTTTGATTTAGTGGATTAAATTTGAGATTTTTTTGCTATAATCTTGTGTCAAAATTTTAAATGCGATCTATATTTATACATAAGTTAAATTTAAGCGAATAGATTTTTTATTTTTTACTATACTATTTTGTTGCTATTTGATATATTGTTTTATAGTTTATGTTGTGGTAATTGTTATTTACTTACATAAGTTATTTATATTTTAATATGACATAGATGTGAAATAATTTTTTTAAGTTTAATTATCTATTTCCTTACATTGTAATTAGTGCACAGCAAAGGAAATGCTACATAATTATGATGATTGATTTTCATGTTCACATCAAATAATGGTAAATAAGGAACATATTTTCAAATCATTGCAATTTATTCAGTGTAGAACATGACCTTTAAGAGTATAATTTAATGAGCATTTATGCCTTTATGTATTATGAATAAAATTGTAAAATATTATCAGTGGATTGCTATCTTGATTATATAAACCATCAAGATAAATAATTAGCATTTTTTCAAACTCAAAGGAATGGTAGCTTTAACTTTATTTAATAGACAATGTATAATTACATTTTGGGATTGATTAAAACTGCAAGGAAATACAGTTGTAGATGCAAAAGTAAAAACTATTGCTAGACTTTATAGAATGACATTTACATATAAATAAATTACATTATGTTAAACTACATGTTGCACATTGTTGTCTTGTTAGAAAACTATTCCAAATTTCCTTTGAAATTATGGGTATTTAATTAACTGCAAATTTTTCATTGTTTAAACCGTAATGCAAAGTTCAGAAATGTATTATCAATGGATAAAAGTAGGCCATAATTATGTTTAGTGATAAAAAATGAAAATTAGGTGATTTTATTATTTATGTAAAGAAATTTACATTAGTCAGAGGGCTTTTTTCTTCCTAAAAGGGTTATCCTTCTTCTTCCTATATTAAGCTTCCTATATTAAAATATATTATATATTATATATAAAAGCTTCCTATATTAAGTTAGAGTTATGATTTCTATATCATATATTGTAAAAAGCATATAAAAAATAAAATTTTTTAGATTTAATATTTTTTCTTTCCAATAAATTTAAAATTTTTTATTGAAATTTTAAATTTTCCAAATAATTATTGATTATATTGTAGGATACTATTGGTTCATTTAAAATCAAATTGGTGTTTTCTGATGGAAACTTCAGACTGGAGCCAGATATAGTTGACATTGAGAAAACAATTATTGAGCCATTTACTATTATGCATCTGTCTGTTTCATATTTTCCTCGAGTAGAAATGTGTTTAGAAGAAGTATGTTATAGAATATTATTAAACTATTTAATTTTTAAAGGATCTTTTAACATAAAATTGTAAAAAATTCTTAAATTTTAATGGCATTCTGAATTTAAAATTGGTTATTTTTCTTAAAATATAATGTAAACATTAAATATACTTATAAATTTTATAATGGGAATTTTCGCTATGAACTATTATATATGAATTTTTTATAACTATATTTTTCACACACATTACATTAATTAGGATTTATATTTTAACGAATTTTAATTGCATATTAATTTTTTATTACAATTTTTTTTCTTGTATTTTATGAAATATATTTTTTAAAGTATTAGTATAGGTATATATAATTTTTTTAACCCAGAAGAACTTGAGCAATAATTTCTTGTTAACATAAAAAATAATATGAAGTGTTACTGAATTGCTTATAATAGCAAAATGAAAAATTTTTTGTGTTATACTTTTCATATATTATTGATACTATTATGTTTTAGAAACTGGCTATTTGAATGTAAAGTTTCATAAATCAAACCAAATTTTCAAAATAAAAATGTTCTTTTATAAGCATAAGATTTTGCGATTCTAAATTATGCTTATAATAATGTAATTAGAAATAGAATTCTGTGATTTTTAAATTACATCTTATCTAATATTTCACTTAGGAGCCACTTCAATCAACCAGATTCAATTTAAAAACCGCTTTACCAGAGAATGTAATTGATGGTATTAAAAAACATGCTATTAAAGCATTGCATTCAGAATGGAACAAAACACTGGCATTTGTTGAAGAATTTGAAAGCTACAAATTCCTGTTTACTGAAGAAGTAATTTTAATCCTCTTTTTTGATGCACATAAGTCTTCAAAAAATAAACTAAGTTTTTAATACTTTTAACTTTTATTTAATCATAATATAATTATTCATATAAATCTATATAAAATATTTATTACAAAATTGTGGAAATACCTCTGTTTTAAAAAAACCTTATAAGTATAGTGTAGGACAACTTTTGGTATATACTACTACTTGCATTCGCCTAGGGATTAATTCATACAACTGCTGAATAGGCTTAGAGGAATATTGTTTCATTCTTCATGAAGATTTTCTTAAAGTTCTAGGTGAGATGTCAGGGGAGGATATCGATTCTGTATTGAATGGTTTAAAGTAGAACATAACTGTTTAATTACATTGAGATTGGGTGCCTGTGAGGGCCAAGGTAGTTTAACTTCATCCTTATTGTCGTATGTAGCAACTGTCTGGTGATAAACAAAGCACACTTGTTGCACTTTGCTTTTCTTTCAAGAAAGGTTGCCATGGTTTTGACATGGAAGAAGAATCCAAATACTGAATGAGTTCTTTGGTCACTTTTTTTTGCAGGCGTTCGTTTTATGAACTTTACAATCCACTTCAATATCCATCAGTTTTTTTTCACTAAACTTCCTGTTTATACACTGTTTTACATTGATGAGTTTGTGTTGCCATACTGTAAACTTTACTTTAAACACTGTACCACTAGAAATGTCAAACTTTTGGGATGTTTCAGCCACACTTGCTCCAGCTAAACAAGTTCTTACAATTTGGTTTCTTTGAACATCGGAGTAGTCCAACATTTTACACTTTTGAAAATTTTCCAAGATTTACCAGAATATATAAAATTTTTTTTATAAAAAGCTTGATTATTATTTATCTTAATGCTTACAAAGCACATTGAAATATATTCTTTTATTCATTGGAGTTTCCTTTATTTTGATAATCACCTCTATTTTTATATTTACAAGCAAAAAGTATTTTCTATTTTATCTTGTTGATGATCACTGTAATGTTTTTTTCCAATAGATTATTAATTTAAAATTTACAGATCTTTTAACATTTTTTGTGCTCATAAACAGAAAATATGTAAATTGTAATTTTAATAACGCCTGTTTATTCAAATGATAACAGTAAAATTCTTGAAAGCTAAATTTCTTTTAGTATTCAATATTTATCATATAAGCTAATGCCAGGTGACATATATTTATATAAAATCAAGCATATTAAAATTGAACATGATCTTTAAAATTAGGTAAAAAATTTAAACATACAAAGGCAATAATTTTTTTTGGTTTGCAATAATATTAGAATCCAAAATGTTTCTTGCTTTAATCTTAATGGAAACTTGTTGCTCTATTATTAACTAAATGATAAATAATTTTAATAAGAAATTTAAAATATGATAAGATATGTTAAAATGTATTTTTATGTATAAATGTATTTGTATGATAAAAACATCTAGTGCTTTAATTTTTATAAAACAAGTATTAAAAAGCATGTGTCCTGTATCAAGTGTAAATTATAATGCTTTTAAACAAAATGTAAATGTTCATTTTTATATGTCTCACTTTATACTAAACTATTTAAGATTACAAAATGTAAAATATTTATTTTTCTGCTATACTTTTTGCTATTTGAATGTTTCAGGCGCAAGAAAACTTAGAATCTTTTCTTGAAAATGAAAATTTGTTGGAAGATTTTAAAAATAAACATGATTATTATGTTAACCTGAATAAAGAAATTGATCAACAGAGAAGGAAAAATACCCAAACTGGGATGTTCATCATTGATTGTTGTGATATTTTTGAGTATCTTGTTTCAGCAGTTTCCAGTCTAATGAATATTTTATTGAAGCATTTAAAGGAGCAATTTATTTCAATATCTTCAAAGCAAGTTTTTTCTAGTTTTAGTGTCATAGTTAAGCTATAAAAATTAGATAAATTAAGTATTAATTGTTTTTTTTTGTTTCTCATTCAGAAAACCTTAGTTATTTAATCTGTGTTTGATACTTTTCACTTAGCAAAACATTTTATTTGATAACTCAGCATTTTTTTAGAACTATAAAAACTTTGAATATTTTAAAAAATCTTTACAGAATTATAATTTATTATATATATATATATATATATATATATATATATATATATATATATATATATATATATATATATATATATATATATATATAGATTTAAATTACATTACTGTAGTTAGTGAAGTAAAACAGTTTTCATTATACTTCAAAATGCAGTTTTACATGAATAATTTATTTCAGAAATATTGCTGGGCATGCAAATGCATTGACTAAATTTATTTTTATGTGCTTACTATGTTATGTCTAAATAAAAATAAGGTGTTCAACATTTAAATTTCTGAATTGAAGTAGGATTTTATTTACTGGGAAATAAAAGTAAATACACATTTTAAGATTAGCTGATTTTAATTTTAATACATGATTTAAAATAATGTGTTTGTAGTAAAAATTTATTTATATTCTTACTTTATGATTAATAAATTCTTGTAAACTTACTACTTGTAATTTGTTAATTAATAAGAAAAGCAGATTTTTATGTGTAAATGTTGTTATACAGTTTATATACTTTATTTTTATTGGAAAATTATTGAAGTATGTCTTGTATTGTTATAGTCATATAAATAAATGTTTTTTTGCAAGATGAAATTATTCTTATATTTGAGAATGTGTTAGAATTATTTATATTAAATGACATATATAACAACTTTTTATAATATAAAATCAAACAACAATATTTTTAATTACTTATTTTGATATAGAATGAAATATGACGTTATCCTTTATTATCACTTACTATAATCTTTTATATTGAATATCATAGTTTCGCATGTTTCTAAAAGATGTTTTAAATGTACAATTTTCAATGAAGTTTTAAATTAACAGTTTGAGCACAAAGTCATTCATTCTATTTAAAAATTGTTAAAAATTTTGATCATGTCATAACTAAATAGTATAAAAACGCTTATTTTTTGTTTGCATTAATCTAAATTTATTTGTAATAATTTTCAGATTTTGTTCAAATTATGGTAATAAATGATAGTTCATTTGATCGATCAGGTAGTTAGAGCAAAAGAGAATTAATAGTTTAACCATTCAACTACAGGAAAAATTATAATAGTAATTCATTTATGGATCTAATATTTGGAAATCCTTTAAAGTTACATTCATGTAGCTAATTTATTTTATAATTCTTCATTTATATCATCATCTTATTATAAATTATACTAGGTAAATTAGAATAATATATTTACTTTTTAGAGGAAACCATTAAGCATTTAATTTTTTTGAAATAGATATAGTGAGGAAATCAAGATGTATTAAATTATTTACTTATTATTTTATTTTGAGACTGTTATTATCTGGCTTCATCCAAATTTGTTTCTAAGATTAATATCTCTTTTCTGCTCATTTTTATAAGCGTAATTTAATTTTAGTATGATAGTGCTCTTTATAACAATTGATGAAACAGAAGTATCATATAACCTTATTGATATAAATGTGCTCTTGTTTACCATAATTATATTGTCTTTCATTTTTTTTCTACAGATTAAATTAACCTTACACTTAGTAGGATAATTGATTGTTAATTTGATTTGGCATTTATAATATCGATTGTTATTTTCTTTATTCATTAAGTTTAGCAGTTTTCAACTCTCACTAATTTTATTACTGTGTAAAATAACTCTTCAAAATATTTTAATTTGCTTAAATATATAAGGGTTTAAAAATTTTTAAAAATATTTCACTAAATAATTTGATTACATATGACTTGAACAGATTCCTTCCTTATTAAACAAAATGCAAGACATTTATAAATTTCAGTTAATTATCATCTGTTTAAAATGTCTCACATTCATAAATATTCAGCTTTAAGCTGAACCAGACATACACTGATAGTGAAATTTATGATTTGCTTTTAATATTATTTATTTAAAATATGTAATATGTTCTATGAAAATGAAAATTATATATATATGTATATATATATATATATATATATATATATATATATATATATATATATATATATACATACATATATATATAACTGTTTTACGTTTCATTTGTAAATTTTATATTGTGTTTGCTTCCATTGACATGATGTATGTAAGATAAATAATTTATCTTTCAACTAAGTGTATTACTTTTCATGCATCAAATAAAAATTTCTAAATTAAATCAAATGATTCATTTATGATAAAATAAAACAATATATAAAATTAATAATCAAAAATGATTATTTCATCAAGATGAATCTCCTTTTTTTTTTTTTTTTTTTTTTTTTTTGCTACAATCAAGTATAAATGAATTCTTAATGCTATAAGAGCCAATTTGAATAATTTTGTGTTGCAATTAAATGATGTAACAGAATTTTTTTTTATCCAGAGGTTTGTAAAAGTTTGTTTTATTGTTTTTAAAATCTGTCTGTAAAAATCCAGTTTGTGTAAGTGGTTTTCTGTTATGGTAAATTAATTTTTTTGCAGTTACTTTTTAGGAAAATTGAAAAACAGCCCTTGATAAGCTTGGTAACTAACTAAAATTTTATTGAAACATTTGTAAAATTATAAATTATTGACAACTTCATTGTGAAATGAAAAATTTTGAAAGCTTTTCACAAAAATCTTTGGTTTTTATTAAATGAAGAAGCTGAAATCAGTAATTGTAAATTATTTAATTGTATAATACCTCATTGAAGCAAAATAGTATAAAAACTGCAAAAGCAAATGTCAGTCTTGTGTTATAAAATGAGAGGTTTAACTTTTTTGATCTATGTTGAATGAATAAAATAATTTTTTTTGAATAATTTTTTAACTTTTCTGTTTAGAGTTGATTTAATTTAACCATATTTTAACTTAGAATTTTCTTTTTAAACTAAAATACTTATTGATTAGATGCTTTATTAGATGCATTTAATAATTTATTGCAGTATTTATCATTAATTTTGATATAGGTCACTTTGTATTTTACATTGCTATATTCTTTATGTTGTCATTCTAGTTTATACAAAGAATATGAAACAATTACTCATCAACTTAAATTACTTCCAAAAAATACTGAAGAATTATTTAAGTCACAGGTTAGTTATCTTCATAAAACTCCATATCAGAAAAAATTATTTTTTGTTAGATAGTTTGAAATAAAGGTGGCAAATAATTTTTTTGTTATTTAGATGTATGTTCAGTTATTCTGTGTTCTTCCTTTCAATTTTTAAAAAAGAATTACTGCTATAAAATGTTTTAATGTGTAAAAGAATTACATAATTGCTTGTATTAAGCATAATTTTCTATTTTAAATGAATGATTAAAGTAATTTGCTACTTAATATCATATATTATCATCATTTAAAAAAATTTATGTGAGAAATTTTTTTGTGCATTAAATTTAAGTCAAAATAATATTTGTCCTCCTTTTATTTTATGGTATTGAAATGCGTTTTATCTGTATGTTTTCAGGATTATGTGCATGACTTTGTTGAAAATAAATTGGATGAATTGAAATTTAAATTAGGAGTATTAACTTCTTGGATTTACTATTTATCTGGTATTATTGACTTCACTAAAGAAGAGTATGCAAATAATGCTAAAATTTATGTTATGCATAAAGAACTTCCACGTGTTATTCAAGGAAATGCCTTAACCTTTCAAAATTATCTGAAAAAGTTTCAAGACAATTTGATTGTAAGTACTAATGTTCTATATACAAACTTAATGCATCAGACATATTTTTTGGAGTTACACTAGCAAAAAATATTATGTATTAATATTGGAAAAATATTATGTATATGGAAAAATATTATGTATTAATTAAATTGTACTAAAGACAATTAATGTTAATTAATAAAAATTTGCATTAATTAAGCTTTTCATTCAACCACTTGTTTTAGGAGCGAAGAGAAGTTTTTATTGAAGAACTTAATTCAGTTGAAAAACAAATAAATAATTTATCATATTTGGATAATACCCAACTTATAGACAAATACCTTGAACATGCAAAAGAAATTGACACTTGGCTGCTTAAAGCTCTATCTACAATTGAATTATTCAATTCTGAAGAAGAAGCATTTGAGTGGGAGACAACATCTTATCCTCTTTGTTCACAGTTGAGGAAGGATTTGAACCCTTATATACAGCTATACACATTAGCTGTTGAATTTTCTCAAAAAGAAAAGTAAGAAATATGTATTATTTTCATCAAATAAAAATTTTTTCCTTTAAATTTTATGACTTTTTTTTTAAATCTTGATTATGTTTTCGACAAACATTTGTAAAATAATTAACTTTGTAAAAATATTCTTTTAATCAGAAATTAAAATTTTTCTTTTATTTTAGAAATACAGTCCTTTTAAATTGTTAAATTGTTTTAAATTTAAAGTAACTTTAAAATATTTTTATTTATGCTAGATAAAATGAATAAATTTCTAATATTATAAATTTTTTGTAAAACTGCTTCATAAATTATTAAAAATATTCCTTTTTAAATGATTTTTATAGTCTGCTTTGGAAACAGTGTCTTAGATTTATTTGTATTTTATTGATTGAGTTTTAAAATGTATTTTAAAATATTTAAGTGTAATCTGAATGTGTATTTAAAATGTGGTAAAGGAAATGTATCTAATTAAAAAGATCTGTATCTAATTAAATTATACAAGATCTAATGTGCATTATAATTAATCTTACTTAATCACTGCATTATACTTAATCACTATTGTTATTTATTTATTTCAGGGATTGGCTGAATGGTGCAATTCATCAAGTTGATCCTGAATTAGTTGAACAAGAAGTAACCACTATCTGGCGAACTCTTTTTAAATTAGAGAAGACTTTTAGTGACGTTCCTGCACCAAAGAAAATAGTTTTAGAAGTGAGTTTAACAACAATTTTGTTATTTTAACTTTGTTTATACAGAAGCATGCATATTACATTTTTATGCATATTACAATAGCATATGCAGAAAATTTCATAGACAAAACTGCAGTAATTTCAACAAAAATATATTTTTATATTTCATAGAATATACACAATAATTTTTTAAAAGAATCTTCTTTTTATGAAATATTTATGAAAATATCTTTTTAATAAATATCTAAAGTTTTTCAGTAGTGTTCAGAAATAACATAGACTTAAAAATATTTAATTACTGTTAGTTTAACAGCTTTAAAATATTTTTACTTTTAAATGATGAATAAATCAAAAGTTAACATTATTTTTAATACTTATTAAACTACTTTTAAAATAATAAAAAAATCGTTTTGAAATTTTAAATAATATTTTAGAATGGATTATTTATTTTACTTATCTTTTATTAATTGAAAGAGTTTAATACTCTCTCAATCAATAAAAAATAAATAAATAAAATGCATTTTAAGATATTTGATTAGAATAACAACATGTATTTAAAATAAAAAGAAAATGTATTGTATAAAATATGAATATGCAAAATCTAACTTGCTTTTTAATTTATCATAATTACTATTGTTATCTCTATTTATTTTCGATATTGTCACAATGGTTTGTTAGTTTGTTATGACTCATTGGTTTGATTGGCTCAAAGTGATAGTTATCAATATCAAAGGATATAATTTGTATTGGTAGATGACAAAATAAAAATGAGCAAAATATTTGAATCTATTTAAAATTATATATATGCTAGTATAACATGCAAATATAAATTATTATGTAATTTAATATCTTAGAACAATCACATTAATAAAATTTTGAGTATGTGTGTCAATTCTTCTATTTGAAAAATTGAGATATTTTTATTGGTTTTGTTAGCACGCGAAAGAAAAATTCCCAGTTTATTATTTACCTGAAAGGTAGTTGAATGCTAATAGGATCAATTAAAATTTGTTTTCATTGTGATAATCATTCCAAAATTCAAATTCTTTTCCTATAATATACTATGGACTTTCATTTGAGTAACATAGCATATAGTGAGGTTTGAATTTTATAAATAATATTCAATTCCTGCATATATTCCTTTAAAATCACATTTTCTTTCCAAAACATAATCTTAATTTTACTGGATTTAAAAAAATATTAGTACTTTATGAATTTATATTTTATGAATTTTAAAAATCTGTTTTTAAAAATTACTTCAGAATCTAAAAATTATTTATTACAGAACTTATAATTAAAAGATATGTAACCATGTACTTTAATCTATAAGTGAACATGAGTTAAATGCAAAATGTAAACATAAGTGTGTAAATGTAAAATAAATCTCTTAAACTTATTTAAATTTTTACTAATAAATGATTCTATAAATATGAGCTGTATGGAATCTAAACAAAGAAATCAAAAATTAGAGTTTAATTTTTTTTATAATGTTTGTGTTGAATGACTTTTTATTCAAATGAACTTTTTTTCATAATGTTTAGTTCTACTTATAGAAACTGATGATATAAATATTATAACTAAAAATTTCAAGACAATTCAAGACTCATTTATTAAAAAAATATTTCAAATTCCAAGTATAATTCTTAAAAATCATGCAATTTAAAAATTCTATCTGACATTTAAAATACTTTAATGAAAATACAAATCTGCTCTAAGTCTTGTTGCCAACTACAAAAAATAAATAATAAAATAAGATTATATTTTATGAAAATATATTTATTCATAGATTTAACACATTCGGTCTGGCTGAACAGTTATGTTCAAAACAGGTAATATTTTCATTAACAATGCTTACAAGATTTCGTGTTTAATTATTCAAGAATAAATTTCAAGAAGTATTACTTCAAAATTCAAACTTATTTCAAGCACAAATTCAACTATTAATTAATTAAAAATAATTTAATAGTGTTCTGAACACTAATCACAAGAACATTCAACATCTAGAACATTAATACAATTGTATTTTAATATTTATTTTGTATATACAAACAAATATAAAATTTCAATAAGTAACCAATTAATTAACAATATAAAATTATTAGTATAAATTTTTTTTACAGTATATTTGAATTCCGTACATGTATACAACATACCATTACACCTAAAACATGAAATTCATTTAAATATGTAAAATATTAAAAAGTTGAATTACTTAAAATACAAAATTTAAATTTTTTCAACTTTCTAAATTTAATTAATAATCGTGCAGGTTTTTTAATAAATCTTTTTCAGTTTTTATTTCACAATTACAAACAAGACCATCTACCTGTGAAGATTTTTAAAACTTTCCGTTATCTCCATATGTTTTCTGGCAGATGTTCATCGGTTAATATAACAATATTGTTTCCTTCCAAGTCCATTTTCACTTGGTGATTTTTCATACAATTTGCAGATCTTAAATTAACCAAGCAATCTTTTAAGATTCTCCAGAAGTTGTTAAGTATTTTTATATGATATAAATGTATTTTCAAGAGAACTTCTTTAGAATTCTTATTGAAATGTTTGGCAGGAGACAAATTAAATATTTTCTTACCCAACAGGAAACTTGTAGGTAATAACACTTGTAATTCATCTTCTTGAGTGTATATCAGGAATTGATGATTGGTTTTCTACCAATATCATTTCTAATTCATCAATAACAACTGATTTTCGCCCTAGAATTTTCCTCAATGTAGTTTTGACAGTTCTCACTAGTTGTTCATAAAAATTACCCCACCATGCTCCATGTTCCATGATGTACCTCCATTGAATTTTTAATTATAATTCTTCAAATCAGGATGGCTTATGACTTTCCAGATCTTTTTTAGTTCTGCATCGGTAGCTTTGAATGTTAAGCATATTATCAGAGTAAATAATAGAGCACAATCCTCTTATTGAAGTAAATCTGCAAAAGCCTAGAAAGAAAGATTTAGTAGTGAGATTTTTGGTCACAGTTCAAGAAATATTCCTAATGTAATTTTCTGTATCTTACAAAAAGTGGTCTAGCATAATCAAGTCCTACTGAAAGGATTTGTCTGTTCTATTGTGGATGAAGGCGGAGAGAAGGACTTGTTGCATTGTTCTAGCATTATAATGCTGGCAAATAACACATCTTTTAATTAAATATTTAATATTATGTCTGGATCTAACTATTCAAAATCTTTCAAGAAGATATATGGGTATGCTGGCTATTCCCAAATGGGGAACTTATGCATTAGCATCACGTACAAGAGGATCAGTAGAATGAATTTGTGAAATAATTATTATAAAATGCTACTCTTGAAAACTCAAAGATGATTTTTGTAGTCTTCCTCCAACATGTTACTCCTTCATTACATAAAAAATGATTTAGCTCTTAAATTTTATAAGTTTTAGAGATTAACTGATGTAATTTTATTCATCAAAAATTGTTCAAGTTGAATTTTGTTTAATTAAATAAGTCTTTGGAAGTTCTTCTGCAGTTAAAGGGTTCACTTACTTAGTTTTACTTTGCAAGTTTTGAATAAATTTCAAAATGCTTCCAATTTGATTTTATTACAATGTTGGAGAGATTGAGGTATTCTTTACAAGTTTTCTTTCCTGTAGATCAGCATTAAAACGTCTACTAACTAAATAAGCTTTACAGGTCACACAACCTTTAATTTAGTTATCCAATCTAACTCTATTAACATAATTTTGAAGGCAGTAAATATCCTGCAGAATATTCATGGGACAAAATGTCTTCAGGGTGGGATAATCCATTACAATATCTGGCATTACATGGGTTAACCAATGGCTGTATTTCAACAACTCTATTTTTTTTCGAACATTTTCCACTGAGTTGGATTAAAGTGTTCCCTTGCCACTTGGTGCTTCGTGTTTTGCAGCTTCAGTGCTTTGTGGGTTTTTCCAAAATATTCATCAAAAAATAAAACGAAAAAATACACAACCATATTGGCAACCAAATTGCTGAAAGGAGCGTTGTTTCATGTTGTTGTTGCACCAGCCTGCTTCCTTGTTCCTAGCCCTGAGTTGGGCTCTATCAATTAGACTTTTTGCAATTTATCTCTTGAAATTATTTCTTATTGAATCAATTTAATAAAAAGTCATGTAATAAATTTTAAAAAGTAACAATTTATTCATTTTTAAATAAATTGAATCATTGTTATTTTATGGATATCAAATAATTTTTTCCCACTGATTTTGTCATTGTCTACCATAATCTATGTATACTTCCTTTTTGAAAGTTGCTCTGTAACCAAAGTTATTGTTGCATTTTCTTAGTAACTATAAAAATTAAGTAAATAATTATAAAAATAAACCTCCCAATATTTTTGTCTGGGTTATATGATTTTTTTCTTATTTTCTTGATTTCATAATGGCTTAATTAGCTGTGGGTCTATCAAAAACATCATTGCTAACCAAAGACATTTATGTTCATTTTTCTCATTTTATTTTTCTTACTTCTGAAACAATAGTTTCTGGTATCCTACTGACTTGTATCTTGCCAAAACTGCTATTTAATTACGTAAATTAAAAACAAGTATGAGGAAGCACAATTTTGATATCATAATTTGCATATTTTCCTCATCTTTAAAGAAGAACAATGAAGCTGGTATTGTTTTAAATAATATCAATAATGGTAGAATATTTTAGTATTTTATAATTTTTGTTATTTTGTATTATTTTGGTAATTTTATAATATTTGGTTATGTATAATATTATCACTATTTAGTAATATTGAATGCATATCAATATTTGTAATACACATTAAAATTTTTAAATAAATATTTGTGAATTGTAGATTGAACACAAAATATAAAGTACAAAGAAAGTTTTTCTTCTCATTTTATTTGTATAAAGTTCTTATTTAAAAAAAGACACTAAATGAACGATATTTGCATTACTATAAACATGTAATCTTATAAAAATAAATTTGATTTAAAACTAAAAGTGCATCATTAAATAGAGTTAAAATTTCAAAATTCCTATAATCCTTTTCCATATCTTTACTATCCAGTCGCATTCATAGATGTTTCTGCCACAGTAGTTTTTTCAACATAAGTGGTGAACCTGGACTCATTTTTGTTAAAAAAATAGTATGGCAGAATATGATGATATGCATGATAAAATATGTGTGTGATGGAATGCATTAAAGTATGTTTGATAATTAGTGTAAAAATCGGTTCAATTTTTGACAAAAATACTGCAGATTTTAATTTTAAACATTTTTATTATTATAAATTTTATTGCATAACAATTTAAACAAATATGTACTTTATGAACAAAATGTATGTGTGATTTAAAATATCACAATCGTTTTAGCATTTTACATCCTTTTAAACTTTATTTTAAGAGATAAACAATTGACAGTCAATGTTTTAAAATTAAAATGTAGAAAAATATTTTATTTTTTTATATAAAAATACTCAACTGCTCTACTTTTTGTTACTTATTTCATTGATAATTTGTTACTATTTTATAAAAAATATGTCTTCGTTTTTGCTATAATTTATTTATTTCTGTATTTTTTTTAGGTAAGGGAGGATGTGGAAGAATTCAAAAACAATCTTCCTTTAGTGCAAACATTGTGCAACCCTGGATTAAGAGATCGCCATTGGGAACAAATATCTGAAATTGTTGGTTTCCCTTTGAAGCCTGATAAGACTACGACTCTCCAGAAGCTGATTGGATTAAACTTGCAAGAGTTTATACCACAATTTGAGATCATAAGTGAAGCAGCCACTAAAGAATACAAACTGGAAAAAGCTTTAGATAAAATGATGGAAGAATGGAATGAGGTACATTTATGATTTGTTTGTTTCTTATAAATATATCAGACATATTTATTTGTATTTTTAGTTGGAATTATTATTATTATCATAAATTTATAAAAATGCCAAAGTTACTTTAAAATGTTTCTAATCAATATAAATTTTTTTATTATTAACCTCTATATTTAATTTTCATGGAAATCATATCCTTTCATGAATTAATTTCATTCTTTTTACTTTAATGTGGTATGGGACACATGCTAAATTATTATAAGGTTTAAAATAATAAATTATTATATAATGTTAACCAAATTTTTTTCAGGATAAGTAAAACACATTCCTATTAAGGTTTTAGTTGACTTAATGCAAGCAAATTCTTTCCATAATTTTAGATCCTGTAAAACTATAAATGTATTACAGTTATTTGTTTGATGTATATTCTCTGTAATATAAGACATTGTGAAGTAATCCCTTACAATTTTAATTACATATCCAAGTAATTTTTTGCAGAATAATTAAAGTTGCAAGTAAACTTTTATGCAATTGATATGTTAATCATAATGCATTCAACATTTTTACAAAATATAAATTTTGTGGTGAAGTTAAAAGGATTAGTTTACAATGTTCAGTTATTTCTTTGAATTCTTTTGCTGTTTCTTTTATTTTAAAAGTTCATAATGTATATTTTATGGTTAAATTTTTAATAAAATTTTTTATGGTTAACTTAGGCAAATCTTTGATAAAAACTTACTTATTGAATATCATGATTGTTTATCAAAATCAGTTATATTTTGGGTTATACATAAACTATTCATAAAAATTTAAATAATAAGAAATTCTTTAACATGTCAGTTGTTTTTGATTAATTGATTTATGTTGAAATATGAATTATTTCGTATTTCAGTATCAATTCATCAATCAGCATTTAAATAGAATTCACTAATTCATATTGGTGAAGTTTATTTGAAGTCTTTAATATATTTTCTAATTAAATAAGGAAATGTTTATATTTTTATTCTTTTTGAAACCAACATTAATGCAAATAAATTGCAATATGATTGAAATGTTATTACTATCAAAATACCAATTTTGTTGAGTCATGGTAAAATGAAATAATATTATACAATTTAAGGATATATTTAAATTGCTTACTATTGGATGAAAATAATACCATGTGCTTTCTTATTCTGGAAATTCTTAAGAGTGCATTTAACTTGTGCAATTATAATAATTTGCACAAGTTATTGTTTTATAACTAGATGATATCTTGTTTTTTACTAACCTGTATAATTAGTTACATCTTTTTAGTGAATTTTTTTCTTAAATGTGACACGCCTATTCTATTATTTGTTCATTTCGTTATAAATCTTAATAAAAAATATTTAATCAACTATTGAATTTTTGGTTCTAGTGACAATTTTAAAACTAATATTTTTATAATTGTTATAAATATTGAAAATAAATTCAGTCTTAGAATAATTTAATGCTTACTTAGTTCTAACTTCACTATTTGTCTTGTATTTTTTATAAAACAATTTCATATGAATAATATTTTTTTCCTGTTAATGAAGTGTTTTCATTTTATTCATTAATATCTGAAAACAGAAATCATGCATTTTAAGAATGAAGAATTTTTATGCTATCTTATTAAAACTAAGTATATCGATTCTTTATAAATTAAATAGGAAAATAAAAGTTTGCCGCCATCATTTATTTTCCATATTTAAATTCCCTTTAAAATAAATTTTTGATTTGACTTATTTTTTTATTATTTGCCTATTAATATATTACATTATCTTACAGTGCATATTTAAAATTTATTTATACATTATTATATCCTATAAATTTTGTAATTATGGACTCTTTTTAAAATTTATTCATAATATACAAGTTCTTGTTTTCTAATAATACTTATTACTGATTCTCTATTTCTTAGATGAAATTTTCAGTAATTAAATTTCGGGAATCTGGGACATACATATTATCTTCTGTTGATGAAATTCAAATGTTACTTGATGATCATATTATAAAAACACAAACAATGAGAGGATCACCATCTGTTAAACCTATAGAACATGAAGTGAAGTAAGATTTCATTAAGTTGCATATTATCTTGTGGTTTTACTTATTGGTTCTTAGCATTATTTTCTTTCATTATGATATGTATGATTATGATGTGTTGTTATATTGAGTTTTTCCGAAACTAATTGATCTTAATTAATGTTGCTGTGAAAGAAAAATGGACTGAATTAGAGTATTTTTAATAGATAATAAAATGTGTTAATTTTACATTACTGTTTTATTATGTTGTTTTAAATATTAACTCTTTGAATGTTTGAGAGGTGTCATGTTAGATATTAATGAAATTTGTGTGTCCCGTAAGATATGGATTAAAATGCTCTGCAGTGAATAATTATTTGAATTAGAATCCAATTAGAATTGAATCAAATGGAATGTTTAACATTGGTAAATGTTGATGCATCTATGTTATTTCAAAATTCGTAAAACTTTGTCACTTGTGTCTGATAAAAAATATTTTTATTGAACTTAAAATATTGATTTTTTAAATGCTTAAATAAAAATGCAAAAATAGAAAATTTCTATGTCAGTATTACTTAGTTATTAATTTGTGTATCAAAATATATTGTAATTTAAAATGATTGAACATTTATTAATTTTAAATGCTCAACTATTTTAAAATCTCATAATTATTAATATGAAGGAAATTGTATACTTTAAAGTATTCTATAATTTATGTAAAATAGTCTTATTATTTATCTTATCTGAAATTGAAAAATATGGAGTCAAATGAAAATATGTTATATTGCAATTATTTTAATTGATTTCTTGTGGGTCTAAGATCATGTAAAACTACTTATTTGTTGCACTACTTAAATTAACTTCTTATGTAAGAAAAATGCATCTGTTTTCATTATTTCAAATTTTGCTTTTGCATTATTTTCTTTATTAGCCTCAATTCAAAAATAAAATTTTTTTTGAAAACTTAGTATGATATACATGGCTATTCATTGTCATCTTTGAAAAAAAAACTCCAATTATTTTGTAATATGAGTTAATTATACTAACTGCCTTTTTATATATTTCAGTTTTATTTTATTTGTTATTTCTCGTTTGTATCAAATATTGCTTGATTACATTGTTAAAAAATGACTTATTAATGTAAACATTTTCTGCACATTTTGTTATATTTTTTTTGAGATATCATTCTAATTTTCAAAATGGCATTGTTAATATTAAAAGTTCTGTGAATTTCTGTCAATGGCATTAATGTATGTATGATACTTTCATGAATTTGCATGATAGGATGCATACAAGAAACAAAGTATTTTGTATGTGTCATATATCATACATATTATGAAGTATGAGCTGTTTTAGCCAATCGATAAGACAAATATATATATATATATATATATATATATATATATATATATATATATATATATATATATATATATATATATATATATAGAATTATTTTAAATTTTTATGTAATCCAAAAATGAATTGTGATGTGATCAGATAATTTTTGTGTACAACAGTTATTTTTTGCTTGGGGCCTTGCTTAGGCCAATTTTTTTACTATTTTCTTTTCCCCACTTTACAGTGACCGTAATCTTTTTGTTATCCGGCACCTTCAAAAACTTTTGTTTTAGTTCATATTTTCTCCACTCCCCTTGGCAAATACATTTGTTCGTGTTTGATTTTTACAACTTCTGAAGGGGTAAAAAGATTTCCATACACTTGCAGAAGATGAGACTAGGATGAAGACAGAAAAAACATCTGGCAACATGTCTTTTGAAAGAAATAATAATGTGACAAAGATTGATATGGATGAGATCATTAAGAACATTTTGCAAAAATGAAATAAATAAATTCAAGATATTTCGATTATTATAAAAAAAACCCGGGCTGAATTAACAAGAATTTGATCCAGTATTTTCACCGATGAACTATGGATGTTACCTCATGAGGACCAAAGAATCGCAATTTTTTTCTGAGAAATTAGGTTGAGAAGGATTCAAAAATTCCAGATCTATTATGCCTGTTTCTCTTGTCTAACTTGGTATATATCTATATTATCATTACAACTTCTCCCTCCCATAAACAGTAGCTGCATACCACTGGTGAATTTTTTGCTATTTTCCTTTTTTTAAAAATTTTTTTAGTATCACTAATTGATTTTTATTTACATTCAATTTGTATAATCATATGTTAAATGAATATTACTTGATTAAATTGTAAAGTATTTAAGGTATAAATTTCATTGTAAAAATAAAATGATTAAGTTTGAACTTGCATATTATTCTTTGTTATTATTGAACGAGTTAATATTTTATGGTTATTGTATCAATGTACCAAATGAATTTAATTTTATTTTTAAATTTTTAAGTTTCTTGTCTTGACTGATATTTCTAATATTCATATATCATAAATAAATAAGTTCTTAATCAAGCCTAAAATTTTATTTTAATTTTTTATAATTCTATAAACTTTTTGACATTTACTAACCACTCATATTCTTGCAACTACCTAAGATTAATTATTGTACAAAATCAATTCATTCTGGTTTTTCATTTGTTTTAAATAGAAAATACGTTTTTAACTTAATTAATTTAATTTATCAATATTTTTAAGTAAAGAAAAACACAAACAAAATGTTTATTAGAAAATATTAAGTTAAATTTGTAAAGAAAAATATTTCTCTTGTAACTTGTAGTATAATAAGTAATTTATAACACTTTGTAATAGATCTGTTTAAGGTGTGTCATTGTTTTTACTTTGTTGAAATTTTACTTAAAAAAATGGTAAAAGCTTTTCAAAATTTTTCTGTGATTAAAATTATTACTGATTACAATTTTGTGTACGTGTATTAATATTATTTCATTTTTTTATTGTATTTCTTAAAAAACATAAAGTTGTAAAAGAAACAATGTTTTTTACATCTATATTATTTTTTTTATTCAGTTTGAAAATAGCAGAAATCTTGTCTGAATGGCTATACGATAAATATTTTTGAATTTTTTATACTGATATTTAAGATAAGTAATAGAACAAAAACTTGTTTTAGAACCTTATGATACTTGAAAGAAGTACTGCCCCAAATATGATTCAAAGGCATTGATGTGTATAATGCATATAATTGCTTGATAATTTATATAAATATTATTAACTGAAGCTTTTTCCTCCCAAAATTATACTAATTTGTATTAATCTAAGTTTCAGACAAAGTTCATTTCTAGGCTTAACAAATATGGAAGTCTTATGGAAAGTAATATATGATTCCAGCAGTAATGTAATGTTTAATAATTAAGCATACTTTTACTTTTTACGTAAGTTCAATATTGATTTAAAGTTTTTTAAATTTTTTGAGTTCTGAACTGTACAAAATTAAGGCAATAACAGTTGCAAAATCTGCTTGATGAAACATTTTTTCATTAAAATTTTAATAGTTATGCTAATTTTAAATTTTATCATTTCTTCAAATAAATTTTTTGTGTAGCTGCAATAAGTATTATGAGTATTATTTTTTCTACTTTAAGAACTTTAATACAAAAAATTCATTATAATATTAATTTAAAAAAAAGAAATATGATTTACAGTGCTAATAATTTCATTGTTTCTTATATTAGCTATCTTGTGACAAGAAAAAGAAAATAAATGACTCTTACATTAATTTTCATGTAACCCTTTAATAAAAATACAAAGCTGAAAAAAGAATATGTTTCATTTAAATTACTTAATAAAATATTAATATTTAATGATTTTGAAAAATACACCATATTTTGTGAGTATGTGCCATTAGAATAATCTTACCTGAAAGATATTAGTTACATCCATGATATCAAATGTGTAATATATTGTTTCTCTGTGCTAGTCTTTAATATTCATCCATTAACAATTATTGAATTTTGTAAATATTGATGTATAATGTGTAAATATATACTGATGTACAAATATGGAATAATTATATTAATCTGTTTGCTTATTACAGTTTATCAAAGATAAATAAACATATTATAAATTCTTATTTATTTCTATACATTTTAATTCATTATTTTAAATTTCGGAAATCAATGAAAATATTTTGAGTAAAAGTATTTCTAACTTTTTGTGTTTTCAGAGCATGGGAAAATAAGCTTATGCTTTTGCAAGAAATCATTGATGAATGGTTAAAAGTTCAAGTCACATGGTTATATTTAGAACCAATATTCAGTTCACCTGACATAATGGCTCAAATGCCAGAAGAAGGGAGGTATGTGAAATAGATTGTAAAAGTTTCTTATATGAATTTTATGTACTACAAATAGCAGTAATTTTTTGAGTTTGTTCATGTTATTGATTTGGAATTTATATCAAAATTTAATTTCTCTTGACATATATAAATTTACTATTATGTAAAGTTTTTAAATGTAATTATGTTTCACTGAATCTTTCCATTTTTGTGCACTTTTGTTTACCATAGTTTTAATCCGAATGCCATGAGGAACAATTCACCTTTGTTTATCAGTGCCATAATTCATAAGCATATTTTTTACAAAAAGTATGTGGCAGAATATGTGGTAAAAAGTTTTATTTTCACACACTGAGATTTATGAAGTTACATTTACTGAGAAATGAAATGTACTTAATAATGGATTCAAATTATATAATTAGTCATTGTTTTCTATATATTTTTCTTTTACTATAAATAAACATTTATAAAAATATAATATTTGAAAATGCACTTATATCTATATTTCACTCACTATTACTAATTAATATCTTTTATAGATTTTTTTAATATTCAAAAGATTAATACTGATTACCTAATATAAGTCCTTTATACCTTTATTGTAAATGTCAATATGTCAAACTGTACTAGTTATGAACTAATTTTAAAAAAATGTGAATTTATTTAGCTTATGATTTCTAACATCAAATCAAATTTAGTGATACATCATTAATACTCAGTGTTCTTGGGCATCTGGAAAACTGAATCTTCAGATAAAATGAGACTAAATAAAAATTTTCAAGAAAATTTTTATTTAGCTTTTATAATTGTTAGTTTATAAGACTTGTAATAATGTAATTTTTGTTCATACCAATACATTAGTTTGTTTCTTTATATGAATTATAGTGTTATATATTATAGTGCTGAATAATAAGATAGAAAAAATAAATAACATGTCGGTGTAAGGGAAATCCTTAATTTGTTGATTTTTGCCTAGTTAAATAATTTTTTTATCTGTTTTTCTAAATGAGCCAATAAGTAATTTATAAAGGAAATTTAAAACAAATTTTCTCAAATTTTGATCATAATTGATCAAATGTTTCAAATTTTATCATCCATTTTTGTATCCTTCATTTTATTTTGTAACACACACACTGCTATTTTTACTTTACTGTGATTTTCAGTGAATAAAAATTCATATTTAGTTGTTTCCAACTATATATGTATTCTTTAAAGAAATGCAGGTGATCATGAAATGCTAAATTTTATAACTTTTCAATTCATTTGTATTAGCATTATTTATAATGCTGGAATTTTATTCTTTTTCTTAAAATACTGATGATTTATTATTAATATTTAAATAGTGATTAAATATTAATAATAATAATGATTTGCAATCCGATAGAAATTATTTTATGTATTGCTGCAATTCATGTTAGAAATTTTCTTATTTTAAATACTAGGGAATTTTTTTATACAATTAGCGTATTAATCTGAGAAACAGGGATCATTTATAAATGTATTAATTTTATAAATATCTCAACAACATTAATGTATAAAAATGTATTCCATTTAATATTAAATTATTAATATTTCGAAAACATTTGTTTCAGGAATTATAATTTCTGAACTTTTTTTAATTGGACTTGTTAGGATTTCAGACTGACTAATAATCTTTAACTTTTATTTTATGTAAGGAATCAGAAGTTTCTATATCTACATAATCAATAATATGCTAAAAGAATTTATCTTTATAATTTATGTAATTGTTTGTTGAATATTATGAAGAGTGAATAGAAGTCTCACTGTAAAATTCTGGTCAGATTTATTGGGTATTTGCTTAGAAATGTATTATTATATTATTATAGCACTTGTATATTATTAGATTTATATTAGATTTAAAATATAACATTGATTTTATGTTTCTTATTGCTAATTTAAGTATTGTTGTATTAATCGAAATTTCAGCTGGGGAACCTTTAGTAAAAACTTGAAATGTTAAAGGTATTAAAAATTATATTTTTTAATTTGATCAAATAATATAGAAGAAATTATTTAGTAGTATTGCTTATATTTAATCATTTGGATCGCATTTTTGTATGTATGAATGAATTTTAAATATGTGTTATACTATGTTATTTCTTATTAAACTATGTTATACATATAAAAATTAAATTTATTTAACTCCTGTTGAAAGAGTCATTGAGCATTTTTCTATACAGTTATGGAAATTATCTTTATAAAACTAGTTATTTCATATATAAATGCCAATGTTATAAAAGTAGTTTTAAATTAAAATTTATTAAGTTTAGGTTGTGCAAATTTTATTTTTATTAAATAACATATAATTGATTGTTTAATTTTGTATTTTTATAATACAATGGTATTACAATATATAAGCAGTAGAATTAATAATGAAAAGCGTATGTTTTTTAAGATTGTAAAGTTTTTACAAAATTTTAATATTTTAGAAAGAAAAAGCAGATAAAAATGAGTTTCAGAAAAACAATGAGTAAGATCGTTTTTAGAAATGTATTTTTGTTCGTAAAACATTGTTCTACTGATTATATTAATGATATTTGTGTTAAATGTGATGAATATTAAAAACATTCAAAATTAAATGATAATTGACTGCTGTATGGAACAAGAGAAAGGAACTTCCTGCTTGCTATATTGCTGCCTTCTAAAAATATTTTCTTTCAAAAAGAATTAGTTAATTTAAAATTATTCTGTCCAAAATTAATAGTCTTAAAGTTTTTTTAGTAATTGGTTATTATTATTTGCTTGTAAATTATGGGATCATGTTGCCAAATGTTTTTTTTTCTATCCTACGCCCGACCTTGGTTTTTCAACCATCAGTCTCTGTCGGGCAGCCCAGTACAATCTTGAGGTGAATGAAAAGTCATCTTCCGCAGAATTTCTAACTGCGACGTCCGAAAGTCCAGGGCAAGTGAAAAGGTGGTCACCAGTCATGTCCTCCAATTCACAAAAAGGGCAGATTGGAGAGTCCTTCAAACCCAAACAGTGAAGGTGAAATTAGCCATAGTCCGGGCCTTGAAAAAGACCTTCAAAAATACAGCAGCAATATGATCCTGAAGCCGAAAGAAGGTAGTAGGCTGCACGAAGCGACAGGAGTCAGTCGTTTAGTGAAAACAGAGGGCACCACGTGAAGGCAACTGACACCACCCCCTGTTGCCCAATGTAAACATGTTTAACAGTCGTTTCTATTTCTGTTGTATAACTGAAGTGATATATCAATATTATTTTTTTTAAAATAAGCTTTCACCTTTTACAATATTATTTTTATTTTTTATAGACGATTTAATACTGTAGATAAGAATTGGAGAGATGTAATGAAAGCTACACTTGAAGACAAACGTGTTTTATCTGTTATAGAAATAGACAACTTATTAGAAACTTTAAAATCTTCAAATGAACTTTTGGATTTGATCCAAAAGGTATGCATTCTTTTCTATGTTAAGGTTCATTTATTTTGTTACATAAATTCATTTGCATTATTTTTGATACTTAAGTTTTAGGATTTTTATAATTTTAATAAAATTAGTAATAGTTTTATGTAAATAAAAAAATGACTTTATTGATTCATTCCTTTAAAATATTTCTCTTAATACCATGAATGGACATTTCAAATAATTTTAAATGAAATAAACAAATTAAAGACATTCAAATCCTAATTTTATATATGAATTTGTTTGAAAAATCTGTTCTTGTTGTTATTGTTACTAATCCTTCATGATCTAGCAACAGCTGAGCTAACCCCTGAGTTCATGTATTCCATCAAAGTCAATCACTTGAAGTAGAGATGATATTAGGTCCTCTATACTTAGACCTAGGCAGTCTAGGACATGCTCCCAAGAGCTGGTTTTAGATGACACTTGTTGCAGGTTGGAAAAAATTTGCAGCTAGAGATGAATGTTAATCCTTTAAGAAGGCCATTTTTTAGTCTGAAAATTGGTGATATCTGGTCGATGCCCCTTTTGCTCAAGAATGCAGTATAAGATTTGTTCTTTCTTCAATACAGTTTCCATAAAGAGCATGGAGAAGAGTTTTGAATACTGAAAATATTTTAGAAGTTTCAAAATCGAAATTACTTTTTAAATATTTTATTGTATACTTCTGATTGTTTAAAAATGTTTTTTAAAATATCAATTTGAATTTAAAATCAGTTCTATTGTTATAGATTTGTAAAGTTAGAAATCTGTTCAATTTAATAAAACAGATTTCATAATAAAAATATTAATTCTTTAAAAATACCAGTTTTATTATTGAATTGAATTTTGCTATGTACTTCAAAATGATATCAAAGTTAATTAAGTCTTAGTGTCTGTATTTATGTATATAGTTTTGATACAACTATGTTTTAAATATTTTATTTTTATCATCAAATACTCTCTTCACAAATTGTTGTTTTATCATATTATTTAAAAATGTAATTATATAAAATATTCCTCTTAATCTTTGAATATTGAATATTTTAAATCTTTCTTATTTTTATTTTATATCCTTTTTCAGGGACTCAATGATTATTTAGAAAAAAAACGCCTTTTCTTTCCTAGATTTTTCTTTCTTTCTAACGATGAACTCCTTGAAATATTATCTGAAACAAAAGATCCTAAAAAGTATGATAATATTTAATTGCAAAATTTTAAAATTGCAAACATGCACCAATTCAAACTAAGCACATATCTGTTAATTTTATTTTCAATATTTCAATTGTTATTTAATTTTTTGAACATATATTTTTATTTATTACTTTAAAAATATAATTGCTGTGTGTAGCTTAAGTAATATATATATTGCTTCCACATTTTTTAATGTATATTATTTATTTTACATCTTTTATTCTTTACGAAGACTAAATTTTGTTGTGTTGATGTTGGGCTCATGGTTAGTATTGATGCTGCCTGACATCAGGGGGGGGGAGATAAACATTTTCAGTTCCATTTTAAAGCTAAAAATCAACTGGTACTAATGTGATACTGCCTTCTGTACTTTTTATTAACATAAAAATTGCATTTTGAATATCACCATTTTGTAACATTTTATTTGATTTATTTACCAATCGACACATGCAGAATACTAATACTTACTTGATTGCTAACCTATAATAAATAATAATTTATAGATTAATTTTGTGTGTGTGATTGCATTTGGGATTTAATTTAATGACCAATATTATGTCATAAATGTATAAATTTATCGATTTCATTGTTATGATGTTTAAAGGAATGGTATTAATTTAAGTGGTGATTATATTCATTTTTAGTTAAAAAATACTATATTAGTTTTGCATGCATTTGAAAATGAGAAATAAAAGTTTGTTTTTGTTATTAATAGAAAAAGAAGCAAATCTTAGCAAGCCCTAATTTTACAAACAATTTTGAGTTCAGTAAAACTTTAATAGTATTTATTTAAGTATTTTATTTTATAAATTAATATTAGTGGTCAATTAAAAGAATTGAGAAATAGGTTTTTTTAGTCTCTTTAGTACAGATAAAAGTCAGTTTGTGCTTTCTCGTTATTAAGGTTAATTATATTGGAATTAGGATAAATGAAAACTTTCTTAACTTAATAATAACCGATTGCAATATTTTAAATGTTTTAATATAGATTATATTTCATACAGAATTTGTTTTCCACTATTCTGCTTAAGCTCTTATTTTTTTAAGTATGAATATTTACATAGTAAAAAACTGAATCACTCTGCATGATAATGCACGAAACAGTAACAAAATGTGTAAAACCTTCCAAGCAAAGTTATAAATTGTACAATAGTTATTGCTAGAGTATTACTAAGTTTGGTTTTCTAATTTTAAAGATCTTAAGTTTATTTCATGTATTTCTGTACATGCTTCTTATATATCTAAATGTATCTGCTCTCGTAAGTTGTAGATCTTATTTCTTATATGTATCGTTGGATTTGTCTATATTTTGCATTACAATCAGCTTTTATGAAGATAGTACTTATTTCTATTTACATTATTCTTACAAAGGATTATTATTTTCCCTTTTGTTTCCATTACATTTTTATTGTTTTCAGGGTTCAACCTCATTTGAAAAAATGTTTTGAAGGAGTTGCAAAATTACAATTCTTGGAAAATTTAGATATAACACATTTAGAAAGTAGTGAAGGAGAGGTTATTAAACTTACTGGTGTTATATCTGTATCTAGTGCTAGAGGTCAAGTAGAAAAATGGCTCTTAGAATTAGAATCATACATGCTGTCAAGTGTAAAAAAGGTAAAATTTTATAAATGTAGTTAATTTTTTGTTTAAAACAGTTTTTATTTGATACAGTTTTTTTTCACTCCTTATTTTTTCTTTTGCTTGTCTTAATTTGTCTTTTCATAAAAGCATCATAATATGTTTAATTAATATTCATTAAATATATATTGAGAATAAAAAAATGCATAAGTTACTATTTGGATTAATGTAATGATATTTAAAAACTAATCATTGAAATTTTGATAAATGTATAAACTTTTTATTAATCTTTTAATAAAAATGAAAATGAATATACTAATAGAAATGAAAATGGCTGTATGCTTATTAAATATTTTTATTGATATTTCAAAATAAAGAATCTCATTTTAGTTTTTATAATTTATCAACGTGTCTTCATGCAAGTTTCATAGGAATACAATACTTCTATAATCATGTGATAATTATCTGGCAAAAAGAGGAGAAATTTTGAAAACAAATGTTAATTTTGCTGCTGTATAAATGGAAATAATTACACTGGGTTTTTTTTTTTTGCATTAGGCTGATCTCCTAATAGGGACATATACTTTGCACCACAGGGCCTCTTGGTCATGAAAATAGAGATGGGCACTTAAGGCCTTGAGCCACATGTACTTACAGTTTTTTTAATCTATATGAATTTTAACAAAATATAGTTAATATATTATATCAAAATTCAGAAAATTATTTTATAATTATGGGACAAAAATAATTTTAGGTGCAAAATAGAACTACAATAATATGATTAGATGTAAAATAGAACAATTTTACAAAATTGTGCAGTTTTGTAAAATTCTTTAATTTTTTTGGACTACTTTTTAATATTTTTTTTAACAACTTTTTAATTTTTTGGAAATTATTTTTAATATTTAATAATCAAATACTTAATAAAAATGTTTTTGGCGTATAAATTGCAAGCTTATTAATTTTAATCTATAAAACAAAATTCGTTCAAGAGTTCTATATTATAAAATAAGAAAATTTGTGATTTTTTATGTACTGATGTTATTTTAGTCAAATATGAATTATTCTTGGTAAAATTTTATTTTTTGATTTATTTCTAGGGTTTTTTTTAATCTATTTTTGTTTTTTGGATATTTAAAATTAAATTATATTTTTTTATTTTCTATGCCATATACGAATTTGTGATCATCAGGTTTTATTTTTTATGAAATTAAATGTTATTTTCCTATTTCTACTTCTTTGATAATTTTTTGTGATAATACCCTATGATGATCTCACCCTATTTTCACAGCAATCAGTTTCACTTAATATTGCATTAAAATTATTGCATTTATGTACAGGACCAACTTAAAGTTTGATGATACAAAGCCATGGAAAGTGATAATGCTCTTTATAAGTCAGTTATATTGATAGCATATTTCTCTTTAATATGTCTTTATATTATTTTAAAAATCTATTAAGGATTTGAGTCTAAAGCTGAGATTTGTTTTATTTTTATATAAATCTTGCACCATTCATAAGGATATTTTGCTTAAAGTCAATTAATATTGCAGCTCTGCAATATTTTCAATACTTTCAATTTTTTGTAATACCCACATTTTTAGCAGTAACTTTGTGCATGATACATTATCATTTCCAGGTTATTGCTGATGCATTGGAAGAGTATCCAAATAAGCCTCGAGAAGAATGGGTACTTGAATGGCCAGGTCAGGCTGTACTTTGTTGCTCTCAAAATTATTGGACTGCTGAAATGCATGATTCTATTAAGAATGGTCCAAAGGTATTAAAAAAAATTTGTTTTAATATAAATAGTTCATATAAAGCAAAACATAAAATTAGTCGTAAGTTATCCTTGTAAACTTTTCTGATTACAAAATAATAAAAGTTCATTTTTTTATTTTTAAAACTCCAAAATTTGTTGTTGTGATTGTAATTTTTTCATTTGATTACAAATATTTCATTGAACAAACCATTGCCAGTTATAGTTTTATTAACATTGATTACTGCAATATGTTTAAAATTATTTAATATCCATTGGAAGTAGAAATTGTAGAGAGATTCAATTTAATAAGAGAGATTCAATGAATAATTAATGTTTAATTTTTATTTGTTTCTAAATTAACCTAAATATATTGTACACTTAAAATATATATTGCATATAGATTGTGTTATAAAAACTAGGTTATCATATTTTTAAAATTGTTATATATGGAGAATTAGTTTTATGCAATTTTTTAATATTTCAATGTTAATAAAATAAGTTTTCCTTTAATAAAATACTAATTACATGCAAAGGCCAAAAAACTTTTTTCTGACATTTCCAAATTCGTTTATTAAATTTTTTCAGTATGTAATAAATAAATAATTTTTTTTCTCATAAGAATACATACTTTCAAAACATTCTCTTTATTTAATAAATTCTATCCATGTCTTATCAGAAATTTTGTAGTATTAAGATTTTATATATATATACACACTACATATATATATATATATATATACACACATCATACTCATACTCACATATATATATATATACACATATATATACATATCATCACACACACACACACACACACACAGTGCATATGTGTTTGGGCTCACCATGATAATAGATGTAGTTTTTAAAGTGGGAGATTCTAAGTTTTGATAGTCACATCAACAAAAAACTGTATATTAATATTTAAATTTTTGCATGCACATAAATCATAATAGTTATTATTGTAGCTCTCTGGGATTTTTACACTGTAACATTTATATAGAACTTTGACTTATAAAACTTAGAAAATTTTGAGAAGTTAGTTACTTCAATAATTTTCATAATAAGTAATTGCTATTCAAAAAAGTTTACATAATCTTTTAGCTGTTTGATCGTTTTCCATACAGTATTAATATATATACAACAATTCACATAAACAACTCACATCAAAATTAATAGTATGTAATGTGTGTATAGTATGTAATATGTGTGAATAGGTGTGCTTGATACTGTACAATCACATTTTTCTAATTTTGTATTATTAGAAATATTAGTACCCTACAAACATATTGTGAATAGGAATTTATGTTAAAAGTGATTTGTCATAATCAAGTTTCTATGTCATTCCTAACTCTAACACCAGATTTAGTTAATAATTTTAACAATGAGATTAATTATATCCATGTCTTATCAGAAATTATCATCAAATTAATAACAATGAGATTAATTATATCCATGTCTTATCAGAAATTATCAGCAAATTACATTACATAAGTAATGTAATTTGCTAATAATTAATGTATATAAAGTGATCCTAAAATAACCAACTTACATTATTTCAAAGTATATAAATGTCTATTTTTTTAATTTCAGGCTTTAGAAGCTTATTTGCAGCAAAATAATGATCAAATTGAGAAAATTGTAGCTTTAGTGCGAGGATCACTGACCAAACAAAATCGCATTACTTTAGGAGCACTTGTTGTCTTAGATGTTCATGCTAGAGATGTTGTTGAATATCTTTGTCATGCAGGAATAACATCTGATGAAGATTTTGCTTGGTTGAGTCAACTTCGATATTATTGGATAGTATGTCTGAAATTTATTTTATCATACGTCAGATTAGATATGTTAGATTAGTTAGATTTAATTTCTTATTCTTTATATTTATAGCCATTTACGAAAATTACTCAGTACTTTAAGAAATGTTTAGTGAAATGATTTATCTCTCAAATTTAATGTCATTCGTCCAAATTTGTAATACTTATAGTAATGTTATTTACCAGAGTATTGCATAAGTATTTCACTTTCTCCTAAAATTGATATTTAATTTTCTTTTTTTTTCTTTTTATTACTTATTAAGCATTTAATAAGCTTCTAAAATAATACTACTTACAAAATTTTAAATAAGTTAGAGCTATGTTGTCAGATATTTATTAAACTAATCTATAGTGGTTGGTAAATAATCAAACTTGTTTAGTAATTATTTGATTTAATAAAATAATTTATATATTTGTTTTATGTTATCTTTAAACATAAGTTCTTTTGTTGATTTCTGGTTTATTATTTTTGTACCGGATTATTTTTCAGGAAGGAGATATGACAACCAAAATGATAAATGCCTATCTTGATTATGGATATGAATACTTGGGAAACTCTGGTCGCCTCGTTATTACACCTCTGACAGATCGTTGCTACCGCACTTTGTTTGGTGCTCTCAATCTGCATTTAGGTGGGGCTCCAGAAGGTCCTGCTGGCACAGGAAAAACTGAAACAACTAAAGATTTAGCCAAAGCTGTAGCCAAACAATGTGTGGTATTCAATTGCTCAGATGGTCTTGATTATATTGCTCTTGGGAAATTTTTTAAGGTTTTTATTTATTTTTTAAATAAAAATACATTTATATCTTTCATGATATTTATATACAAATACTGTATTTTTAAATAATTATTATCTTGAAAAAAAATTGGCCGATTTTGCATGAGTTGTGTCACAAATGATATGCTCTTAAAATATGATGTATTAGAAAATGAATAGTAATTTAAAAGTTCTGTAATACCATTCATAGCTATAAAAAATAATATAATGAAATGTTTTTATATGTGATTAATAATTTTGCATGAATGGAAACTTATGTTGAAAGTATGCGAATCAATTAGAATTTTAAAATAAGCTAATGTTTTGTAGTGATGTCCAGAGTTTCATTATGATTTCTTACTGCTCATAAATTATTTTAAAGATTAGTGTGTGAATATCTAATCACAGATTGGAATATAATGTTTTCTTTTCATTTTGCTTTTCACTTCATATGATCTTAAGATTTCTTTAATTTGATTAATTTTTTAATAAAAGATTTTTTTGATTATTGAATGCTTGCATTGTTTTTTAAAAACTGTGATACTAACTTGTGTTGCTGCTTCATTTTTTAGGGAACAATATATGTTTATTAAATTGTAGATATTTTATTGCATAAAATATTCTTTCCATATTCTGTAAACTTTTTGTTATTCAGAATCAATCTTTTTAAAGTGCTTATTAAGGAAGTAGGGTTATGTATATTGGAAATCTGAAAAATTCTATTTTAATCACTAATTTGAGTTGTATAATTAAAAGTTAATTTTTCCCTTTTGTGAATGTGATTAAATATAAATTTTTCACTTTCAATTTGTGGTTAAAAGTAAATTCTTAAGAAGTAATTTGAAAAATTCAAATTGCTTTATGAAAATTAAAGAATTAAATAAAATTTATTATTTAAATGAAATCCTAAAATAAGGTTATACATTATAAATTTTTATTATATGTTTTATGGTTTGAAAATATTGATACCTGCATATTTATGCTTTACTTTTATTTATTTATTTATTGCCTAACTAAACTGTTTTAGTTATTGACCGAAATCAAATGCATACTTTTTTTTTATTAAATTGCTATTGTATGTCTATTTTTCTGAAATGTTAAATGATTAAGATTTTACTATGAGATTTTTGTTGCTTTTAAAATAAATTAAAAAATTTTTTTATAAATAGTTGCAAGAAAACTCGTATTTGATGAAAAATCTTGCTGGATGTGTAATACACTAATCAGGGAATTAAAAATGAAATTGATAATGATAAATCAGTTTTTTAAGGCATAATTTATTTTTCAAATGACAAGCTATTTATGTAATAAAGAAAAGTAATGAAAGTCAAATTATTAAATATTTATCAATAATTATATTAGTTATTTGATGCATTTAATTATAAATTGTATATAATCATTAATAATCATAATCATAAAATGTATTAATTATAAAATGTAAAAATCAGTGTTAAAATTTAAAATTAAAAGAATAAAACACATGAATTTCAATAAACATAACAGAAATATTATTTCTTGCCATTTTTGTTTCATGTACGTTTATTATCATTTACCTTAATTTTCTATATAGTTTCTGATATTTTTTCTAAGTTTAAATTTGAATTTTAGAAGCTATTATAAACTAGAAATTCGAATTTTAGAAACTATTATCATTTCAATGCTGGTTAAATAAAATAGCTTTTTTGCATAATTAATGATAGAAACAATCAAGCTGTATTAAATTTTAGAATTTTTTCAATTCATTTATATCTTTATATTTTACCTTTTACTTATTCTTTATAATGGAAATAAAGTATAAGTGATTTATTCTACTGAACTTAGTTATCTTCTGAAGTATGTAATGAATATTAAGAGCTTTATTAGAAAGCTTTGTAAAGTTTGAATTATTTTAATTATTACCTTGAATTAATCATATTTATTATACTTATAAAAGATGGGAGTACATCTTAATCGGGTTATATTTATTGAAAACAAATGACAAAAATATCTAATATTACACTGAAAATATTTCCAATAATATTCTTCTAAAAATTAGTTAATAATTTATTATGATGAATGATCAAAAAAATTGATAATTTTATTAAAATAAAAATTGCAGAAAAATGACATTGTATATAAATTTCTTTAATTACAATTTATTTATAAATTTAACTGTTGTATATTATCCTTTATATTATTAGTTTTATATATACAAAACTTATGTAACAAAGAAAAAAATTCTGTCTTACATGTGATGTAGAATTCTTTACTTATTCTGTATAACAATAAATTTCATATAATCTAATTTCCTAAAATCTGATAATTTTTTATATAATAATTAATAAATATTTTTTATTTACAAAATGTTGAATTATAAATAAAATAAAGAGTAGATAAAAAATTCATTCCTAATTTATAATACTAAATTAAAGTTAACTTTTTTTAGTTAATGTCATGTTAATATCTATATTTTGTATTATATGAATTAATTTTTAAGTTTCATTATTGTGCATTTTTTTATATTATGCAAAAATAATTCCTCTATTTTATATTGTTAGGTTGCTGCTGTGCTCCATTGTGAGTTCAAAAATTTGTTTTTATATGAAGTTTGGAAAAAAAATTATGAAAAAAAAATTTTCTGTATTTTTTTCTCTCTTTTTCTTTGCTTTTTTCAAAAGCCATGTATTTTTGTTTAATATTTTCTTCTTCTTTTTTAAATTTTTTCCTTTAGAAATATGGACATCAATTTAGAAAGTTTGCATAATTGAATTTTTTTTTCATTTAAATGTTGATTCCTATGTTTAAAGACTGATTATTTAATTTTCTTGAATTGATAGAAAATGATATATCAGAATTTAGCAAGGTTTTAAAGTGAAATGCATTAATGTATTATATGCATTCCACTTACTTTATTCTTGTTTTATTTTCTTTGAATCTTTTTTACATTATTAAGTACTTAATTTAATTTTTGTTTATATTTAGTTTAATTAGATATGCATACATGATTGCATACATATGTACATACATACACACACACATACATACGTATGATAATTGACTCTGAAATTACTTCATTAAATATCTTTTTTTAGCAAATACATGTATGGCTTGTTAATTTAATTAAATTTGAATATTTATATTAATCTGAAGTAAATTTTTCCTACATAGAAGTTGACTGCAGTAATTAATTGTTATATTTATACATAATAAAAGAATAGGTAAAAGTGAACATATCAGTCAGATTGCTGATATTTATTATTTTTGTGCCAAGCTGATAATGACATAGGTATTGATATTTAGCTAGCAACCCAAATGGTTGTCAACTGGTTCCTTTTAAAGAATAGTAATATTATAAAAAAATTGGGGACAGCACCTTTAAACTACTAATTCCAATAACATATAAGAATGTAGTAATTATATTAAAAATTGATTAAGTCTTTTTATTTAAAAAATATTATTTAATAAATATAAAAGGAAACATGCTATTAGAAAAGAAATGAAGTGCCTGAAATCATGTAATGTAATGCAACTATAAAAAATAGAATTTATTGTTGCCATAATTAAAATAATATTTAAAAACTTCTCAAAAATGATAATAAGAAATTTAAGAATCTGTAAATATGTATTTATAATTAGATATCTGTTTAATAAAATCGTTTGGCTGAATCAATTGATTTTTGATAGAATCCCACAAATTTAAAATGTAAACTTGTATATTATTTTCAGATTCATTTAATGATTACATAATAAAAGCGATATATACATATTATACTATCACTGTTCATGAAGCCGAGCTGGAAGCCGAATGGCTAGCGCTCTTGCCTTCTTTTCAACATTTCATGGGTTCGAATCTCACCTTAGATATGGATGTTTGTAGTGGTTCGGAATCCACTTTAATCCGTAGGTCCTGGTCTAATTAGCCCTCGAGTGCAAAAAATGACCTTTGAGCGACAAACAAACCAACCACTGTTCATGAAAAAATACCGAATTTTTAATGACAGGATATTACTTAATCCTATATAAATAAAAAAGTTCTAAGTTTCACAAACATAGTTTTTCAGCATTAAATTTGAATGTAATAAAGCAAATAGCACAAATTGAAATTATGAATCCCATTATTTATTTATCGTAATTCACTGCTTATGAAGTCAAATTTGTATGTGATTTGTTTATAACAATTTGCTTTTATGTTTGAAAACTGTTTATATTTAATAGATTAATTAATTTTAAATGGTATACTGTAAGAATTTAAAATAAAATATATTGTTATCAATTTGTTCCATAAAATTAAATTAACCACTTTTATAAATCTGCTCTTGATAATTGTCACATTAACAAATGTTAAGTGTTGAAATGCTGTCTAGTGGTGAAGTGACTCCATTAAGATATTTCACCAATATCAACTTATATTTGGTAATTAATTGCTCTTTGTAAATTCATTTTGTGACAGGAAAAATACCCAATTTGGCTATTTATGGCGACTTGTAACTGTAATCTTTTCTTTAGCCTAAGAATATTTGATAAATATTTAGAAATATTATACATTTGTCAGAGTTTCATACTTACTCTTATAAAAATGTCCCCTTTTTGTGAAATGGAGGAAAAATACTTTTTTATATAACTATTAAACAAATATGACAAATTTAATATATTAACCAGCTTAAAAACTTTTCTAGGGTCTTGCTTCATGTGGTGCTTGGTCTTGTTTTGATGAATTTAACAGGATTGATTTAGAAGTCTTGTCTGTTGTGGCACAACAAATATTAACTATTCAAAGGGGAATTGGGGCGGGTGTTACACAATTGTTCTTTGAAGGTACAGACATTAAATTAAATCCAACATGCTCGGTTTTTATTACTATGAATCCTGGCTATGCTGGACGCTCAGAACTGCCTGATAATTTAAAGGTAAAAATAAAATTATTGAAGTGACTTTACTTTTGATTTTTAATGTAACATATAGTTTAACTATAAATTTATTATTAACTACCATATCTGTAAATTCTTGTACTTGCAAATCTTCATTAAACTTAACTATTTGTTTTAGTGCATATTCAAGAATTTTAGAGTAATATTTGTCATTTTTTTGGCAAGTAGTTTGATTTTTAATATTTTGTCATTAGGTTATGACTATTTATGAATAAGCTGCCTGAAAGAATTTTCTTTTAAAATAAATGATTCATTAGTGCGTAATGACTTTCTTTATATACTATTTTTCAGTTAAAGTGTTTAACTCCAATTTTATTCATATGTAATTACAAAATTTAACCTCTTTATTTATAAGAAGAGAATCTTAACAGCTGTATTTATTTATTGATTATTTACAAATACCCAGAAGATTGGCTATGATGCACTATTAGATTTCTAGCCTTCAAATATTTCAGAACATTACAGTTTAAATGCACAAGTGTAGAATACAAGTCAAAATGAGTAGCATCAAAAATATGAAACTAGATATGCAGGATACTTATGAGTGTTTTTATAGCCCAAGTCTATTGAACTAAGATAAAATATTTGATTGATACATTTTACTTAAATATTTTTTATTAGTATGATACTATCTCTTTTGATTTATAACGTTTCACCTGATAAAATGCTAATTTTTCTTTCTCATGATCACTTTTTTGCTTAAAAATATTACAATCATTAATACTTTTCATAATAATTAATATAAATTATATCCTTAACATTTTCACATTTTTTAGTGTCATGTAATAAAATCTGTTTTTTGGCGTTCTTATAGCTAAACAAAAAAATGTAAATGTATTTCTTAAAAAAAATAAGAATTTGATTGTTTCTTGAATTTTTACAAAACATGAATGTTTTTATACCTGTTCAGGTGAGATTATTATTCACTACTAAAGAAAGTTCTTTAAGATAAGATTAAGCAATATTATTTGAACCAAGGCTTTCATTATAAACAGCATTTTATGCGATTTCTTTTTTTCAAATAGCTGTAAATTTATTCTGTACTGCTTTTAATTTTCTTAGTTTTTCTATATAAAGTTACTTGCTATGTGATTAATGAATTAAAGGATTTGAGAGAGAGAGCTGAGCACATGATAGTGCATTACATAAATACAAATTGAAGTTTAAGATACTTTTTTCTCAAGATTTTGAATTTATCACATTAATTATTTTTGATGATTGTTAATTTAAAAGTTAGATACATTTTTTTTAACTCATCAATGTTTCTATAAAAAGATAAATTAGGGATTAAAATTTTTTCACTCAAGTAAAACAAGTAAAAAAGATATATATATATATATATATATATATATATATATATATATATATATATATATATATATATATATATATATATATATATATTGTTATTTGAAAATTTTCTTGTAAACCATTTAAATTTATATTTGAAACAAAATCTTATAAAAAATGTTTTCATTTGATTTTTTCATCCCTGTATTTTAAAAATCTTATTTAACAGGCCCTTTTTCGACCAGTTGCCATGATGGTTCCAGATTATGCTCTCATTTCTGAAATTGTCCTTTATTCATGTGGTTTTGTTAATGCACGTCCTTTAGCTGTTAAAATTGTGGCCACATATCGTCTATGTTCTGAACAGTTATCGTCTCAAAGCCATTATGATTATGGAATGAGAGCTGTCAAATCTGTTCTCACTGCTGCTGGTAACTTAAAAGTAAGTGCAAATTTATGTATTATTTTTATGTATTTTGTTTGCTACAAATATGATAAATACAATGTATAATGTTTATGTGTACAAATATTAACCTATCTTTAATTTATTGTATTCAAAGTTAATATCATTTCTAAAAAATAAACATCTAGTTATTTCAATTTCTGATAAATGAAAAGATTTTAATTGTTGTCATAAATTATTTGACCAAAATTTTAATAATTTGTTTTTGATATTATAATTGTTGCATTAATAAAAACTGGAAATTATTTATCTGGCATTAATTAATTGAAATGAAAATTAATATAGATTTTTAGAAATAAATTTGTTCAAGTTTCTTTAGAGTTTCTAGATTCTCTTATAGAATTAATTAATTGGATAGCATGAGATGGTTAATAACACTCTATGAGACTTTTATTATTAAGCTTTATTTAAACTTTATTTCTATTTCAAGACTTTTCAATTCATTCCTCTATTTTAGTTAAAATATCCTGAAGAAAGTGAAGACATTTTAGTTCTGCGATCTATAACTGATGTCAATCTTCCGAAATTTTTATCACATGATCTGCCATTATTTTCTGTAAGAATTTCGATTCTTTATTATAGTATTTTAATTGCTGAGTAATTATTATTCTATCTTATTATTATTCTTTTTCATAAATATTTTATCATAGGGTATCACTTCTGACTTATTTCCTGGGATAGCATTACCTACTCCTGATTATCAACATTTAAACGAAGCTATAATTAATTGCTGTAAAGAATTAAATCTTCAATGCCCTACAGTATTTTTGGAAAAAATTCAGCAGGTATATTATTAAATTAACTTTATTCTTGTTAAGCCTTTTTGGACATTTTTTTTACTTTATTTATTGTAAGTTATAAAAAGGTAATATATTTGTTTTTATATTTTAGAATATTTACCTAAATAAAGGTTTTAAATATAATCGCAATTTTATTCTATAAAATCATTTCTATTTCAGATAATTCTTAGGAAATTTAAAATTCTTTGCTTGATTCTGAAATAAATTATTATTTATTTATATATTTTGGAGAATGTCTAGTTTATTTAAAGAATGTATACCATTTGATGCTACTCCTTAACTTACTTATTAACAAAATAACATAGCATTACATATTTTCTTAATTAATAAAGGTAGTTTATTTTATTAATTACAAAAAGTAAACATTAGATATTAATTTTCTTGATTAATAAAAAATTAATTAAAGTTTCTTAGAAAAATTGCAAAGATAAAAATTTAATTTATTAATGTAAATTATGCGAAAATTTTTAAAAAATAAATGAAACCAAAACTTTAAATATATGTGACTAATATTGTATAGAAATCAATATTATAAAATTTGTAATTATAGCGAATAAAAGTCTTAAAATATTTAACACATTTTTTAATAGAGAGTTTTTAAAACTAGCATTTAGAGTAATATCTATTATGCTGTGCAAAAGAATTGATATAAAGTTAGAAGCTTATGATAAGATATTGTAGGAAAAATTGATAATCATGTGATGCAATACTTATTGACATGCCATTATTATGTATGATTTTTATGAATATCATTATGCAATCATCCTACGAAAAATTGAAATATTAGTTTGACAGCTAATATAATTTGTCAGATATAACATGTGTTTTCATTAATACTGTGCTTCTCTATAAATGACCTTTGTGTAAGATAGTATAATGGTAAAGTGAGAATAAGGGAAAAGCTAAAATGCATTGAATTTTAAACAACAAAGGAAGAAAAAGTTTATGTGATAAAAAGCTATCTAAACTTTTGTCCTAATAGGCATAAGCATTCATTTTATGGTACAGATGGTCACAGTGATTCATCTAATGCTATTTGGCAAATATTTTAACCTTGTTTTATCTGCTTGTTGTTTTAATGTATGATTTAACTGGGCTCTAAATTCTGTTTTTAAATAAAAATTTCATTTTATTTAGGGACAGAAAGAAAATGTCTTAAATAATTTCAGTTTATTTAACATAAGATTGGCTTAATCAAACATGCTTCCTTTTATTCTGATAAACATGTAGAAGAGCAATTAAAAACTATAACTATATTCTATAAGCATTTAAACTTTGCATGTGAAGATTAGTAGATTCTCTAAATTATAATAATGTTGATTCACATTTCGTAAATTAGGAAATACATAACTAATACAAATTTTACTTCACTACATGATTAATATGTAAAAGAAAAAGAAATGTTGCTAACATGATTAGCTAAAATTTATAATATTTTAATATTATTTAATTAAAATTTTCTTCTAAATGCATACAACTGGTTTTTTTGACTGGTATATTTACAAATTATTACATTTTCTAAAATATGCTACACGATTATTTTTAGGAACTCCTGGATCAGTAAAATAATTTTTAAATTGAAAGCTCATAAAATAGAAAATTACATGTTATATTTTGAAACTATTTTTTTTCTATTTCACCAATTTGGTGTCGCTTTTGAATAAGGTATTAATTTCTAAAAATCTTTAAATTTGAAGTGCCCTTACTTTTGATTTTTAATGGCTCAAATTTTTTGTATTTAGTTTAAAAAGTTATTTTGCATGCAATATATAAGAAATATAAGCAAAATAAAATTTATTGCAAAGAACAATATTTGATTTTGTTTTATGAAAAATCAGGCCCTTTTTTTCTGTTTCAAACTATATTTTTTAGCACATTTTTCTTGTTTTTGATGAAGGAAATCATATTTTACCATTATTTTTTCCAAAAAAACTATATATATATATGCTTGTTTTCCAGACAATCATAGCACTATATCATTTTTTGTCAATACCTGGAATGTTTTGTTTAATATCTCATAGCTCTTTTTATTCTTAAGTTTATTTATATTTTTATTCATTTAATCCTGTAATATTTCCTACATACTAATGATATCTCTGCACAAATTCAAATGCCCTAAAAGAAAATAGTAATTTTATTTATTATTTTTTTTTTGAAGAAGAAGCTAATGAATAAGTAATTCTCTTCACTCAAGTCGTCAAGTAAATATTCTTAGTTTTCTTTAATTACAATGATTTTAACAAAACCTGCTTACCAAAATGAATTAGATATCGTTTTTATCTGCCGCATCATTCCAAGCATAGATTGAAAAATGTTTTTCACATAGAATGTCAATTTCTTGAGGTGATTTCAAGACGTGGTCACTCTTTGCAAAGTAATTTTGATATTTTCACTTGTAGCTTTTGATTATATATAATTACATAGGCTATAAGATGGGTATTAGGGTAGGATGAAGAAATTCTACATGAATTTCTTAAAAAAAGCCCTGATTTCAACTTAAGCAAGGGGTTAGCTATCAACGATCTAAAAGATTTAAGAATCTACAACAAAATCAATTTAAGTGTCTCAACCATAAAATGAAATAGAAAATAATTGAAGAAATTTAACTAATAAAAAGTGCCAGCAAAGATGCATAAAAACAAATTTGAAAAAAAAAATTAAAAAATAAGAATAATTAAATTTTAGTTTATAAATGAGAATTAAAATTATTTTTGCTTCTATAGGATTATGTTAGGGACCAGATATAGTTTGTAAAATCAGGAATCTTCATAAATTAGAGGTTCTTAAAAAAGAGTTCCTATTATATTATTAAAATTTTTATTTTAAAAAAACTTTTTGATTAGAAAATGAATAGTATATACTGTTTTTATTAATGGTATCATTAAAATAGGTTATAATTGATCATTAAAATAGATTTATGAATGTTTTCACTTGTGACTTTTGACTATGATTGTTTTCATTAAAATATAGATTTATGAAATGATGATTGTTCGCCATGGTTTTATGATTGTTGGAATGCCTTTTGGTGGTAAAACTACTGCGTATCGAGTGCTTGCACATGCATTAGCTGAGTTACATGAAAAAGTTAGTGTTTTTCTTTTACAGTTTGCTTTTGAATTGTAAATGATATAATATTTTTGCAGTATCACTTGAAGAAATACTGATTTTAAACTATATATGTCATGTCCTTTCTTTATTAGCTTGTTTATATTTTATTAATATCAATATTTGTTTGTATTCATAATTTAATATTGCTTTGCTTTATTACAAATTTGTATATTTATTTTTATATTAATTTAGGATCTAATGAATGAAAACAAAGTTCAAATAACGGTAATAAATCCCAAATCAGTGACTATGGGCCAATTATATGGACAGTTTGATCCTGTTTCTCATGAATGGTCTGATGGAATATTGGCTGTTAGTTATCGAGCATTTGCTCAGTCCCCTGTAAGTTTGCAAATATTTAGTCATGCTTGTATACAAAGATTTTATTTATTTATTAATATAATAATGTTTGATTTTATTATTTCTTGTTTTCATTCTTATGTTAATTGCTTTAAATTTTATTGCATAAAGAAGAAATAAATGCCCTAAATTATGTTATTAAAATTAAAGAATTTCTATTAAAAAATTAAAGGAAATTTGCTTTTTTCAGGTCTGTTCTGATTATTCTAAAATCTATATTGTAGAATTTCTTATTTTAAAATTATTTAAATTTAGAATCTTTAGAACTGAATAAGATATAAAAACGATTTAAAAATATTTATTGCATATATTATTTTCCAAAAAAAAAAAAAAAATTAATTTAATATATCTTTTAATTAATATGCAAAATATCAAACTTTCTTTGATCACTGCTACCTGACTTTACTATGTTATTCTTTCTTTTACTCTTTAGGAAAATAAATTTATGTGAAAGTGAATTTATTTTTATATTTTTCTTGCTAAAAATAAATTTTTTATAGATATACTGGCATATTATAAACTAGTTATTGAAAAGCTCTTTTTACCATTTTCCTAAATACTATTTGTTTACATTATAATGTATTAATAATTATGCATTATCAAGCTACATTTGAAATTAATTTTAAGGAAGTTAATATTCCATAAAGTAAATTATTATTACAGTTTTAAATCTTGATAATTGTAAAACTGTTTGTAATTATAACTTTCTTTGTAGGATATTAAAATAATAAGAAGAGATCATTCTTAATCAATTGACTTTTTTTTTAATAAAACCATTAATTTTTAATAAATGAATTTTTAATGTATTTTTTTTAAATTACTTTTGTTAATAAAGCCCATTATTAATTTTATTTATATTTTCATCAGTCATTCTTAGTTCTTAAAAAGAATTATGTTTGATATTGCAGCTACTAATTAAAAAGAAAAGAGTCATGAAAGATAAATTTTTATTATGTAATAGAGAAAAATACAAAAATATCTTTCACTCATATTCATCTGTAAAATTATGTAATTTGAAGAAAGCAAAAAGCAAATAAAAATTTTGTTTATTAAGAATATTATAGTGAAAACAGTACCTGAAGAGTAGTTGGGACAGTAAAATGGGGACTTTATATGTAGCTTTTCATTTTATTAATTATTAATGAATAAAAGCAATTATCTTAATGACATTTTATTTTTACCTTTAATTGAAATAATTGATATAACTTTAATATCATTTAATAATTAATTAAATTTTAAATTATTTAAAAAATAGTGAAGAATAAACATAAGTTATAATCTTCTGAGAAATATAAAGATTTAATATAATATATTTTTTCTGTTTGTCTGTTTCACTACTTATTGTAACAAATGCTTTTCAATCTATTTGTTTTATGTTCAATTTAATTTTAAAAAATTATCATCATCAATTAAAGAAGATTTGAATTCCATACTTTTTTGCATTTCTATGTTACCTTCTCTTGAGGGAAAAAGAACGTTTAACGTAAAAATAATATTGTCTTGTTTTGGAATTTTTACATATTGAAAATATTCTTGTACACAATTTGACAAAATTATTTGTCCTAATAGATTATGCCCCAAGAATATCTGAAATGCTTTCGTTATTTCCTAAGAATATTTGAAAGAGTTTTCCAAAAATAAATAAATAAGTAAACAAAAATGTTCAAGAAGTTAAATTGTCTTGGCTTTATTAATACTCTTAAAAATGACTGTTAATAGTTTTCTAATTATTATAAGAAAGATAGCATTACACTGAATGGCAAAAGAATAAAATAACATTTATTTTAAATTTCTACTTTTTTCTTTTTCAGACTCCAGATCGGAAATGGCTCATATTTGATGGTCCAGTCGATGCAATCTGGATTGAAAATATGAACACTGTTTTGGATGACAACAAAAAATTGTGTTTGATGAGTGGAGAAATAATTCAATTAGCACCTACTACAAATCTAATATTTGAACCTATGGATTTAGAAGCTGCTTCACCAGCTACAGTAATTAATGTTTTGTTCATTCTTGTTTTTTCCACACACACATATCTATCTATCTATCTATCTATCTATCTATTATATCTACTATATCTTATATATCTATATATATATATATATATATATATATATATATATATATATATATATATATATATATATATATATTACTAAATTCATAATTTGCATTTCATTCATCTATTTGTACAACAACACATCATACTGTTTATTTTACAAAATGATAACTACTTGAATTTATGATGTTTTCCTTTCTAGACTAAGTAAACCTGTTACCTTTCACATTTTACAATTGTAAATTCATAAATCGCTTGCAAATTGATTATTATGTTCAGTGATTATTTTAAATTTAGCTGGAAGAGATTTTTCATTATTTATCAACAAATATTTGTTACGTTTTTGGATGCTGCCATTATTATTACATTTATATTTTAGTCCATCATATATTAAATCATAATGTATAGTTTTAAATCATGTACCTTTTTATCTTAATTATCATTAAGGAGATTAGATATATGTTTTTTTTATTAAAGATTTGTTAATTTTTATAATTGGATGTCTCAATTTTCTTCTAAAGTAAGAATTAAGGACATTGTAGGATACATGCTCAATTTGCAAGAATATAACATTTTCCAGGTATCTGAAGTAAATAGATTTAAAGTTGCAAAGTTTGTGTCAATTCACATTCAAAATCATATTTATCATAATTTTTCAGGATGAAATAATTCTAACATTCTTACAGTAGTTGATTAGTTCCTTTTCTTATAATGTTACAGTATTTTTAATTATGGTATCTATGAAAGAAGCTTTATGAAAGTATTATATTAATATGAAATTGCTAAGTATCGCTTCTCTAAAAATCTAGAGAATAAATTTGATTGACATAATGTGTTTATTAAATAGAACTGATTTTTAAGAAACAAAATAGGATCTCTTATTTGTTATAACCAAAGAAAATTTTCCATTAAAATTCAAGTTTTCTTTTAAGATATATTTAATTTTTAAAATTATAAATTTAAAGCACCTCATTTTCATCACTCAATGAAATAAAATGGTATTTTTAAATAATAAAATCTTTTTAATTTGATTGCTTGGAATAGTTGTGACTACTGGAAACATGCAATATAATTAAGTATTCAACAATAAGAAATATTCAACTAAATTTCCAAATAAATAGAAAATTGTTTTAAGTATCACAAAATATAACATGATAATATGTAGTAATTTGTGCATGACAGAAGTATTAGATTTATCTTCTTCTTTATAGGTATCCAGATGTGGAATGATATACATGGAACCTTCAGCACTAGGGTGGGAGCCATTGTTATTATCTTGGCTAAATGAACTACCGCCTTCTATTGATGAAAATAATAAAGAGATCTTGACTGAATTATTTGATTATTTCTGCCCTCCTTTACTCTCATATGTATCGAATAATCCTTCTAAAGTAATAATTAAAGATAATTATTCATTCAAAAAAACATTAGTGTTAACAAAATTCATATTTCAAATATTTTGTAATCCGTTTAGAAATAATTAAAATAATACTTTTTATTTCAACAGGAGCTTTCCACAACAACTGAAACAAATCGTGTTAAATCAGTTATGAATTTATTAGATTGTTTATTTGATGATTTTAAATGGGTTGAAACAATGCAAGAGACACAACATGCCATATATATTCAGGTGATTATGAATATTTTGTATCCATTATATTATTTTAAATAAGTAACAGCAATATCTACTTAGATTTACAAATATTCTCTTGCTTCATAAATAAATATTTTATTTTATACACGTCGTTTAAAGTTTAAAAAAAAAACTTACTCTTTTTGGTATTTTATCATTTGGTTTGCAAATATTAATGATTAGTATTTTGAATAATATATGTTCAGGCTCTATTGCGATAAATTTCAACAACATATTGTTTATTATTTAAAATTATCCTTTAAGGCACATACATTATACCTCTTAAATGGCTATTATAATATATGTAAACACACTCATGAATTATATTTACTCATACTCATACTCATTCCTCATGAATTACATATAATAATTATTTTATTTTTATGTAATTCATATTAAAAATAAAACAATTTTATATGCATGTTTTATTATTGTGCATTAATAATATTATTACTGTTAATACTATTAATATTATGCAAATTTCAAATTAAATATATTTGTATTTAAAATATAAGCATATAATTTACTGTAGTTAAATAAAATTCATATATCAATTTCATCAAGTTTCCTTGTGCTCTTTCATACCTAGTCGTAACTTTGATTTATTTACAGAGGGGAAATTCATTGTTTTCATTTTAATATTGAAACTTTTTTGGGTTAATCTTTGTTGTTTTACTTTAAATTGAGGATTAAATTAAATAAGTTCAAATATTTTTATATGAGTTTTTTTAAGTTATTTTACTAGAGAATAGATTAAGAATTATATTTATTTAAGAAGCTATATAGTAAAATCAAAGTTTTAAGTAAATTTTTGAGTTTTTATTAGTTAGATTATTATTAAAATAATCTTTCAGTTCTAATTAAATTTAAATATATTCTTTTTTATGAATGAAAGTGCTGTTTTTTGTATGCTGCCATTTGGTCATTGTGTTCTACAACAAATGAAGAAGCTCGAGTTCAGTTAGATATAATATTTCGTGAATTATTGTCTGTAAGTATTTTCATTTCTACATTAAATTTCATTGTTATAAATAAATTCTTACAATATAGTTGAATAGTGAGAAATATAAATAGATGCATTATAAACTAATTTTGATTTGATCTTACATAACTTAAAAATATCTTGATACAAAATAGGCTTTCATGTTCAATATTTTCCTAAAAAAGGAAGAATTGAGCTTTTAGTTCAAAAAAATTTAAAGTTTGATCTAATTTTTATTAACAAGAATTAAAGCAGACTGCTCCAATCTTCTATTCAACAATTTGTAGATTCGTGTCCCATTTTATGTTTTGTGTATGTATTGTCTCAAACTCCATTTGGATATGTGCATCCCAGTCGAATAATCCCTCATGTAGTTAAAAGTGTATTTATGGTTAATACTAAAGATTTAATTGATTCAATTTTTTTTAATTATTATATATTTGATTTGATTTAGCTCCAATAATTTATGTTCATCTTTCAGACTTTTTATACAAAAGTTCACATTAACCAGAACAGAGTTGTATAAAAAGTTAAATACTCTATAGCTAACCATTAAGTTAAAGTGTAAATATATTATCAAATTAACTGTGTGTGTAGTTAAGTGCTAAACAATCTAAAATGATGCTACTAACATGATACCAGTTGTTTTTTAAAATAAAAAGTTTAAATTGATACATATTAGACTATAATCATCTGTTAAATTGATTATATGTGTAACAATTATGTGCGAGAAAATCATTAACATTTTTCTATTAGTTGATTGTATTCTCAAATATCATTAATCTTTAAGTTAAACATATATGAGAATTCGGACAATTTTTTAATTTGTTGCATAAGTTTCACTTTAAACATATTTTTTGAAGTTAACTATGTAAGTAAAAATATGATAAATATAACATTATTCAAAACTGAAAATAGTTTTTATTATTTTAAATGTATTTATTTATTTGAAAAAGGCAATGACATACTTTTATTTTTATCAGGGTAAGTTATCAGAAGAAATCTATTCAATGTGTAAGTTACCAGAAGGTAAAGTTCATGAAACTTCACTTGATCTTCAAAATTTTTTTCCTGCAGAAGGTTCAATCTTTGACTATCAATATATAAAAGAGGTAAAATTAAGTTAGTTTTCCATAAAAATTGTAGAAGTTGATAACTTTCTCAGTTGAATAGCATTTGTGTTTAAGCAGTTCTTATTTTATTTTTTTTTCATTGTATTTAAATACTTATCAGGGATTATTTTATTAAACAACTCATGCAATGCTAGAAAATTTTAAAATAATAATTATATGAGGTATTCTGATGTGGTCTGTGTTATGTAGGGTGATGGCTATGTACCAGGACGTTGGATTGAGTGGAAAGAAGAAGTTACTAAAGCACCTGCTATTCCTAAGGATGCTCAAGTAAACCAAATAATAGTTACTACAATTGATACAGTTCGCTATACTGCTTTTATGTCTTTACTTGTAAATCATGGGAAATCAGTACTCTTTGTTGGACCTACTGGTACTGGGAAATCAGTATATATTAATGTAAGTTAATCTTGAATTCTAATAGATTATTTTAGCTTTATGCTTAAAATTATTTGTTTTATTTTAATGAACATTTAACAGTTATAGAAAGTTCAGCATTAAATTTATGAAAGGAGCACATTTGTAATTAAATAAAAACATCTAAATATATTTTGATTTAAAAAAATAATTAGAAATTGATGTTTTACGTACTCTTTGATTCAGCTTCTATGCAATCAGTTCTTTCCAATTCATAAAAGTTAATCTACAGAAATAATTTCACATTTTATGATTTTAAAATATGCTTATTTTTATAAAAAGTAATAAAAAATATCAGAGTATATTTTAATTATTAAAACTTTTAAATTAACACAGTTGTACCTCTTTTTTTCTATGAAAAAGTCATATAAAGCTTTCTATATATAAGAGTTCATGTAATGATTGAAGGAACATTTCCTTTTAAAAATAAATTTTTCAATCTGTTTGCGAAAAATTTTGTCAAGCATTGAATTTATTATAGCTGCACAGCACAGATTCAAACTTATATTTCTATTTATTGATTTAATTTGAAATAATTTTTAAAAAAATTGATTGAAAAAATGAAATATTTAAAAATTATTTTATTATGATTTATTAATTACAATCAAATTCAAATTTATATTTTGTTATGTTTATTAAATTATCTCAGCTGTATGTCTCAGTTCCACTGCCAGTTATGAAAAGTAGTTCATTTATATTTATATCAATGTTGACTAATATGGTTTTCTTTTGAGATTTTAGGAAGAATTTTATAACTTTAATGAATTACAAATCATTTCTGTAGATCAATTATAAAAAATGTTTTTTATGTTAATTTTAAACTTCTTAATCAATATTGTTTAGAGAGTTCAGATTTAACAGCTCATAATTAATAGCTTAGCTATAAAAAGTTCTTGTTGGATGTGTTGCTTCTGGGAATGCATTGCATAGATAGTAGGCTGCATATATGTTTTGCAAGGCAAGAAATCGAGAATACCCCAAATACCCACAGGAGAGATAATATATACAAGTCCAACATATATTAAAATGTGTGTTCAGCATCTTTCTACACTTTTAACAATAAGTACTATCAAGTACAAATCTTTCCGCCATTTTGGAAGTATGCATTTATGTTCGAAATTTGTTATCAGTCTACAACAAACTTTACATTCATTAAGTTTTAATAAAAGCTAGTCCCCCCCTTTTTTTTTGAAAAAGCTGTAAACATCTTGTAATGCTGTTTTTTCTTAATTCTTTTCTCTTATAGTGCTAAAAGTATTGTAAAAGATATTAAGAGGCAAAAATAGTTGAAATTGTATCGATAAGCAGATGTTATATAGTAAGAAGATGAATGTGATAACATGATTTTTATATTTGTGTTATTTTAATTCTCTTTTAAATTAGAATATGTTCAATCTTTTAAATCAGAATGCATCATTCTTTACATACAATTTATTCTTGAGTTTTATTTTATGCACTTTTCTTAGTTGGTATTCCATATATAATATATAGACAGAGATTTTATGATTGTGGTGTGCAGAGGAATAATACATACTGTGCCGTTTATGCTGATGCACCTTTTCTTTGTCATTTAAAAAATTGCTCCATCATTTACCTCTAGTGTAGTGTTTACACCAATTGAGAAACACTACACACACAAATATAGATATATATATTAATTTACCATTAATTCTTAATGAAGTACAAATTTATAGTATACTTTATGCATTTTATTTGCATTGAAAAAATTCTTTCAGTATACTTTTATACATGTGCTTTAATAAATTCCTTTTCATTGTTTATTGTTTACTTTATTTATCGTATAATCCTTATTTTTATATTTAATTTTCTAGGATTTCTTGTTAAACTTTGTTGATAGTAATGTATATAAGCCACTTTTCATTAATTTTTCTGCTCAGACAAGTGCAGCTCAAACACAAAACATCATTATGGGGAAACTAGATAAAAGAAGAAAAGGGGTATATGGTCCACCACTTGGACAAAAGATGGTATGGACTTTATTGTTTGTAACAAAACCCTTTATGAATTTTTTCTGTGTTTAACTAATTTAAATTTAAATATATTTTTATCTATATATTCTTCCATTATTTTCATTATTAAATATTTTTATTGTAATTATATAGAGCATATGTATCCTATAATTATTAAATGATGAGTGTTAAATACACAGTATAATATTATGTATATTATAAATATGAAACAAATTTGCAGCTCACTAAAGTAGTAATGATATGGAATATATATGCTCTATAAATATTAAATATGAATGTTGAAAACCATAACACCATAATATTGTATATACTGTAAATACAAAACACTGTAGCTTATCGGAACTTTGCTAAATTTTTGTAAGTGTTTTTGTAATGTTTCATACTTTATCAAGTTTTGAGATGCAACATGATTTGGTGAAGTTTTGGAATTATGAATAATATGGATAACCTATTGCAACGTATCTGTTAACGTAAGTGAATATACAAAATTTCTTTTCTTTGTTTATTGTTGAATCTAGATCTGAGGAAAATTAATCTGATGATGACAAATCTTACTTTAAAAACAAATTGTGTTTCTCCCTCTTAAGTTGCATATTGATAAATATCCAGGCAACTCCTTGATTCTGTTCTCAGGCAACTCAATGATTGTGTTCATTCATTATAAAAATTCAAATAAAAAATGAAGATCCTGCAATCCATTACCTTAAATAATTTTACTTATTGTTAGCTGTTGTTAACATTTTAGGCATTTTACTATTTAATTATAGATTAAATTTTCCGTTTATATGTGTTAGATATAATTCATTATTTTGTGAATTCATTGAACCTATAAAGATTTTTATAAGACAGATTTAGCATTAGAAGTCTATTAACATGAAATCTTTATATTCTTGTCCTCTTTATTTGATTAGATTTATGATATTTAAGCACATCTAATTTAGAGCATCATTTTATACCAAATTATATTGAGTGTGATAAACTGCAATAAAGTTTAGTGATTTAACTAGTTTAATAATTAATGTCTGTGGTATATTTTTCAGTCTATTTTTGTGCACTGCAACAATTTGGCATATTAATTTTAGCTCATAGGAAAGAAGATGCAATTCATATTTCATTGCCTTATGTTGCTCATATTTCCTCATCATTTTTTTATTTTTTACATTTATAAATCAAAATCATTGACTGAACATTTTTTTATATACTATCAACTCTCTTTAAGCATCACATTGTTGATTTGCTGTGGGATATTTGTTAAAACTCAATATAAATTATATGCAAGACATAATAATCTAATATAAGTTTTCCATATACAGTGGTAATACATAATTTTCTATATTCAGAATTAGAATATTCATTTATTTTAAAAAACAAAACAAAAAAAACTGCAATATATTTCATTTTGGATGTTAAACTTCTGTAAATCAGATTACAAATTTATGATATTTGCTTAAAAAGTATATGCATTTTATATTGTAAAATGTGTTATTTATGAGAAATTTGTGATTTAAGGAATACACTTATTGCTTATAGTAAAATATATCATAAAATATGCTGTCTTGTACATTGATTGCAAGTAGGAGTTATTGCAAAATGTTGTATTATGCTACCATCATAATATTCCTGAAGACTTCTTTTTAAATAATAATGTAATTATGAATTAAATTTCATTTTATATTTTAGTGATAAAAAATTTAATGCAATAAATTGTATTTATATTAACAGGATCTTATTATAGAATTACATAATACTCTTGTTTTTTTTATTATTTAAGTACATTTGAAAAATTATCATCTGTTAAAAAATTCCATCAAGTTACATATAATAATTTGTTGGAAATGTGAGATCATCTGTATGAAAATTAAAAAATTTAACAAAATTGAATGCTATAATATTTTGAAAATTGATATTATAATTTCACTTTTGTAATAAAAAAACAAATTTATTGTGTCAGCTTATACTCATGTAAGACCACCTAATTTACCTACCTTACTTGTCATTTCTGTCTTCATAACATAATTAGTTAATTTAATCATAATGACATAATTTAAAATAAAATTTTGGTATTGATGTTCTTTTTGTTGTTTACCTATGATGATTACAAATTATGTTTGTGTTTCCCAGTTTATTGACATGTAATAATTTATTTCTCATTGTGTAGTAAATTAAGTAACAAGTCATTAAAAAGTAATATTCTTACTTTTTAAATTTCGCTTATTTTGTCATGTATTCATGTAAAAGTATATTTGTATTTTAGGTAATTTTTGTTGATGACCTGAACATGCCAGTATTAGAAACATATGGTGCTCAGCCGCCTATTGAGTTATTGCGTCAATGGCTCGATCATTGGACCTGGTATGATATGAAAGATATCATTCCTATAAAGTTAGTGGATGTTCAGCTGATAGCAGCCATGGGACCTCCAGGTAACATTTAAAATTTTCTTATAAAATGTAATTAATTTATTAAAATAAGGAAAATTGCTAAAAGATACTGCAATTTATGATAAATTTAAAGATATTCATCATGTAGTCATAACTCTGAGTCAGTAACATTAAGTTGCTTGTTGATCATTAAGTTGTTTTTAATTTATTTTATGTTATTGATTAAAATATGATTTCCAAATAGCATTGTGAAATGCCATATAATTCAACCGTAATAGCTTCTTAAAAATTTAAGAACAAATCATTTGTTTCCTTTTGTAAATCAAATAAAGTATAGCATTAATTTTAAAAAATAAAGCTTACTTAAAATGGGATTAAGTAAAATGAGAAACAAATTAAAGCTTACATACTCAAAAAAATAACTATACAGTTAATGTTGTTAATAGAAAGTTAATGAGTTATGAAGTATATATTACTAGGATTATATATATATATATATATATATATATATATATATATATATATATATATATATATATATATATATATTGTGACTACTGTCTCTTTTCTCATAGGGGGTGGAAGAAATCAAATTACACCAAGGTTTTTGAGACATTTTAATACAATTACCATAAATGAATTTGAAGAAGAAAATATGAGCACAATTTTCACTAAAATACTTTTATGGCATATGGAGACTAGGTAAGTAATTTTTAGTGTGTGTAACACTATTTTTATTCTACTTTTATTTATTTAATAGATCTTGTAGTAAACCAATATATCTCTAAAAGATAACTGTCAGCAGAAATGCGAATTTAAAGAAGACTGCCATTTCTTTTAAATTTGGATAATTTAAAATGTCAAATAATGATTTACTGAGTTTTTATTAAAATTATATGAGAATATCATTTAATCTTAATTTGCCAAAAAATCAATGATGAGACAATTCGTACAGGTAACATTGTACGTAAATTTTTTTTACATCATACGATAAATGATTTTGTATTACTATCCACAAAAACATATTCTTGTTTTGTTGTTCCATCACTAAATAATTATATATAGAACATACATAATTATTTATTTAGAACATATAAAGAAACTAATTTCCAAATGTAATTCTATTTTTCCTATTTTAGAGGTTTTAGTGCAGAATTCCAGCCTTGTGTTACAGAATTAATTGATGGGACTTTAACTGTTTATAAAGAAGCAATCCTTAATCTTCTTCCTACACCTACCAAATCTCATTATCTTTTTAATCTTAGAGACTTTTCTCGAGTAATACATGGTTTATTACTTTCTTTTCCTAAAACTGTAGAAAATTCTTCCGGTTTGAAACGGCTATGGGTTCATGAAGTAAGAAACAAATTCTCATATTTGGGATATTTTATGAATGTTGAAAATAAAATAAAAAATTTCTTTTTTAGAGTAGTTTTGATCAATAATTTTTATGTGTATTTTAATTATGAATTCACAAAGTGTTTGATTTTAAAAATTGTATATGAATGAAAATATTTGACTTTTACATATATTTTAAAATTATTACTTAATTTCAAATATATGTAAAAGTATTACTTATTAAATATGTATAAAGTCAAATATACTATTGTTCTATTAAAAAGTAGAAAACAAAACTTTTTAGAAATAATAACATAACTCAATTTCACCCCAAAAAATCAGTTACTCTTTATAATGAGTAATTTTCCTGCTTATATTTTATAATTTTTTCTTTCTGTATATGAATAACTAAATTTTGTCTGCATTTAAAAAATTCATTTTCAGCAAAATTCACTAATTAAATGCTATGGTTTAAACTTGTAAATTAAATAATAATGCTTGGAAAAATAATAACTTATTGAAAAATATATTTTAAAAGCCATTTCTTAACATACTTTGCTTTACAATTTTTAATTCAAAAACTTAACCCCATAATGCACTTTATTTGCATTCATAGTATTGTGCTGGAATTAATTTGAGCATACACATTAAGGAGTTAAAATAATATAAATCAATTAAGTTTTATTTTATATATTGTCTTCCCTCAATAAATATGTATTTCATTGTAATTTTAAAATTAATTATTAATATCAAATGAGCTGTTTATTCAATCATTCTTTTGCTCATGCATCAATTTATAAAAATTATTTAGGTATTAAAATTATGAAATTTAGGTATTAAAAATGTGATCATTATTCAATGTTCCTTATAATCAAAAGAAAAAAATTTATTATTTTGGTGTGTTTGTAACAAAATAAAAATAATTTTATAAGTTAAATATATATATATATATATATATATATATATATATATATATATATATATATATATATATATATATATATTATATATATATATATATATATATATATATATATATATATATATATATATATATATATATATATATATATATATATATATATATATATATATATATATATATATATATATATATATATATATATATATATATATATATATATCATAAATCATGAATTTAAAATTAGTATACCATTACTATTAAACTTTTTTGTAAGCTGTGAATTAGTTTTATATTTTGTTTATGTGATGATATATGATTGTGAATTTTCTTCATCAAAAAAGCTGTATTTATTAAAGAAAGTTTGCAATTGTGATATACTTGTACACTAGTGATCTTCAGTCAATATTTGAGCCAGAGAAAACATTTTAAAGAGGCTGACACTATTTTTTTACTACAATAAATATTACTTGCTGAATATCCAGAAATATAACTTTTGATTTAAATTTTCAAAATATAGAACAACTGTTTTACAGTGGATATCATCCCACTGTGTTATACCTGATAATGAAAAAGTGTATGAAATGGCTAAAAAAGATTGTTTTATTAAATAGGCCTCGTGTAACCTAGTTAACTATAAAACCATCTCTTCAATGATCAATCAAGTTCTTAAGACAACACATATGTCATTACTAAAAAAATGTACAAAGAAAAATTGTAAAAGAATTCCATTCTTAATTTTCCTGATTGTTTTAATTGTTGCCTTTCATCTCATGATTGAGCATGACTGCTTATATGCTCATCTCTACAAAATTCTGATTGTAAATAGCCCTGCCTACCTCCTCTACAATAGTAATGCAGCAATTAATGTTGGTCATCTTCCTGTATGTTCTTGCAAAGAACTGCATCTGCTCCTAATACTGTGAAGCCAGAGATTCTTTGAACAATTTATCTCTTCTTATGTTTAAGAGTTTTTTGTGTTTTATTTTTATTTATTCTGTTTTTTTATGTCATAATTCTTACTCTGTTTCTGTGTTTGTTTTAAATGTCATATTTTTAATCTCGGTTTGGATGAAGATAAAGTCTGTAAATCACTGGCTGCATTAGAAATTTAAAAAAAGATTTAGATTCTTATAATATAGAAACATTGTAGACTGCAAAGTATTCCTTGTTTATTTGTTAATGTGATTCTTTTCATCACATTTTTGGTTCATTGAATGACATTTTACAGTTATTATTTTTATTTCAAAAAAAAGTTTGAATCAAAAAATTAAAAGCAATAAAGGTGAATTATCATGAGCATCAGTTTTAGAACTAAAACTATAGTTAATAAAATATTTTTGCAGCTGTAAGATAATTAACATTTATGTATTAATGACCTTATTTATTCAAACTTATTTATCAATGATAAAAAATATTAAGAAATAAGATAAATGTGATAAAAAAATTTTTAGAGAATTTATGGTTGAAGAAATGGAAAAACTGTTACTGTGCTCATTAATCTATGGCACTTTATTTTCATGAATAAATTATTTGTATTTTACATTTTATGTATTTTTAGTGACTTACAAAAAATTCTAAATGCTCTTATAAAAAGTTAAAAATTATGTTTAAAATTGTGTCTTTTGTTTCTAAATGTAAATGTATATTAATAATTTTACTGCAATTTTTGATTTAAATAAATATGCTTAAAATGTGGCATTTACAGATTTTAGCATTAAAATTGTTTTTCTTTGATTTTTGAATGCTAAGATTTTTAGAGAAAACTTTAATTTTGAAAAATTGTTGTGTGCGTGCGTGAGTGTGTGTGTTAAAAAATTTGAATAAAATATGTTTGAAATTTAATGTACAATTGAAATAAAGTACAAATAAATTATGTTTTGTGTGATAAATAGATTTACAAATATTTTTGCAGGTTTTCCGAGTGTTTTATGATCGCCTTGTTGATGATATGGATCGCAATTGGTTGTTTGAATGTGTAAAGACAGTTTGTGAAGAAAAACTGCATGAAAATTTCAATGAACTATTGTCAGCTTATGATGTAGATGGTGATGGTATTGTTGTGGAAGATGATATGCGCTCCCTTATGTATTGTGATTTTAGTGATCCCAAAGCAGATACACGTCTTTATCTTGAAATTTATGATTTCATATCCTTAAAAACTATTATTGAAGGCTACTTGGAAGAATTTAATAACATTAGTAAAAAACCGATGAGTTTGGTTTTATTCAGGTATATATATATATATAAATTTCAAACAGCAACTTTTTTAAAGAATAAATGAGTCATTTGGAAGACAATGTGGTTAAGTCCAAAAAACAAGAATTGATAAAATTATTGTTTTTGATACATTAATTTCTAAAATACTTGGTTTATTAATTTGATCAGAAAAGTATAAAAAATCTAGTTTTCTAATTGTAAACTCTGCAAAAACAGGATTTGTAAATAAAAATGTAAGTATTTATTGGAACAATGACAGCATCTTAAAAATTTAAGGACTTTTATCTTTTGGCAACAGAAAAAGATAAAAAATTTATATAAAAATAATACAATAGCATTTATTTTTTTAAATAACATTTTATGTTTGTTCATCATAACATACACACACATCTTCTTCTGAGTTCTTTAAATGTAAATTTTATCTCCACATGTTGTTCTTAATGTCCTGTAACAGTCGCATTTAATTGAAGATATATACTTTATAAAACTCGTAATGTCTCTTTTAAACTCGTAATGTTTTTTTTAATTGTTCTGCCATTAGAATGTAATATTGGTTGAGTTAATTTTTTCTATTACATACATATATAGTCATTTACAAGAAAGGTATCATCCTCATCAAAATTATATTTAAACTCAGTGCTACTTGGGTTTGATCTTTCTAGTTTTATCGATCACATATTTAGCCAATTGACTGTTAGTCTACTTGTTGATTTTTTTCTTGTTGGTAATAGTATTTTCTAATGGTTTTATTGGAAATAAATCCTGCTGATTCATTTTGACAATGCTGGATTCTTTCTTTTACTATTTTGTATAATATAATAGCAGTTATTAGGCTATTATATAATACAAAATAGTAAAAGAAAGAATCCAGCATTGTCAAAATGAATCAGCAGGATTTATTGATTTTCTTGACATAAGCTTCAATATCTACAAAATCAGTGTCAATGGGTAAATAACTGTTTCCACTTAATAAAAATTTAAAACTCAATTGATTTAACTTTTATATCTTCATTTTAAACCAAATTCAGAAAACTTAACACAGTTTTTATTACAATTTGGTTCTGAACATGATCTGAATACATTATAATTTTTTAAAATTCATTTGTGTATAATCTAATGTGTTTAGTCAAACACAATGACACTTCTTGTGTACCCCACAATCCTTTGATTATAGGCAAAACATATGTGTATCTCACATTAGTTTTTAAATCATGGCAACCAAGATTGTGTACATATAAATTTCTCTTACAATAAACCACTGATGTGGATGGTTTTGGAAATGGTAATGCTTTTTTTGAAATCAAAACTAAACATATATATTTCTTCTGAAGTTATTCAATCATTAGTCATATTATTATGGGCAATTTCAGCATTTTGCAGGTGTTCACCATGTTCAATTTCAACCTCTTTTTTGTAGATTTTTTGTTACCAAATTATTACACTTTACAGAAGTATCTTTTTTGAAGGTTGCTTAAAGTGTCAGTTAAATTTTGTTGAAATTATATCGTAATAAAACTTTTCCTTTATTGGTATAATTTGTTCTCATTACAGTGTTAAATATACAAATAATACATTTTTACAATAAAAAGCTCTGAATTCAAGTATTGGCTTCTGGGGTTATGAACTTTTGTATAATGATTTGTAGTAGCAGGAAAGAAACTTACATGTTTTACTACATGGGAATTATCATATTTGTTTCCTGGAATATATACTACCCCAGTGATCCTTCAGATCTTCCTTTGAACAACACTTATGTAGTTGCCCATTGCATATTTGATTTGTTTCCTTAAAATATTTTTTGCAAACAAATTTTTTGCAGATCTTGGTTCTTTATTGTTATTTCTGAGTCATCTTTTGATAGCATGAACTCTAATCAACCCCCTTAGAAAAATATTTTGCTTATGATATTCCTTAAGCTTGTAAAAATATTTCATTGCCTTTCTTTATTTGAGAAAAAGTTATCCTTTGATTACAAAGCTGTAAACAGTTACAAGTTGTATTATCAAATTTCTTTGCAGAAATTATTCTTTTATTTCTATTTTGATATCTCTTACTTTGTATCCTTTTTGTTTTTCACTATTTTGAGACCATTTCACCGGATACCTGCTGCGTTTCTTATCAATTTTTTTGTCATTTTTATTATTTTCTACATTTTTGTTATCTGACGATGTATTAGTATCAAGAGTCTGAGTTTTTACTGTTATTTAAGAAAATTTATTTAATGTTTTTGATAACACTATAATTTTCATGTTTTAACCAAAGTTTAGATGTTTCAGATTAAAAGAAAGCACAGTTACAGTTATTACGAATTTATTGTTTTTCAGAACTTCCAGCAAATATCGAAAGAAAAAGAAAAATTAAATTTTTATTTCAAAGCTTATCTGAAAAAATATTAATAAAAGGTTGACTTATTCACAATGGCTTCTGAAATTATTATACAATATATTCAGAAACTATAAAAAAAGGGCCAGCTGACCCATTAAAATGGAAGCAACTAGTTTAATAACCAGGAAAAATATTACTTATTTCATCAGAATTTACAAAAATCAAAGAATTAAAAAAATGGATTTAACTGCATTAAGTTCTGGGTGTCTTAAACATCATTTGTTATTTTTTTTATCAGTTTCTGTAATCTATTTGCATAAATAGGATATATATTTATTAAAATATTGTGTATGTTATATATACACTTACTTCACATAATATTTTTAAAAAATTTTCTTAAGTATTTTTATTCCTTAATTATATAAAATCCAAAAGTAAGTGGCAGAATGTAGTTAAAGTCTCACATTTTGAAATAATTATTACTTAATGATAAGCTTTTTAATTTTAGGTTTGCTGTTGAGCATTTGTGCCGCATATCCAGAGTTCTTAAACAACGACGAAGTCATGCTTTACTTGTTGGAGTTGGTGGATCAGGAAGACAATCTCTTACTTATTTAGCAGCACATATTGCTGATTACTGAATTGTTTCAGGTAATTTTATTAATTAGAAGGGAATTAATAATAAAATTTTATTATTTATTTCCAAATTATTACTTGCATTAAACACATTATTTTAAAGTATGATTACTGTAGAAATTGTCAAATTCTAGTAATCATAATAAAATTTCAACTTTTAAGTAATTAAATCTTATATTAATTTTTTTATTATATCACTGAAAGTATTCAAATTAATGTTAAAGTGAGAAAATGACTGTCATATATTTGATATGAATACAATTTAATATTATTTCATACTTAAAATATAAAAAATTGCTTTAATTGAGTCTGAAACTCAAATAAAATTAGAAATAAAACACTTCTTATTAATTACATACTTTGCAATATTGATTAGTGATTCCATATTGGATATTTGTATTAATAATAAATCACAAACTAAATTGGCTAAAATTTATTTTTTGTCATATTAAAAGATCTATAAAGTTTTTTTAATTTCGTTTTTTATATTCTGCTGACATTCCACAGTTTTAATTGATATTTGCATTACTGATAAATGGTTTGGTAATCTCACATATAGAAGAAAAAAATTATTATAAACATGAGATCCAAAGGTAATTGTATATTGTTTGATTATCTTATTTAAAAAAATCATAATGACATACTTTGGAATATAATTCCACATATTTCACTTTAAGGGGCTTAGAAAGGACTTCATAGCGATAGTATATACGTGATATATTTTATCATAAACGATATTGCATTATTCAAATCATCAAAATTATACTTGGAGCTGTTGTTGTTTTCGACATGTAAATATATTGTGCAATTGAATTTGTTAAGAATTTGATGACAGGTTTTATTGTTTGTGTTGTAACAATCAATCTCTCTGTATGACTATCTGTCATTTAAAGTGGAAATAAATAGATTGAAGGCTGTTGTAAACACAATCCTCTTTAAATATAAACAGGAGCATTCTGATTTTTACATGAGTTTCAATCTTCTGATTCTCCAAAGTTTCATCGTATTTTTAAATTGTTTAGAATGTCTAAAATTTTTGTTTCGAATTAAAGATGTCTAATTTCCCTTTGTGTATCTCTTTTTAAAGTTAGAATAGTTCATACTCATTTTTAGTTTATAGAAGTCGATTTCAGTACATTACCATCTTTTTAATAATTTCTTTAGAAATTCATAAATACTTTATTGACTTACTGATATTATTTAAAAATTTCTATCAATTATTAAAAAAATGCAATATTTTTTAATGTAGTGTACATTATGGATTCATGTACTTATTCTTTTATGAAAGTGCATCTTAATTTATTTAAATTATTTGAAGTATTGTATATATATATATATATATATATATGTATATATATATATATATATATATATATATATATATATATATATATATATATATATAATGTTGTTTTATAAATGAAAATAATTTAATATTTCCACCATAAATATCTAGTTTTCTGAAAAAAATTCAAAATATATGTTCAGCTTTCAGACTTTTTTCTTTAAATTGCTCATTTCAGATTTCATTTTAGGTGGAGATTAATAAGAGTTATTCAATGACTGAATGGCGAGATGACCTCAAGCTAATTCTTCGGAAATCTACATCAACAGATCAGCATGGTGTTTTCCTATTTACTGATAGTCAAATAAAAGAAGAATCTTTTCTTGAAGACATAAATAATTTATTAAATGCTGGTGAAGTTCCAAATCTCTTTCCTCCAGATGAGAAACAGGAAATTTGTGAAAAAATGAGGCAAATTGATAAGTGAGAAATTTTTATAAAGTTTTTAGAATTTGAACATTTAAAGATATTTATTGACATTGATAGCCTGTAGCATTTTAATTATTTGTTGATATTCTGTGTATTATTGGTTTTAGTTAATATTGTGAAATTTTATCTATTCTTAATAGGAAATTAATTTCAAAGAATAAAATTATTAAAATTTATATTTATTAATTTATTTACTTTAGAAAATAAATAATTTCTTTGGCAAATATTTTCTGTTGCATATTTTGTCATATATCATGTAATCAAATTATTTTGTATGTGTTTTAATTAATATTTTATTAAAATCATTCCAATAAAAAATGTCGCTTACATATATGTAAATTATAGAAAGTAGAATATTAGTTACATCTCTAATACTTCATAAATATATTACATAATACATTACATAGTGTAAATACATCATGTAAAACATAAAATTCATTTTATTGCATCACATGACATATGTAAGATGCTTTAACAAAATGCATTCTACATGCATAATATGGCCCTTTAAATCTTTAGAGCTATTTGTAATTTGATACTCTAGATTCTTTAGTTATATGACATGTGTATTTTTTATTAATTTTAGATAATGAATAGAATTTTTGTTTCAGCAAAAAACTTACTCCATGTAAATTTTTTTCAATAGCTTTTGGGCTGGATTTTTTCTCTGTATTTAAATGAAAATTGTTATATTTTTCTTTTTTCTGTTTCATATGGATTTTTTTTGTTTCTTTATAATCTTTTTTGTTTTTATAGACAACGAGAAAAATCTCAACAAACTGATGGAACTCCTGTAGCTTTATTTAATTTGTTTATTCAGCGAGCTAGGGATCAACTGCATATTGTTTTAGCCATGAGTCCAATTGGAGACATGTTTCGAAATAGATTAAGAAAATTCCCGTCTCTTGTAAACTGCTGTACAATTGATTGGTTTCAGGTACATCATAAAAACTAATTGAAATTATATTTAAAAACATTTTATTATTTTTTATTAATATTAATTATATTTGAAACGTTATTAATTTTGAACATTATATGAAGGAAATTTTTGTTAGCTCTTCATTCAAGTTGAATATTTTATAAATAATTTTATTTGATTATGAATATATTTTATGTCTTAAATACTATGCAAATATAATTATATGTTTAAAAAATCTATGTAGTATGAATACTATCAAAACAATATCAGTAAAGGTGATTTGTTTCTTCTGATTCATTTCTGATTTGATAGTCATTAAGTATTTTAATCTCTTAAATGCAGTAAAATTAGGAAATTAATACCATACTATTATATTACTATTTTGAACTTTATATAAATGATGATGTAATTTATGTAACTGATGATTTGAAACTGAAAGTAGAAATAAACTACCTAAGAACCAGAAAATAATGAAGCATAATGCTTCATTATTTTTTTAAAAAATTGGCTACATTTTGCTTGCAGTAAATTTGCTTAGTGATTTTATACTTTCTTTAAAATTAATTTATCAGATATTAATTTCTTTAACATTTTTCAACAATTTTTTTTCTAGACATGGCCAGATGATGCACTTGAAGCTGTTGCTAGTAAATTTTTGGAAGATGTTGATTTAGGAGACAAAGAAAGAGATGGTTGCATCTATATGTGTAAAATGTTTCATACCACTACTCAAACACTTTCTGATACTTTCTTTTCAAAACTTCAACGTCGTAATTACGTTACCCCAACATCTTTTTTAGAATTAATATCTACCTTTAAGACCCTCTTAGAAAAAAAACGCAAGTATGTTTATTTTGCCTGCATGTATTATTACTTACTTATTACTTACATCTGTAATTATTTGCTCAAAGTCAAAAATCATATTTTGATCATATATCTATGTATTTAAAAGAATGTTTTTTTATATTGGAAATTACCTCATTTTTAATATTTTAGAAAATTCTTGAATCTGCAAAATGCTTATGATGTATGTAATCTATATTTAAGATTTTTTTTAACTCTCATTATTTTTTATTAATGTAAACCACTGGTTCCCAAAGTGGTCCATACAGATCCCTAGGGGTCCCTCATATCATTTAGGAAGTTTGTGGAAAATTAAAATTGATTAGGGGGTCTCTGAACAATATTAAGGGCCCAAATAATGTTTAATATAAAAAAGAAAATTACAATCCATTTTATTACTATAGAAAATTAATTGAATAATACTAAATAAAATAGTAGCGATTTTTACATCATGGACACAATTCAAATGTAGGTGGGCGCTTCAAATACAGTATGTTACTGAGTGTTATGTAATTACCTTTAGTGAACAAACATTGACAAAGCTTATTTCCACTGGTTTGTCACTTTTAGTAGTAGTGATTTGTATAATGTGTTTTAGTGTTCTTATTTTAGTTATTGTTCTATTTGCTTCAATAAATCTAAGCTTTTAATTTCCATCAATGTGTTAATAACAATAATATAACAGTAAAATAGTAATGAAATAAAAATGAAGAAAACAGATAATTCATCAAAAATGAAAATTAAAAAACATCATTGATGCACCTGTGGTTTAATAGTTCTAGCACCAGCTGCTTAAGTTAATAACAAGTATAGCATGATGTAAGACAATTGTCCTATAATAGGTTCATACAGGAATACAATATTGTCTCTGTGTGTGTTAAGTTATCTAAAATGTAAACCTAAACTATGAAACAATCATACATCAATAATTTAGTTCTATGTTATGCTGATGAGTAGTGTAAAAACAAATTTTCCTGTCTTAGACAAAACTAAGTTTTCTATTGTTTGTTAAAGTATCTTGATGTAGTTGCATTTTTATATTGTTACAGTGCTAGTATACTTTGTGTGTGTTACCTAAGTATTTTGAATAAACCTGAACTTTTGAAAAATTATACATCACATTTTTCAAAATTGTAATCCCTTAATGTTAGTTAAGGAATTACTATATTGAAAAATGTACTTCCTACTAATGATGTCAAATCTATATTTATTGGTCAAAGTTTTGTTCTATGGGCTGTGTTGTTTACTTAAAGTATGACCTGATTTCATCACTAAGGAATATTACTTTACATATGTATCTTCTATGTAATATAGCTTTGTCAAATGCCTCAACAAAACCTTCCAAATTTAATAAACATTTATTAAAAATCCATAATGATGAAAGTATTAAGGATTTAACGTTTTTTGGAACAGTCAAACATTTGAAAACACTGTCATTGCAACAATTGAGAGACAATATGAGCTATAGAACATTGGATTGTATTTTTCTTATAATATTTCTTTATTGATTGTAAAATCCAAAAAATTTTCTTTTGGTGAAGAACTTATTTTACCTGCTGTAAGTGAGGCAATATGCGCCATGTTGCACAAACAATCTTTTAACATTAAAAAGATGTTCACTGAGTAATAATACATAACAAAGAAAGTTAACGAAATGACTCATTGCATAGAAAATTCTTTATGTGAGTACATATAAACATCTGAATTTTTTATACTACTTTACAATCTATTTTATTATTGAAGAAAGTTTTACTTTTAACTTATAGTTAAGTGAATTAAAATAGTTAAGTGAATTAAGAATAATTTTTGGTGTAAAAGCAATATCCTTAATTAATGCCATTCCTGTTGCTACTGACAGTGCTTTGGCAATCATAAGAAGATACCAAGGCTTTCTTGTATATTTAAAACAAGCTGTATCAAATATATTTTCCATATATTGTGTCATTCAATGACATCATTTAGTCACAAAAAATCTTAGTGAACATTTGCTAGGATCACTATAGATTATGTCATTAGAGCAGTTCATAAAGTTAAGTGGAATGCTTTCGCTAAGAAATTAATTTTTTATAAAATGATGAAGAATATAATCATTTACTACCTCACACAGAAATACATTGTCCATCTAAAAGTGCATGTTTAAATCAATTTTATGTCCTCTTTAATTTTGTATTGGAATTCCTAAAAAATAAAAAGTGATTTGCAACAACATTTATGTAACTGAAAAAATGACAGCTTATAATTTTAATTTATGACATTTGGTGATTTTAACTAATCTAGTTTTAACTTTCAAAGTGACCAAATAAGTTTAATCAGAACTAAAAGTGTAATTTCTGTATTTAAAGAAGCAGTAATATCTATAACAAAATATTTTTCTGTACGAACAAAACCTTGGAATGGAACATTTTCAGTTTCCAAATCTTTTAAAATTGCAAAACTGTGATAAGATTTGCTTGCTTTCTGTTAACACCTAATGGCTCTTCATGCAGACTTGAACCAATGATTTGAAGACCTCTTGGATTTTTCCCAAATTGGTGTTGAATTCTTTTGCGCATCGATAAATTTATAAATCCCAAATAAACATAAATCCATTCTAATACAGGAGTAGCTTATTGAACTTAAACCAGTATTTAAACAAAGATACTTCAAATTCTTGCTAAAGCAACAAATCCCCATATTATATTCTGCATAATGGGATATTGTACAGAAGTTGTTGACTTCTTTGTGTCTACCTATTTGTCAGAATGTGGATCCATTGTGGTTATGAATCTTATCACAAAAAAGAGAAACCGACTAGAAATTAGTGTTTGTGGGAATTTGCGATTGCTTCTCACACATTTTGAACCATACAAAAATATAATTATAACATCTCATCAAGTCTATCTATTTCATTATTTTTTTTAAATTTATTTTAAACAAAAATTCTAATTTCAATAAATACTTCTTCACACACTTTTTTTAAATTTATAAATTTTTTACTATGCATTTATGTATCTTTTTCATCTGGGGTTCCATGGGCAAGTTTTGACTGTAAAAAGAGTTCCAAGGTTCAATAAAGGCTAGAACTAAAGAATTCATTTGACAATAGCTTATAGCTAAACACATAGATTGTATAATGTCTGTTTTAAATTATAAAGATAATTTTTTGAAACATTAGAATTTTAAACTTAATTACAATTTTGTAGTAAGCACTCTCTTTCTGGAATAAAACTTATAAAATGTGTTAAAAATTGAGATTTCAATTGAATTTTTAGATCACTTTTACTAATATTTCAAATAAATTATTAAATTCATATATTTCAACTAAAGCTAAATAAACTGTTCACGTAGTAGCATTTTCTGGTGTAAGTACATTAAACAGTTACAAACTTTTTTGTTTGCTTCTGGCTCATGATAGAACAGTCATTACGACTGCAATGAATTTATTATATTTAATAAACAAAATCAGGTTTTATTTTATTTTTGAACATATTTAGAAGTAGTATGTAAATATTAGTTGTAATATTATTTATTAACTAAACTCTGTAGCACTACAGCCCATGTGGGCCAAGGCCTACAGTGCCCTTCTCTGTTTTCCTGACCAATAGGCCTTGGCATGTAAATCATATGTCCCAATTAGGTGGTCAGCCTAACGTGAAACCTCCAGTGTTTAGTTCCCTTGATACTCAGTTAATCGACCCACTGAAAAGATGGAAGGCTGAGTTGACCTTGCCCAGCCCAAGGATCGAACCTCAGATCTGTGCCTTGTTAGCATAATATTATTTGTTAAATCATTATTAAAATTTGAATATTGTCTCAATCTTTAATATTTATATATTAGTATTTTTTTATGTAAACAGTAAAAATAATATTTAATTATTTTTTAACTATTTATAATTCCTTACATTCTTTTCCCAAACATTTGTTTTATTTTTAAATTCTTTTGTATCAGAGCTGTATTAAAGGCCAAAAGCAGATATGAGAATGGCCTACATGAGCTCCAGAATGCATCATTAGCAGTGACCAAAATGCAAGAAACTCTTACAAATTTACAACCTACTTTAGTGACTGCTAGTGAAAAAGTTGATGAGCAAATGGCCATAGTCCAGTCCGAATCTGCTGATGTGGCAGAGGTGGAGAAAGTTGTTAAACAGGATGAAGCAGTTGCTAATGAACAAGCTGCTGCTGCACAAGCTATCAAGGATGAATGTGATTCTGACTTAGCAAAAGCTGTGCCGATTTTAGAAGCTGCCCTTGATGCATTAGACATATTGACACCTGCGGTAAAGTATTTTCTTAAATTTCAGATAGATTTCCATAAATGCTGTGTAATTATTATTTTATTCTTAGCAATGTTTTTTGGGATTGATAAGCTCTTTATAACAAGTTTACTATTGTAATGTTTATTTAAGTACTTAATAACTAATTTTGATAAATATTCTATAAAAAATAAAATGTTTCAATTTTATAGATTTTTTCTTTGCTTATGATTGATTTCTTTTAAATACATTTTTTAAAGGTTAACAATAGTTGACAATATGGAATTCTTTAAAAAAAATCATAATATTAAATTGTAAGATTTTTTTTTAATTTTTAAAATCTAATATAATACTGCTCAACTTAATTTTATATGTTTAAATTTGTTAAAAAAATATTTTTTACAGAATAATATTATGTTCATATTGAAGAGTATTCTTTATTTTGTAACTATATATATCAAATATATATTATATACAATAAATGATCTTTATGAATAATTATTTCCAATTTTTATATATGAATGAATTTTACTTTTTAATTTGCTTTATTTATTTAATAATTAATAAATGCTTATGTCATAGGATATAACTGTGGTTAAATCAATGAAAAGCCCTCCAGCTGGTGTAAAACTTGTTATGGAAGCAATATGTGTATTGAAAGAAATAAAACCTGATAGAATAAAAGATCCAGCTGGAACAGGCTAGTTGTTTCTTTTATTATGTATTTATTATAAAAAATAAGTTTTTTAAAGTAATTGTAAGTTTATTTAGTTGTCAAAAATTAATTACCTTGCAGAAAAGCAGCAATTTTCAACCTTATATAATTTCAATTTATGAAACCATATACTTACTAAACGGTTTTATAAACATGTGAAATAATATGTCTGAAAAACGTTTAAAAAATAGGCATTAAATAGTTTTTAGTAAAAAAAATTTGTGTTAATTATAGAAATGGAAATTGATTTTGTTTCTAATCTCGTTTTTAATTAGTCTTATTTCCTTCATAATTTTTAATGGTGTTTGATTTCTTGGCAAGAGTAATTGAGCTCATTTTAAGCAAAATGTTTACATTTGTTAATAGATACAGGTGTGATGCTCATCAGTTTCTGATATTTTTAAGAATAAGTCCTGCATGGATGTTCATTGCCGATATATATGTAAAATTCTGCATGAAAACTTAAAATAACAAAGTTTATTTAATGATTTCAATAACATATTATAGTTTTTGTTACTTTTTTATTATTTTAATTTTTAGATTTTAATGATTTTCAATGATAGGTAAAATGATTGAAGATTACTGGGGACCATCAAAGAAACTCCTAGGTGATATGAAGTTCTTGGAAAGCTTAAAAAACTATGACAAGGTAACCTTTAATTTTAAGTTATTGGTTTTAAGAGGTTCAGGAAATATCTTACTTGGTTTTATAAAGTTTGTTACTTTTTACTTATATTCTTTATAATAAATTAGTTTACTCATAATAAAATTAATAAAACTATGTTATGTAAAGTAATTGTTATTTGTACAAATTATTATATTTTCATCATTTGTCTTCCTGAAAAGTATATATTTAAAATATTAACTTCAATAAGTCCTCATATCTTAAAAAATATTTTTTAAAAATTGATTAGAGATTAATTTAATTTTTTATGGATAAGTTAATATTGATTTATTTATTAATTATTCTGAAATTCTATACTGAAGAATAGAATTTAACGCATACCAATGTACATATGAAAAAAAAACAGCCATGGCGTGATATTTTGAGTCAAAAACCAAATGTTCAAAATTTTGAAGTTATTTTACTTAATGCTAGTTGCTAATTCAATTGAAAATTACAAACTTCTGCTGTCTGAACAAGAGCTAAGATTGCTCTGATGCAGTATTTGTTAATTAATTCAGTTTAGTTTAACTATTGATAATCTTATTAATTTGAACATTCTGAAATATTTTTAATGAATATTTTTTCAATTATTATTACAATTTTCTGAATTCTAATATTTGTTTTAATTTATGTATGAATTAAATTTTAAATTTGTATAAAAAATATAAAAATATTAACATTTTATGTATATTCTGATTGTTTTTTTAATGCTGCATTTCTTTTTGTTTGTAACTTAAAAATAATTTTGTTTAATAACAAAACAACTAAACTATTTGTTACATAGTATTTTTATAACAAATAATTTTTTTAAAGGATAATATTCCACCAAAAGCAATGAAGGAAATTAGAAATAAATTTGTTTCAAACCCAGAGTTTGATCCTGAAAAAATTAAAACTGCTTCAACTGCTGCTGAGGGATTGTGCCGCTGGGTACTTGCAATGGATTCTTATGATTCGTAAGCTCTTAAATTTTACATAGATTTTATCTTGTTGAATAAAACAATTTATTCTTGATTTTTTTCTTGGTGTCTGAAAAAATAATTTTATTTATACTGGTACCAAGTATAAAAGCAAAATATATAATAACTTTATTTATGTGTAAATTTTTTCTTAATTCCTTTTTCCGAATGAAATTTCTTATGAAATTCACTTTAGAGAAACATTAAAAGTTCTAAATTTTTTTTTAACTTATTTTGATTAGGTGGAGTGTAAAAGCATCTGTATAACTTTTTTTGTTTGGAAATTATTATTGGATTGATTTGTTGCAAAAATAGTTAAATAGTTTTAAAGCCATGAAAGAAGTTAAAAACTTATATATATATATATATATATATATATATATATATATATATATATATATATATATATATATATATATATATATATATATATATATATATTTTTTATATATATATATATATATATTTTTATATATATATATATATATCTTTATATATATATATATATATATATATATATATATATCTTTTTATAGTTAATAGTATAATTTATAAAATATGCAATGAATATAGTGAAACAAAATACAATGAAAAATGCCAAATGGAAAATAGTACATTGAAAAATTAAATGCCAAAAGTAGAATATCAAATGGAAGACAACACATTGAAATATTAAATGGAATATCTGTATATATATATATATGGATATATATATATATATATATATATATATATATATATATATATATATATATATCTTTTTTCAACAAAGTATTTGTATTTCTCACAATCTACATCACATTTATATTTTCTCAATATATATTTTAATAGCTGATATTACATGGTAAAATAAAATTGTTTGAGCCTGCAGAATATCTTTGTTTGATGCCCAATCAAATTTCGGAAGTTGAAGACAACATTGTCAGTACTAACAGTATTTACAGTTTATAATCTTTTTATTAGTGCAATGAAAATGTACAATAACTGTTTAAGTGAAAGGAAAATTTTTTAATGTTTCTGAAGATATAATAGGATGTCAGAATCATACTAATTTGGCAATTTTTTATACTCACTTGTGATGTTAAAAATATACCACATTTTGTGGAAAGCTAGCTGAGAAATATTGGGATAAAAACATTCATTGATGTAAATAGCTGTAACATTTGGGAGATAGCTGAAAGATTAGCTTTATCAAATCAGTATATTTATAAAATCACATGAAATTTCAGAATTTTAGAATAAAATAATAAATAATAGAATAAAATTTCAGAATTTTTTATTCAAAGCTGTTACTTAACAATACCACTGTAAATTCTGAATTGTATTATCAACTGGATAACTTGCTTAATTTATTTGAACAGAAAAACTCAGAGTTGTTTCAAAAGGCATAACTTTATTTGGGAGATAATTTGGTTATTTTTCAAAATCTTTTGCAGTTGTATGTAACATACTGCTGCATCCATTTTATATTCTTTAAGTCTGAATACTCTTGTTGTTATTTACTGCAGTCTCTTGAAAATATTTTGCATGGCATAGGTTTTACTTTGAATGAAAGTCTCAAAAAATCAGTTAAATATATTTTTTTGTCACAAGGAATAAATATTTTTTGAACATAAAATCTTAATATTGCTAAAAAGATGTCAAAAAATGTATTGGAGTAAAATGGAGAATGTGTAGTTCAATAAAATACTTATAGATTATAAAAATATTTTTCTCATTTGCCCAGAAAAATGAAAATATTATTTGAATAACCTTAGACTATATTGTTTAAATGAGAAAATTTATAACTGCATGTTTCATTAGTTACATTTCTGTATTGACAAAACATTTTTATCTGAATTAGAGTACACTGTTTATGTACTTGTCATGATATCATCCAAATTTGTAATAACTGTTTCTTCTATTCCATTTGTCGAAGAAATTATGCTTTCATTCAGAAATCTCATGGGGAATGTGCTGCATGTGTGAAGAAATCAAAGCAAACTACAATACACTGGACAAGAAAGTGAAGAATAAAAGTGAAATAACCTCGTTTGAAAAAGAAGTCAATATTCTCCTCTATTAGAAAATTTGAGGGACTTTTAAGAAATAAATAGGGTTGATTGATGATCATTGTACTCTTGAAAAATTTGGGTAATGCAACAGGGAGTATTATCAAAATTAAGAAAATACTATTTGCTTCTGATATTACTTATAATATGAATGATGTGGAAATTGAGCAGATGATGCTGTTGCTAATAAAAAAGTTACATCGTATAAAATGTAAAAAAAAAAAAAATATTGTATTAAGCAATCAAAACTAAACGATAACATATTCCTTTAAATATATTATTTAATTACATATTAATATAAATAAAAGTGCTATGTAATACAATTATTATAAGTTGTTGTAACACATATTTTTTATATTAAGTTTATTTAAGTATTATTCTTCCACTAATAATTTACTTGTCTGTTTTAGTATTATTCTATTATACTCATTAACTTTATATTTAAAAGCAAGTTTTTAAATATTTTGTTTCTTTCTACGCAAGCAATAAATATGTGACAGAAATTTTTAACTATATAATTATTTTTGTTTAATTTTTGAAATATGAACTGAGATATTTTTTGAAAATCTTGTCATAAAAAATACCTCCTTACTCCTAGCTTGGATTTTATCACAGCTTTTTGAAATGAAAAAAAGCATTCTGTTTTGTTTCATGAAAATATGTAAAAGTCATTTTAAAATTTTTTATAAGTATTTAGAATTTTTCTTATTATTATAGGGTTATGAAAATAGTGGCTCCCAAACAAGAAGCATTAGCTCAGGCTGAAAGTGATCTTAACCAAGCTCTTGCTGATTTGAAAGTCAAACAAGATAGCTTGAAAGAAATTCAGGATAAATTAACTGCTTTAGAGAATAAACTTGCTGAAGCTCAACAAGAGAAGCAAGGTAATAAAATTCATTCTTAATATTTCTTCATAAAATTTAAAAATAAATAAAAAAATATGTTTCTATCATTATTTGATAAATAAAATTATCTTTATTTCCAATTAAATTAATTTTATTCCAAATAAATGGTAAATGAAAAAAAAATAATTATAAAATTTTTTTTAAATTTAATTTTACCATTTAGTATGCATTTTGATTTAAAAATTGTAACAATTATTTGTATACATTTAATTTTTTATTCATCATTTTAATATTATTAAAAGTTATTTTTTTAATTTCACTGTCTAATAATGGAAATAATTAAAGTAGATTGAATACTTGTTAGGTTTATGAATCTGTATTCTTGTTTACAGAATGTGCTGCAAAACTATAAAAATCAATGTTATTCATTGTAACATAATTATACTTTACTAAGTATAATAATATACTAAGTATATATAAAATAAGTACTGATATTTTATTTTAGTTAATAATAAATTACTCTAATATTACTAGATAAATTACTGTAATATTGTAGCTTGTTGGTTCCAATTATAGAAGTTATGTGTGGGGAATGTTTCATGACATTAAAAAATAAATTATCCTTTTACTATGTTCAATATTCAAATTTTACTATCATCATCTTTTTAAAGTCTTACATTCAACCTTCTTGGAATAAATAATATTTTTAAAGTTGAGCCTTGTTTAAATCTTAATTTGATGATTTGTGGAAATTCATCAGTGTGAGTAATTTTATCAAAATATTTGGTAGAAAACAATGTTATTTTTTATATGTACTAAGTTTGGGATTAATCGTCAAGCATCTTTACAATTGTGTTAATCTTCAAATGTTTTTATTGTTTTCTAATTAGAATATTAGTTTTAATTAAAAAACAGAAAGTTATTGTACCTAATAAACAGTAATTTTTGAAATAACTACTTTTTTTATTGAAATAACTAAGTTACAAGCTTTTTTCATTGTAATTTTAATTTATTTGTAGATCTTGAGGATAAAGTTCAATTATGCGCAACACAATTGGAACGTGCCCAATTACTTATTAGTGGACTTGGAGGAGAAAAGGATCGTTGGAATGAATCTGCTGAACAATTAGGAATTCAGTATGATAATTTAACTGGGGATGTCCTTATTGCATCTGCTGCTGTTGCTTATTTAGGGGCTTTTACTTCTGCATTCAGACAAGTAAACTTTAATTTTACTGTATTTTTATAATATAATACATGTATGCTACAAATCTTTGGAAATATTATGAGAATAAGAAATTACATTGATATATATTTTAAATAAAATTATTATTGCAAGATTTTTAGTCTACAGATTTATTTGGATATTCATTACTTGTGAAAACAGGTAATTTAAGTATATCTGTGAGAAATTCATACTTCTATATATATATATTTATTTGTAACAAGTGAAATCAAATAGTTTTTCTTACTTAAATTTCATTAATTTGCACTTAATTAAACACATGTATTTTAAATATGACAGAGCTATCACTATGAAAATGTGATTTTGTAAAAAATATTTTAGTAATTCACTGTGATTGTATAAAGGACCACAATACCTTGTTGGTTAGGGCATTGTTCTCCTTATCAGAAAGTAGTAAGTTTAAATTTTGACTTAACTAAATATCCATCATGCACACTAAAGGTGGCTGGGGGACATGCAATAGATCATGGCTGCAAAGTCCTCCAAGTGAGATAATATCTCTGGGGATTGCTAATTATATGTCATTGGGTCTTTTGCTTGATTTCTACTTTTAAATTATAAAGATTCCCATCAGGTAGATTCTAGAGACTGCGCAGTCCAACTCTGTGCTAGGTACAGGAAAGTATACTGGTCAACAACCGTGACTGTATGTAAAAAAAGAACTTTATATAAACAATTTTATCTGTAGATTCATTTTCATGTCTTTATTTCAGGACCAATACCATGAATGGGTTTCTTTATGCAAAAATTGTGGGATTTTATGTTCTGAAGAATTTTCATTGCAAGCTACTCTTGGAGATCCTGTAGTCATTAGGGATTGGAATTTAGCAGGTTTACCTACTGACAATTTTTCCATTGAAAATGGCATTATTATCAGGTTTGTTTCTTAAAAATATTGAGGAAATTTAAATAAAATACTTTTAATTAAGCATTAATATGCTTAAGTGGGTAAAGAAAATACTATAAATTTGTGTTTATCTTTTATATTAATATGTTGAGTCTAACACACTCACACACACATACATACGAGGATTACTCTGAAATGTTTGAGATACGCGCAGACGAGAATTTACAAAATAAAAATAACGGTTTAATTTTAAAGTACAAAGTATTTTAACACAGAAGATGATTTTTTACTGACTTACTTCAACTTGTTTAGCGTGGAATAAATTTTAAACAGAAGAGAAAATGGAGTTGACGCAAGAACATTTTCGCGCTATGATTTTCTACGATTTCTAAGCAGGATTAAATCAAGAAGAATGGGTTCAACGGTTGCAATTAGCATTTGGTGATGAATCTGCTGCTCGTGCTACTATATTCAGATGGTTTAGAGAATTTAGAAGAGGTCGCAATTTTCTTCAGGATGAAGAACACACAGGAAGGCCGTTGTCAGCAGTAATCCCGGATAATGTGTCTGCCATACGAAAAATTTTAATGGATGATAATCGCTGTACCTATCAAATGATACAGAAAGAACTTAACATTGGATCTGCAGTCATACACAAAATCATTCATGATGAATTACATAGGAAAAAAGTAGTTTGCCGTTGGGTTCCCCATAATCTAACTGAGCATCAAAAAGAGGAGCGTGTCAGAATCAGTAAAGAAACTCTTAATATGCTGAATGATGGTGGCCACCGCATCATTTCTAAAATTGTAACAGGTAATGAAACGTACATACCGTTTTTTGACGTTCCAACACGTCAAGAAAGCAAAATATAGGTTTTTGAAGATGACCCCACGCCAACAATGGTGAAAAAACAACGCGCACTGAAAAAAGTGATGTATGCCATTTTTTTCAGAAGTACGGGATTGGTCAAAGCCATCAAGTTGGAAGGACAGAAGACAGTAACAGCAAACTGGTATACCACTAAATGTTTTCTAGAAATTCTACAAGAACTGAATGTTAGGGGACTAATGCTTCACCATAACAATGCATCTTCACATACAGCCGGATTAACAGTTGAGTTTCTTAAACAAAAACAAATTAAAGTGATCGAACATCCGCCGTATTCACCTGATCTAGTTATGTGCGACTTTTGGTTATTCTTTAATCTAAAATAGAATTTACGTGAACGTCGTTTTCATTCAGAAGAAGAGATTGATGTGGCTATAAATGCATTTTTTCCCTCTATTCGAAGAAATGAATGGCTTGAGGCATTTAATCTGTGGAAAATTCATCTATAAAAGTGCATTGATGCTGGAAGAGACTACTTTGAACACACCTAAAATTTTGTAAGTATAACTTTAAAAACCTAGTTGTATCTCAAAAATTTCAGAGTGACCCTCGTATATATATATATATATATATAAAGTTTATCTAAATAATGGGAAGCTCTGTGAATAAAAGACATTTCATAATGAAAACCATTATTAAATTCTAAGTACCATTTTTTTAATATGAAAAGTATACTTTTTGATAGCATGAGGTAACTTTAGTTAAGTTAAAAAAAATATTGGATTTTTTTAAAGATATGAAATGTCAAAATTACTGGATTTTCAAAAAGACCATATTGTATGAACCCAATTACCTATAACAACTGTAACTGAAACTTTTTTGTTTTGAAATGTTTCTAGAAATACATGGCAGTATCACTGCCAATTTATACTTGGTCAATGTTTAAAGCCATGACTGTGTGCAGAACGTGGCTAGACAAATACAGCTGAAACAAAATAAGCAGTTAAAAAAGGTGAGGAAAGACTGACATATAATGATACTGATTATAATATTTAAATAAAAACAGAGCTAGAGACTTAAAATAGTCACAATTCTCAACTAAGGTATGGATTCTTCAGTCTCTAAGCACCTTCATAAACAGAATATTTATGATTGAACTACACTTCCTTAGCCACTGATTGCAGGCATCATTACCAGGCTATGTCTACAATGGTACCACAAAGTGTTGGCAACTGTACATGAAAAACAATTGTATTATGAAGCAAATCATCTCACATTTTTCTCCTCAATAAGGAATGAGCACATTTGGAGAACATCCATATAAGTTTATTCTCATAATTTTTTCCTTCTAACTGTCAAACATCTGGTCAATATGACATAATATTAGCAACCAATTTGTGGTTTTTTCCAGGCTCAATATTTATCACAAAAATAGGATCGCTGGGGGAAATGCAGCAAAGTTTTAGCTGTTCAGTTTTATTTTATGGTGCAAGCTTTGTTTCCTGTTGGAGATGAATTTTCCAGAATTATAATATCTCTGTTTATCTTATCATTGTTTGAAGAACATGAGGATAAAGTAAAGTATTTACAATAACCTGCACAGTTTTGCTGTTTCCATATAAATGAACCATTATGGTCTAGTGTTCAATCTTTTATCGATATCCTCCACCCGCATCTCACTCAGAACTTCATGAAAAATTCAGCATTTTTAGGATTCAATTTTCAGGTAAATTAGACCTATATTTTATGTTAAAATCATCCTTGCTCCATGTTAGTGAAGAATTCTTTATATTTCTAAAGAATTTCCATTATTTTGATAATTATCTGCATATAAATGTGTGTACATCAAATGCAGCCTAAATTATAAACCAAAGTTTTCATCTGAAAAAGCTTAATTAGTAACTTATGTATATTAAACATAAATTAAAACCAGTTTTTTAAAACAAATTGTCTTATAAATTCAACAAAATATTAACTTTTATTTTTGTATTTAAATGTAGAAATTTTAAATTGTTAATTTAAGTTACTTTGCTTTAAATTTTCTTAACTAAAATAGTATTGATTTATAATTTTGTGGACTGCACAAATTTATTTACTTGCAATATTTAAATATTGATACTTATAAATTTGATCAACTTTTAATGTCTTACATTAATATTAGTTTTTAACTTTTCTGAAAAAATATTATTTCTTTAGAATTATTAGTCAAACAGTTCACACAGATGACATGCTTTTCAAATATAAGATTTTGTGGCCAACAAGATTAAGTGTGATAATATATCCACCCAAATTATTTTGAATGTTTTGGAATTTTAATACATGAATATATATTGTAATATATTTTACCATGTGAATTTTTATACTTCTTTAAGGTATTTTTAATATAATTGTTTGAACTTACAACTATGAAAATGTTAATTTTTTATTTAAAATTTATTTACTTTAAATATAATCTTAATAGTTTTAATTATTTCTGTATTGAATTCAAAATTTTAAAGTAAACTAAATAGTAGTCATTTGCAAAACTATTATAAACATTTTACATATGTTTTAAACTTTATTTTCAAAATTAATTTTTTTATAAGATGGTCAGTGTATATACAAGTATGCAGTTAGTTTATAAAGCTGACAAAAAATTAATTTTTATGATTTGTTGATTCTATAAATTTTAGTCTATAAATATTTTGCATATATTACTTTGTAGGATAAAAAATATTTTCATATAAATTAAAATTGATCAAGTTATGAAGCATTTTATTTTCTACTTTTCTTTCATTAAGGACACATTTTGTTAAGGAATCAAAATATTTCTGAGAAACATTTTTTAACTATATTTTTCTTGCATTTCTTTTTAGATTAAATGGTTTTTTGTGAGTATCTTTATTTTTTAGACTACTTACCTATTGCTCAATACATTACATCACTTTAAGAAATAACAAGAAAACTTATAATGATAACAATTCTTTATAAAGAAGATGAAGTTATGGTTGTGTGCTACATGAAATGTATATTTTAAAAAAAAGTTAAAATAATAATACTTGCAATTATTTTAAAAGTTTATATGAACTAATTATTTCGTGGTTTCATTGAAAATAGATTGCTCAAAAACCCAAGACCACATCAAAAATTTACGTGTTTTTAGTTCCATAATCCAAACACTTTAAAAAATGTATAATGAAAGTATACTGCAAAGAAAAATAAAATAAAATAATCAAAAGCTTCAGTTTTAAATTGTTATCCTTCATTTAAACATAATAGGCTTAAAAGAAAAGGATTTTTTAAGGACAAATGAAAACCATATCATATTAAAGTGATGGAATATTTGAAAAAAACATATTTAAAATTCTGAAACATATCTAAAACAATTATTCATTGTAATGATTCCAGTCTAAAAATTCAGTTATATAAACTAATTATTTTAATAAATATTTAATAATACTAAATTAATAAAAACTTAACTGTTTAAAATAATTCTTCACACTGCAATTCACAATATTTTTATTAAAATAAAACAACTAAGGCAATCTGGGAGAAAAAGATATTGTATAGGTGATAAATGTATTCTAAGCTTTGAGGCTAAAGTAAATCTGCCAAAATGGAAAATTCAACCAATATGTAAAAATATCAATTATGTTTGTATGAAATGATTTAAATTCAAATGTCAATATGGAATTTTGAAAACTAAATAGAAATCTCAATCTTCAAATATCACAAAAGTAAACAGGCTAAATAAGTTAAATATATGGTGCTTTCTTATACTAAATTGAAAAAAAAATTCAAATGAAAATATATCAAAGAAAATTGTTTCTTTAAGTTGTAACAGAATAAAATTATAATTTTTTTATTAAATGTATAGAAATTTTTTGTAATCTTTAAAAATTATTTATTCTGAATTGCCATAGTTAAAATAAAAATTTTGTTTTTATTCAATGTTAAAATTTATTCTCTATTTCAAATGCTATACATAAAAAAAATTTTTTTTTTGAATAATAAAGATATCTTGCGTATGTTTTGTCTGTATTTGAAAATTGTTGTTCTGATTTGTAAATTTCAAAATGTTAAAATCAAAATAATTTCTCTTAAAAATACCAAAAGAGCCTATTATATTTAAAATATTTATTTATGAAATCTCAATGTGATATTATACTTTGTATTTTGCCAAGGGTTTACAAGTTTATCATGTTGTGTATAGATTGATTAAAATATCTATTTTTTACTTGGTTAAGTTGTTATTAATACTTGTTAAAAGCCAGATCATGTCATGAAAATTTAAGATAATCTAAATTAAAATTAGAAAAATGTCTTTTTTTCCAAAAATTAAATGTTTATAATTTTATGGGTTATTTATTGTTGTAACTTATTAAATATTAATTCCTATAAATGTTGGAAATAAGCTTTTCCTAAACTTGAAATAAATCTTAAGATGTTTTTTGCAGCATTTTGTATTCAATTTTATGCATGTTTTTTAACTATTAATTTACATAATTACACAAACATTTCTTAATATTGTACGTAAGTAATAGATAAGTAGACTACTGTTATGTTTACTATTGATGTCTTTTCAATATAATAAACTTCATAATCACAAATAATATATTAATTACTATCATAATAGATATATTTTAAACTATGGTATATATTACTATGTACCTAAAAAAATTGTTAACGAACTTTCATGTCATATTTACTTCAAAATATTGTGATAAAAAAGGAAATTTTCTCCTGAAATGTACTTGATAAAAATAATCTAAAGTTAAAAATGTGAATTATTTGCTAAAACAATTTAATAAATATTCCTCCATTCACTTCATTTTGTAATATATAGTTTCCTGACCTCAGTTATATAGATATATGTGTATGAAGATAACTTTTTTTTTGGGTGTGTGCATGTGTTGTGCCCATTATAAATTTATGATGTGATAAGTCATTTCTAATAATCTCATATTTTTATTACTTCTTTGCAATAAATGTTAAAATTAATATCAGTTAATGGTTCAGAAACTGAGTCTGTGACATCTTATAATGATAAATTAATTAAACAGAATGGGGAATCAATTTTTAATTTAAGATTAGAATGATTTTATTACATTTGATTGCTGTAAATTATATAAGTTTTATACCAGTGACAGATTTCAAGACTTTTAAAAATCAGGATCATATAGTTGCACGGCAAAAATATTTCTGGAGATTATATAAAATATTTCTCTGGTCTATCATCTAAAAACCCCCAAGCATTAAAGTAATATTAAAAAATAATCGGCATGCTTACTGTCTTGCAACATATTCATTTCTCTGAATGAAATAGCCTTTATTTTAGAATTTATTTTTGATTTCTTCATTCTTCCACAATCCTGTTTTCTTTTTTTAAAAAAGAAAGAAAGAGTTCATGTTAATTTTTTTAAAGCTGTCTGGGATGATAATGTTTTCAAGCAATTCTCAGAATATTTGTAATCTACACATAAATGTAGTTTTAAAAATATATTTACTGTCCTAGGGCTTTATACAATACAACTACATTAAAAGTACTAACTTTAATGTAGTTATATTGTATTTGTATATACTGGTTGTATATGTGCTCAATATTGATATAATACTAATGGTAAGCTTTAGTAAGACTCTTAATTTTAATGCTAAATAGAAGACATTGTAGAATTAATAGATTGTTCCGACAAACTAATGAATAAGAATTTAATTGTGCTAGAATTGGTGTAATATTTCGAAAAGAGAGGAAAATATTCCAGTGGTTCTACTAGAAGTTGAGTTATGGAAATAAATTTAACAGGTTTTGGTACAATTAAATAGGAATTGCTATTTATGAATGACTAAACTTTTAAAATTGATTAATAAAATTAAACTTTTAAAATTTTGTTGAGAAATTCATCAAGATAAACAAGTTTATTTTATTCAACAAGTCTGGCAGTTACATCTAGCACCTTACCTCTGGTCAGTGCAACTTTTATACCGTAATTATTGTCTTTAATCATACTCTTTATAGCTTAATATGAGTCTGGATAAATTGATTCTAATTTGTATATATGTATGTTCAGACCTGAAGACGGAACAGCCATCAGTTTAGAAATACTGATGACTGTTCCATCTACAGGTCTGAACTTGTGGCAATTTACAAGGGACTACATTTTATATACTCAACCTCTGAAGTTGTCTTCAAGGATATTTGGATTTCATCGGACAGTAGTGCCTCTATACAGTACCTTTCAAATTGCATGACTGTTGGGGATATGACAAGCCTGGATATACTAGAACTTTTGAATTAGCTTACTAAAAGACACTCTATACACTTTCAATGGGTCCTCTCCCATGTTTGATTGAAGGGTAACGAGATTGCCTATAATTTGGCCAAGGCTGCCTCTACTGATAATCTGCATGACAATGCTAAATTAACCTGTTGTGAAATTTCCTCAATTAAAAGGAAGGAATTAAGTATACTTTTTAGAGTTCCTGTGGTACATTGGCAAAAAGCCTCAATGGTGTCACAAGCTCAATATATGGTGAAAACAGCAGACAGCTCTCTCATGCTTTCTGAGCAGCCATATCAAATCACTTACCTTTTACCAGGTTGAGAGGCTCTTTTCAGAATGTCATTGGCGTGGGGCTGTTCAAGCCTTCCCTAATCATATTCTTATTTGTCTAAATTTTACAGTTTTTGAGATTTTAAGGGATTCAATTTTATTTTTTTGAACCTTCTGGACATTTTTGGTTTTAGGGAGATGATGCAGCTTAGCTACATCATCTGGGATTTGAAACAACATATATGTATGTTTTTCATGAATATATTTGATGCTTGTGTCATGAGTTTTTATAATTTTATAATGATTTTATATTCTTTAATGCTTTTGCTTTATTAACGTTTTAGCAAATATTTTATGTATGTGATTTTTTGTACAAATGTAATTCATGTGTAAAGTAAAAAATGCCTGTTTTTTCTATATTATATGCTATTGCAACCCACCTTACAGATATTCTTTCAAAATATTTTTAAAAAATTTGAAGTTTCTATTCTGTATATTTATTTGTAAGTGAAAATAAATAAATATGCAGAATGTAAGTATTGTTTTCTTTAACTGTTTTATGATTTTTTTCTTTTTTGTGAAATAAATCAGGGTGATATAATTAACATTTTAGATTAAAGGTAAAATGTTTAAAAAATCTTAGTGTAAAATAATTTTAAAAATATGATAAAAATATTCCTCATCTTGCAAATTTACATGTTAAACTCAGTACAAAATAAATAAAAAATACTATATATACTATACATTTTTACTATACATTTTTATTCTTGATGTCAATTAAAAACAATTATCATTCTACCAATATAAAAGTAAAAAATATGCAAGAAATCACATGCTTCTTCCAACAACAACAAACAGCAGAATGACATGTTGAAACATGCTATAATAATTGTGATATTTAATTTTTTTACAATTACATTCCTTATTACACAATAGCCATGAAAAAATTGCCAGCAGCAACCAATTTACATTTACCTGTTTTGTAAAAAAAATTTGTTCACTAAGTGTTTTGATAAAAATTTCCATCATCCTGTAAAAAAGGGTTAAATTGCTCAATATTATTCATAAATTAACAACATTATTTTTTTATTAAAAAGCAATGCAAGAAGATGGCCCTTATTGATCGACCCACAAGGACAAGCTAGTAAATGGATTAAGAATATGGAAAAAGCTAATAAAATGCATGTCATTAAACTTACCGATTCAGATTTTGTGCGTACTCTGGAAAATTGTATTACTTTTGGAAACCCGGTGAGTTAAAATTAACAATTCATTACTCTTTCATTTATCCATTTTTATTGTCCAGTTAGATATCGTCATCATTTATTTATTAGAAATAATCTTTTTTTCAAATTAAATCTATTATATTTGCAATTAAATTGCAAGCATATGAAATGGAATTAAATTTTTTCTCAACTGTGTTTCAGTATTAAAATTATATATTTAGTATAAGAATTTTCTTTTTTACAATCTCAAGTTAAACCATTTTCAAGTTCTTCAAAATTTAACTAAAACAAGATACATTATACTTTAAATTTATAAAAATGCAATTAGAATGATTATGCAATTTATCTGTGAGATATGTAATGAGCTTTATCTTTTCTGACACTCACCTGATAGCTATCATTAAATTACCGGAAAAAGACTGTAATAGAATATTTTTTAAAAAATAAGAAAAGTTCACTCATTACATACATGTATAATATTTTTGCAGCTTATTTTGTCTACTATTTCACACCATAAGCAAATGACAATGATTTTATTCTATACTTTATTCTTTCATTCATTTTGCAAAAATGTTTCGGCAGCTAAAGGGTTAGTGTTCTGGCCTTTGTTTCAACAATTTGTGGGTTCCAATTTCAACTTGGGCATGAGTGTTTGTAGTGGTTCAGGATCCACTTTTTAAAATGTAGTTTATATTTTGATTATCCCTCTTGTGTAAAAAAAATGAATTTTGAGTGAAAAACAGCTATTTACTTATCATCGAAATTTCACATTTTTATTTAATTTGACATGCAAGCTATCATTTAATGGTTTTTAATATTATTTTTAATATAATATACAATTAATCTTTATATGCAATCAATACTTTTTAAAAAAATTTGTGAAATGTTAAATTTATTCTTAATTTTTTAATTTAAAATTTTCTAGCAATATTTTTATTGCCCATTAAAGATTTTATTTTGTTTTTTAATTTAAAACCAAAAATCAAATTTTCATAAAACAGAACATGAAAATATTTCTATTTTAGGTCCTCTTAGAGAATGTTGGGGAGGAATTAGATCCTGTTTTGGAGCCTTTACTACTGAAACAGACATTTCGGCAAGGTGGAGTGATTTGCATCAAGCTTGGTGATTCTACTATAGAGTATTCATCCGATTTCCGTTTTTATATTACTACAAAGCTTCGAAATCCTCACTATTTGCCTGAAATATCAGTGAAAGTAACTGTCATGAATTTTATGATAACTCCTGCTGGACTTGAGGATCAATTATTAGGTATAGTTGTTGCGCGAGAAAAACCTGAATTAGAAGAACAAAAAAATAGCCTTCTTCTTCAAGGAGCAGAAAACAAACGGTATTAACAGTAGTTGTAAATAAATTGCCCTTTCATTCAAAGCTAAATAATAACAAATTACCATGTTGTTTTTTAGCTAATAATTCCTTTTTCAATTTAGACAATTAAAAGCGATTGAAGATAAAATTCTTGAATTATTAACGTCGGGAACTAATATTTTAGAAGATGAAACTGCAGTGAAAGTTATTTCATCTAGTAAAGAGCTTTCTAATGAAATTCTTGAGAAACAGGTGATATTTTATATTACAATGAATGATCTATTGATTGTTTATGTACATCTAATTCAATATAGTGTATTATGATTATAATATACTGATTTGATTACATTAGGGATATTGCTAATGAGTTATTATTTGATTTATTTTCAAAATATAAATTAAATGTCCTTAATATTTGAATTTTATGATAACTCCTACTGAAAATTATTTTTGAAAACAATGCTTAAATTTGTTCCAGGTATTTGCAGAGGAAACAGAAGCAAAAATTGATGACACACGTTCTGGATACAAACCTATAGCTGTACATTCATCTATTTTATTTTTCACAATTGCAGATTTAGCTAGCATTGATCCTATGTATCAATACTCTTTGCCATGGTTTATTAATTTGTACATTGCTGCTATTGATAATTCAGAAGTAACTGATAATTTAAATGAAAGATTAGAGATTCTGAAAAAATTTTTCATGGAATCTTTATATGTAAATGTTTGCCGTAGTTTATTTGAAAAAGATAAGGTAAGCATCCTACTGAATAGTAAATGTTTTATTTAATACTTTTCATCAACATTGAAAGTTATTCATTTAACTCACTTTGGTAACTGTTTGGTACCTGTTTAATTTTATGAAACAAATTGCAGTTACTTTATTTTTTTATTGTAGCTTTTATATTCCTTCCTTTTGTGTATCAACATTTTAAAAGCAAGTGGTAACATAGATGAAGATGAATGGAGATTCTTGCTGACTGGTGGTATAGGTTTGGAAAATCCTTATCCAAATCCTTTCTCCTGGTTACCTGATAAATCATGGGATGAGATTTGTCGTCTTAGTGACATGAGTAATTTTACTGGTCTTCGTGAGTCTATGACTGAGGAAAAAAAAGGATTCAAGACTTTGTTTGATAGTATGGTAGGTAGCTGTAAAATAGCTAGAAAGTTTTTTATTATTGATAACAATTTTGAACCTGCTGAATAACTTTTGTTTGAAAATATTTGAGAATTCTAAGTAAAGAATTTATCTCTAAATTGTTATTTTTATTAAATCATAACATTATATATTTAATATTGAATAATTATATTTACTATTGATATAATTGACCTTTTTCTGTATTTCCCATAGCTTTTAGTGTAAAATTAATAGTTTTCAAATTTCACAATGAGTATCCCTGTTATTTTCATATGGTGAGTTCACTCTCATTTTTTATGAATGTGTACTAGTTACTTTTTTATATAATATTTTACATCATAATCATACTTATTATTATGATAATATCAGTCGTTATTTTATATGTTAAAACAATTAAGTAGAAAACAGTAAATACAACAGTATTTAATGTATATAATTTAAAAAGTAAATATTTAATAATCAAAACCTAAAATCTATTTAAGAATAAATTTTTGTTATCTGTTTTAATAAGCCATCAGAAGAAAATAAGAAAGATTGAATCTAATCAGATAAATTTTAAAAAAACCAAAATTGTTTCATAAATAAAGTGATTTAAAGCATATAGATTAGATTTAAAATAGGTTCCAAAAGAACCTAGCACTGCGACCATAGGTCTATTGTACTTAGAAAGCTCTATTTGAAAAGACCAGTGGCTGAAGCAAAATTCAGCAGACATTTTACAGGAATTTCCTGAAACATACAAGGTTCAATCAAATGCTGATCTCAGTGTTCACATCACAGAATGCAGAAAAAGTTTTACATGCACATAAGATGTGTATTGAAGTTTCTTCCATTTAATGACAACCTCTACAAGTAGGATCATCTGATACTTCCATTTATGATAAGATGTATTTTAAGGTGATAGTGTCCTGTAAGAAATCCCACTGCCATCCTTAGAATGCTTCTATTGAGCTTTATTAATTGTTTTTGCCTTTTACTAGGGCATGTGCTATTTAGTAGCCTTGCTTGTCTTTAATCACTAGCTTTTTGTCAATTCATAAACTGTTGTTTTCTGAAGAGATCTAAAACGCTCTTTCTGATCAAGTCTTTTAAATTACCTAGCAATGGTTCAGGACCAAAAAAATCAGTTGTTGATCCAGCCCTTGCCAACTCATCAGCTAATTCATTGCCAGGAACACCAGAGTGCCCAGGCACTCATGTTAAAGTAATAGAATTATTATTAGCTAATCCGCACAGAGTGAGATAGCATTCCCAGCCAAGAACAGAAGTTATAGTAGACTTCTGTAAAGCTCGTAATGCAGCTGACAGTCAGAACAGGTAATTATTCTTTCACGAGAATAGTTTCTATCCAAGTAAATTCTACTGTACATAAGAAAGGCAAAGACTTCTGCTTGATATACAGTTGTATGTTTACCCAAAGGGAATGATAACTTTGTACCATCAACTGGACAACAAATACCAGCCCGAGTGCTGGAATTCATTTTTGAGTCATCAGTATACCAGTAAGTACAGTTTTCACTGATGACAACATTATTCCAGTGTTCTCTCAAGGGAAATTTGATTGTATAAGGCTTATCAAAAGCATATTTAACAATAGTGTAATCAGTAGGCATACTTATAAAAGGATGACTAGTTACGTCAGCATTGAGGTTTCCCCAGGATAAAAATCTAGCGTAGTCCTTCCACTGACCTGTATTTTAAACCTTTTCATGCTAAGTATTGCTTTTTTTTAATACACATGTAAAGAAATTGCATACCAAGCAAAATCTCCAGTGTAGATGTGGGAGTAGTTTTAATACAACCAGAAATAGCTACACAGAGCATCGTTTGAAGTTTTGCAAATTCTGCCTTGGCAGTTTCATTTTTGATTTTAGGCCGCCAGACCATTGAACCATAAGTAATGATGGGACAAATAATCATAGTGTAAATCTAATGAATAACTTTGGTATTTAATACTATGATTAATTAGTTCCAAGTTCTTCCAAATGCATTTCTACATGACCAGAAAGCTTTTATTTTTTTGCTCTTTCAATGCAAAAGTTGAATTGCTTCTTCCAACTTTAGTTCATGTCAAAAAATACATATAAGAATTTATTTCCTTGGAGCAAGTTAATTCTTGACCAAAAAAAGTTATCCTTTTCAGATTAAGATTCTTTTTCTTTGTGAAGGCAATCATTGTGGTTTTTTGAGGATTCACAGAAAGGCCTTTTTTACACCAAGTCTCAACTTGTTTGAGTGCGTTAGATATGATGCTAGAGATTATTTCACCAAATTTACTTCTGACGATAATAACTAAATCGTCTGCCTACCTAATGATGGTTATGCCTGGTATTTTTAATGCCTCTAAAAGGAAATCTACAACACAACACCATAAGGTGGATGAAAGAGACCCCTCCATGTGGACAACCAGCTTTGGCTTGGATCATGTTTTCACCTAAACATGAGGCACTAATAAATCTGTTATTGAGCAGATTTTTTATCCAAGAACAGAGTGTGTCATTAATTCTCTTTCTATCTAGAGATTGTAAAATGGTTTCATTTGGTACTTTATCAAAGGCACCTCTTCAATATCTACGAAAACAGCTAAAGCAAGTTCCTTAGCCTTAAAATTCTTCTCCAAAATGAAGGATAAATTGTAGATTGCCCTATCGGCTGATCTACCAGGTTGATATGTATATTGATAGTCAGAAAGAGGTTTTTCCTCTAAGTAAACTTCTCTAATATATCTGTCTATCAGCGTTTCATTTGCCTTTAGAAGGAAAGATGTTAAACTGATAAGTTTGAAAGATTTAGCTTCATAGTAATTATCTTTCCCTATTTTAGGAACAAAAATTACTTTTGTATGCCTTCAAGCAATAAGTATATGGCCAAAGGCTATACATACCCTAAAAATTCTTCAGAGAACTGGGGTAATGCTCTGGACTCCCTCTATAAGCAGAGCCGGTACAATTCCATCCATTCCTGGTGATTCAAAATACTTAAAGGACTTTATTGCCCATTTTGTTTGATCATAAGTTATGATTTTTTTGGCAACATCCCATTAACTTCTACCACAATTTAATTTAGTTAGGAGTTCCATTTATTTCGCTAGAACTTTTAAAGTGAACTCTGAACAATTCAGCCAGGATTTCCCTCCCATATGCTGAAAACTTACCATTCGGCAATTTAAGAGTGTTTAGACAACAGTTCCTGTCTTTAGACATTATTTTATCAACTCTTGCAGTAGCAGACACAGTTTTAATGTCAGTACAATAATTTTGCTAGGAATTCTTTTTAGAATTTCTGATAACTTTATTATATGTGGTAAGTGCCAGTTTGTATTTCTGCCACTCACCATTCTTTTTAGCTCTGTTAAAGAGCTTTCTACATTGTCTTCGTAATTTACTTAACTTTTTAAATCATCAAGGAACTAACCTTAATGAGCAAGTATTACTGACATCACAATTTTGATAGTATGCTTGGAGAATGACTTGTTACATATGATCAACAGCCTACTCCAAATTTGCTACCATATTAGATCGGGTTACCTTTTTGTATTAGCCAGGTGTATTAGCACAGCCTTCTTGCCATGGGTGACCCTACCAAGAACGTAAAGCAAGTTTAGGTTCCAGACATACATCACCTGCGCTACCTGTGCTCACTCTCACACCACTTTGAGGTTACAGAATAGGATTTTGTGAGGGTTTATAGCATATAACTGATTTATAATAAAAAAAGTGTGCAAATAAAACTTGTAATTAATTTTTTTAAATTGTGTTGAACAACACAAATTTATAACATTTATGGTTTTTGCTGTTTTAGTTTTATATATTATTCCATTCCATGTACCATTTTTAAATTACTATTTTATTATATGTAGAATATTCTACTTTCAAATATCATTTTTAAAGTTACTACACAACAAGGTTATCCTAATGTTTTGGATTTATAATAAAATTTTAAAAGAAAAGTATTATACATAAATAATGGAATATTATATATAGTATTTTAAGTAATATATATTTTCCATAGGAAATAGACTCTTTCTCTTTTTTGTATATAAATAGTATTCATTTAATAATAATGACTAAGATATTTTTGAACATTTGTTTTTTGTTTTTATTTTTGTCTGATGTTTTATCAATAAACCTCAAACATTCTTATAAAAGATTACCTATTCTTATAACACTGCATATTCTTCCATTCCAATTAAAAGCTTTTAATATACATAGTCATAGTTTTAATTGTAATGGAAGAATATTCAGTATATAATAAGTATTTTCATTTAATTCTAAAATTTATATAATACATTCCTGCTTAGCACATTTCCAGAAAATTATTTTTGTGCTTATAAAATGCTTAGATATGGAAATAAACATACTTATATGAAAAAGGATGGAATATTAAGATTATAAAATCTTCAGAAATTCAATGAATTAGATATTGCCATACTGTCATGTATAATTAGTTATAACACCATCATTTTAAATGAAATTTTGGATAAAGACAATGTTATAATAAATAAGAATATATCATCATCAATGGCGCAACAGTCCTGTGTGGACCCTGGCTTTCTCAAGGAGGCGACACCAGTCCCTTCTTCTGAGTGCGACACCTTTCCAGTTTCTGACGTTGATTGACTCGAAGTCCTTCTGGAGGCAGTCACTCCACCTCAGTCTTGATCTTCCTCTGACACCCGAGGGCTTTGCCAAAAAGATTTTCTTTGTAGTGCGGGTGTCATTCATCCTCATAATATGCCCGACCCATTTCATCCGTTGGATTTTTTGGAATGTTAGGATGTCCGATTCTCCGAACAGCCGGTATAACTCAGAGTTGGTTCTTCTTCTCCAGACTCCACTGTCGTAGATGCCGCCAAAGATGAGCGCAAAATCTTCCTTTCGAAAGTTGCGAGTGTCTTTTCGTCGGCCTGAGACAGGGTCCAGGTTTTAGTGGCATAAGTGAGAACTGACCTGATTAAACTTTTGTAAATCAGCAACTTGGTGTTTCGTCTGATGTAGTCCGATTTCAGAAACTTCCTTAAGCCGTAGAAACATCTATTGGCTGCAATTATTCTCTTTCTTAATTCTGGGGAAATGAGATTTTCAGAGTTGATATCTGAGCCTAGGTAGGTGAAAGAGTTCACCTTTTCGAATTTGTACTCTCCAATCTCGATATGCGTGGAGGTGTCAGAGTAGGTAATACTCGTAAATTGCATGTACTTAGTTTTACTCTGATTAATGGAGAGGTTCATTTTTTAGCCTCTCTTTCCAGATCCAGGAACGCTTGCTTGAGGTCCTTAGGAGTTCTTGCTATGATGTCAATAACATCAGCGTAGGCAATGATTTGAACAAATTTAGAAAAAATAGTTCCTCTTAGTTCCTCGAAGTTAATCCTTGAATCTCTAACTATTTCCTCCAGAGCTAGGTTGAAGAGGAGGCATGCTAACGCGTCGCCCTGCCTGACTCCATTTTTTATTTCAACAGGTTCGGATAAACTTTCCTGAACCTTAACTCTCATTTTGGTCTCAGTTAATGTGAGGGATATTAGTTTCACGAGTTTTTCAGGAATGTAGAACTCACTCAAAGCGTTGATAAGCAGTTCTCTATTAATGCTATCGTACGCCGTTTTTAAATCAATAAAAAGATGGTGCGTGTTGATTTGGAATTCCTTTGTCTTTTCTAGAATTTGACGTAAATTAAATATTTGCTCAGTTGTGGATCTATCTCTTCGAAATCCACACTAGTTGTGTTAATGATGTTTTCAGCAAAGGCAGATAATCTGTTAAAAAGTATATTTGAAAAAATCTTATAAGTGGTACACAGGAGACTAATTCCTCTATAGTTGGAGCAATCGAGGATATCTCCTTTTTTATGCATGGGACAGATTGTGCTGAGCTTCCACTCCTGACTGAAACACTCCCCCATACAGATACGATGATGTGGTGGATGACTTTGGTTACATCCGTTCCAGCATTTTTCAAAAATTCTGAAGGAATGGTGTCTGGGCCAGGGGCCTTATGATTTTTTATCTTTTTAATTCCCTCTGCAATTCAGCAACCGATGGTGAATCGATCAAATCCCGATTCATAACTGGGTAATGATCAGTATTATTACCCTGAGGGTGTTCCATATTTAGAACGCCGAGCTGGCAGCCGAATGGTTAGCGCTCTTGCCTTCGGTTCAACAGTTCGTGGGTTCGAATCCCACCTTGGGCATGGATGTTTGTAGTGGTTCGGAATCCACTTTAAACCGTAGGTCTCGGTCTAATTAGCCCTCGTGCGCAAAAAATGACCGCTGAGCGACAAACAAACCAAACCATATTTAGAAGGTCATGAAAATGTTCATTCCATCTCTCCAGAATCTTAGTTTTATCACTCAAGATTTCCCCGTTCTTATTTCTGCATAGGGTCGTTCTGGGTTTGAAATCTCTGCGGCCAGAATTGATCTCATGAAAGAAAGCTCTGCTTTCATTTGATCTTTTAAGATGTTCAACATCTCGTAGTAGATCCTCGTGAAATTTCCTTTTCTTGATTCTGTGGGCTCTCTTTTCCTCTCTCCTTGCGGTCTTATATTCTTCTACAGAACTTCTTGAGTGCATTCGACCAAGCGTTTTTTTGTATGCGTCAATCTTAGCCTGGGTGACTGCATGGCATTCAGCGTCAAACCAATCTTTCTTTTCAATTTTACATTACCCACAACATTTTTGCCAGTTTTAACAACAGCTTTGGAAGACATTCTCCATTTTTCATCGATGTGTCCTATGTTCTCTATCTTCATATCTCTTAGAGCATCTGATAACTGGTTTTGAAACTTGCATTTGATAGTCTCATTCTTAAAGTTTTCACAATTTAACTTTTCACTACTTTCTCCTCCAGTTTTACGTGCGTTGAAGATTCTAACCCTTAACTTTGCCTTAACAAGGTAGTGATCGGAATCACAACAGGCACCACGGTATGTCCGAACGTCTAGAATATCTGACATGTGTCTCGAGTCGATCAGTAGGTGGTCAATTTGATTAAAAGTCTCTTCGTCTGGGGATTTCCAAGTCATCTTGTGGATTCTCTTATGTGGAAAGAAGGTGCTGGATACAATTATGTTGTGTTGGGCAGCGAAACTGACAACCCTTAGTGTGTTGTCATTGGAGTTGTCGTGAAGACTATGTCTTCCAATAATAGGTCTAAATTCGGACTCATTGCCAATTTTCGAATTCAGATCTCCGAGAACTATCTTGACATCATTTCTCGGCCATGAGAGGTACAGGTTATTTAGTTCCTCATAGAATGCTTCTTTCTCCTCATCTTCCTTATCCTCTGTTGGTGCGTGTGCATTGATTAGGCTATAATTGAAAATGGCACCGCATAATCTAATTCTGCAGAGTCTAGGGGATTTGGCCACAAAGTCAGTGACCATATGTTTGATACGTTTTCCAATGATGAAGCCTGTTCCAAAAGTGTGTTTTTTGGAGTTACAGCTGTAAAAAACAGTGTGGTTTCTTTTTCAATAATACCCTCACCAGTCCATCGCATCTCCTGCATGGCCAGCAAGTCAATGTAGTATTTATCCATTTCATCATCAGCATTTTCAGTCCTTTAGATTTATAAAGACTACGAACATTCCATGTCCCTACATTCAAGTCCTTAAATCGTTTTCCTGGTCTTCTCTGAAAAAAAGGATCCGGGTATCTTTTCACTTGAGAGCTCTTAACAGTAGATTTTTTACAAGACTGGGTTGTTAGCCCTGTGCTCAACCCCCAACCAGGAGGACCAGGTGTTCCACTTTGTCTGGTGTCTCCCTTTCAACCTGTCCGGCTTGGGTAACCCTGCCAGGAGCCGAAGCTCCAGCCGGCATAGCTCTCAGGATCGTTGACGCATGCAAACCACAGCACCATGATAAGGTGGGAAAAATAAAAATATAACTGTTAGCAAAAAAATTGATAACCCAAAAATTGCTGTCTAACTGATTATTAAATTATTCTTTTATGTCTAATTGTTCTTCTGTGCTACAAATAATGTGAAATTTTCAAAATTTGCAAATTAGTTCTCATCTAATGATGCATAATTCCATTCAACCTTGAAAATATAATTAAATAAAGTAATTTAATTATATTTTTGCATATTTTGATTTATTTGGATTTTTATTGTAGACACCTCAGGATGAAATGATTCCTGGTGCATGGAATGTGAAGTTATCAAGTTTTCAGAAACTGTTAATCATTCGATGTATTCGTTTTGATAAAATTATTCCTGCTGTTCAGAAATTTGTGATGGAAAATTTAGGACAAACTTTTATTGAGCCACCACCATTTGATTTAGGAAAAGCTTTCTTGAACAGCAACTGTTGTTCTCCCCTTGTATTTATATTGTCTCCTGGAGCAGACCCCACTGCTGCACTGCTCAAATTTGCAGATGATCAGGTATCATAAATATGAGATTTATATTTAAAAAATTAAGCTTTTTCATGTGATATTTTGTATTTACGGAAATAGTTACTCATTTTACTAAAAGATTTATTCTTCAAACTTAAAGAAAACATTTTATTTTTACAACTAAAAACTATTTTTAATTACTAAATTTGTTAAATTTATAAAAGTAAATTATGCAGTTTATAATTTTGCATATTTTCAATGATTAAAATTTGTTTTGTTAATAACTCCAAATGGTTGATCTTTAATTTCTATGCTGTTTTAATAATACTAAATGCTTTTGAATGATATTAAATGATTTGATAGATTTATGAATATTTCAATTTGATAAATTTATGAATAAAAAACTTTGTTTAAGTGTCAACATTTTATTCAGTTTTTTTTCTTTTATAACAGAAAGTGTTCTCTTGCACTTAATAATTTTAATGAGAAACTTTACAGTTCTTCTGCTTATTGCTTTAATGCATTTTTGTATTGTGTCAGTTTTTACAACTGCATATTGAATGTTATTTATGAGACATTTTATACTTATTTAATAACATTACATATCTTTGTGCCTTCTTTCTGACATTCAATATGAAAAATACTTTACTTGGTAATACATATTTGTCTAGCGCTTAAAAATTATATAAAGTAATATAAATGTCTTTATGTGTTACATTTACACATAATTGTTAGTAGATTATTAATATTTATTGGTAAATTAGTTTTTTCTAAGAATTCATAAATTTAACCTGCATATTGTTTAATCATGCAAAATTATACTGTGACATATTATTTTCTTTAAAAATTACTATAGTTATTCCTAATAATAGCCATTTTGTTATGCATATGAATGAATAGCTTGTTAGAAATCTTGAGTTCTAATTTTTAAAATTAGAGCTCATGTCAAGAATAAAAAAATAAATTGAAGTGATAATAGAATTAAACAGGAAATATCCTTAAAGAATATCTTAAAATCTTTTAAAATTTTACAAATGGAATCAGTATATTGTTAGTACAACTGAATTTGTATACTTTAGTTTAAAAAATAATTTCCATAGATTTTTTCAAGGATATTTTTGTATATTATTTTAAAAGCATCTAGGGAAAGAATATTCTAATCACTTAAAAATAAATTAAAAAAAAAATTATTTATCTAATTTTTGTATTGCTGCTGTATATATTCTTCACTTAAAAAACAAATAAATATAATATGTTTTTGACATTACAATTTTATGAATTTTTTGTGTATAGTTACTAATTTAATTATATATAAATAAATAATCTCAAGTGAATGAATTTTAGTCACGGATTGGATTTTCAGGCATTTTATTATAACTTTATTTAAAGGGATTTGGTGGATATCGTTTGAATTCCTTATCCCTTGGACAAGGACAAGGACCTATTGCTATGAAATTAATTGAAGAAGGAAGATCATTAGGTTCATGGGTTATTCTACAAAATTGTCATCTTGCAAAATCATGGATGCCTACCCTTGAAAAAGTCATTACATTTATTACTTAAATATATATATATTTGAAATTTTATTTATTACTATAAACCTCTAGAATAAGTTGTATTGATATCTAATTTTTGTAAATCAATTTTTATGGAAAACAGAACTAGAGAAATAATAAAATATAATTTTAATTCTTATTGCAGAATTTGAAATATGGCTAATAATAATTTTTTATGCTTTTAATGAAAATCTTAGATTAATGTAATTTTCATTTTTAAAATATTTTTCACTTCTCAAACGTAGTTTATATTTAATGGATGTCTCTTGAATATTTAAAAGTTCCTTTGAAAGAAAAATCCATATAAAATACTTTTGATTGTAAGCTTTTGCTTTTTATTGATATTTAAGGAAATTCTTGTAAGAAAATTAACATTTTTAATTAAATTTATTACTTATAAATTTAGATTTTCTCATTTTATTTTTATACTCATATTTTGCAGTTGTAGCTAGTATAAAAATATTTCATTAAATGATTACCTGCAGTATTACTTAGAACATTATAATAACATATATTATAGTGTTTTAATACCTCTATTTTAATATATTCAAACAAAAATGCATAGTTAAAAAATATTTTATTTTATATAAAATAGCATGAAAAAATTACAAATATTTTTTTTGTGTTAGAATTTTTAATAATTCTCATTTTTCTCAATGCAATTTCTTAAAAAAACTCAAATGAATGCAACTATTTTATAATTTATTTATTTTTTACATAAGAGTTATAAAAATAGAAAATTTTTTGTTTTGTTAGTTGAAAATTTTTATGTTTTGTATTTGCGATTTTGCACATTATTTGTGATTAAAGCAGATAATATTTTTAAAAAGAATTAGATTATGAAAGCCAAAAAACTCTTGTAGATGCTTAAGATAATTCTTATGCACATTTAGCTACAAGTGTCTATTCTTTTTTATGTATGAGTTTGAATTTTTTTTTATTTAGAATTTCAGCTTAATATTTAATTTTTAGTTAAATTCATAATTAATTTTACACACCTCTATGATGATATTTTCCTTTTTTAATGACTTCATGCAAAGAAAATTAACAAGCATTTTCTAATTTGTTTCATTAAATTTTTTAAAATATTTGATTTACTTTGAAAAAATATAATAAACAAATATAAAATTGGATAAAAAGGGAAAACTTTTCTACCTTTTAGAAAATAGTATAGATACTACTATAATTGCTTTATACCAGAGAAAATGAGTGTATAAGCAAGTTCTAAGAAGATAAGGAAAATCGATGAGGAAATTTACATTTGCATAAAAAAGGGATTGTTGATCCATTAAGTATGTCATATTGTCTTAAAAATTATTTTATTTTAATTTTAGGTATGTGAAGAATTGTCTCCTGATAATACTCATCAAGATTTTCGATTGTGGCTGACTTCTTATCCAGCTGCTCATTTTCCTGTGATGGTTTTACAAAATGCTGTGAAAATGACAAATGAGCCTCCTAAAGGATTGAAAGCTAATATTATTCGTTCATATTTGAGTGATCCATTGTGTGAATCGGAATTCTTTGATGGCTGCACGCAACCCGTATTTACAAGCTTTCTCTTATTGCCTATGTTTTAATTAATTTTACTTTGAATGTCATTTTTGTAATATCTGATTACAGTGAAACTTATATTAATTAAATAAGCACCTATAATTTTTTTATTTTATTGTTTCTTTCATTTGAGAAAGGATATTTAAATTTCAATACATTTACTATATGTAATGTATATAAGCATAGCAAAAATGATTATTTTATTACTTATATTTTGTTATTGTTTTACTGATAATTTTATCAATGAAAGAGGTTTGCAATAACATAACTTGATAGCCTACTAGTATTTTACTGATTTTTAATTTTACTTCCTTTTCATTTAAAATATTCTGTAGTATTGTGAATATTTTAGGTCCAAAAATGTTAACTTGAAATTAATTGCTAATAATATCTTGTAATCTTCATAAAAAAATTGATTTTCGTAAATACTACATTCTACTAACATTGAGAGATTGTAAATTCCATCAGTTTAAAATGTCATTAATTAAGTAAATTTAATAATTTGTTTTCATAATATTTAATTTTTATGCATGATAGAAGTTACTTTCCTTACTTATCATCAAAAATTGTGTTAGGTTTAATGTTATCCTTTATTAAGTAACATTGGGAAAAAATAATATAATAACATTTTTTTTCAAGAAATTAACTATTATGTATGAAATTAATTTTAATTTTCACATTTTAATCAGTAAATTAATTTATTAAATATAAATTATTTTGTATTCTTAAGTATGAAAAAATATGATTGAATATTAATATCCAATTTTAATTCTAATGAGCTTTTAGTCAACTTTACAAGTTTAACCCCTTAACCGTCTGGGGTTCAGTGAAGAAAGTGCTTCATTTTTGCTTCGCGGTGGCAACATAGCTTTGGCTTTCACTGCAATGCAAGTTTTTCCCCTTTAGAACTTGTCAAGAATACAAAAGCCTCTAACTCTTGATGAGGCGTATTTCCGTTTTACCCTGGATCACCTCACAATAATCACATTCTAATCACTTACAGTGGAGAAAGACCATCAATCGTTGTCAGCTGAAGAAACCCACGTGTGCTCGTAGTTTTCTTTGTGAATGTTCTGCTTGAAATTTCTTCAAGTCTCTATTATAATTTTTTAATTACAATAAATATAAATTTTATTTTATTATTTTGAAAATTATTATCAATAAATTTAATTTACTTCTACGCAGTTTTTATATTTAAAATTCTTAAATAAAAAATATATATCTAATAGCTAACTCAATGAATATCATATTATCATAATTTTAAAATGACATTTTGCATATATATATATATATATATATATATATATATATATATATATATATATATATATATGTGTGTGTGTGTGTGTGTGTATATATATAATCATTTCTTTTTATTAAAAATCAGAATTTTTTTAAAATTTCCCAAATAGTTAAAATTGTAATGATTTAAATAGCTGTTAAAACACGTTAATTAGCAATTTAATTATTAATTGATTTTAATCATTGTCAATGCTTTTCAAATTCAACACTATTTTTTAAAATCATCAAATATTTTTCATAATTATTGAAAGAAACAGCTCTTTTGCTTTATACACAAATTGAAGAATTTCGACAAAATTTTAAAATTTTAATAGCTTAAAAAATAAAAAGCTAACTTAATTGCTTAACAAAAGACTTCAGAGTATATTGTAAACTATTCATTTCAGTTGAAATTTTGTAAATTTTTTATTTGAATATAAATTTTACATTCAAAATTTTTTAAATATAATTTGGAGTTTATTGTTAGGGAATTATTTAAGCTTTTATTTTTTTACGTATTAAAATAACATGTATTAAAATATGTATTAAATTCTTTGTACAGAATGATTTCCATTTCTTACTATGCAAGTAATATCTCTCGATATAAGATTCATATTGTGATTAGATATCTTTTATATTTCTTAAATTGTTTTGCACAAATAATAAAATGTTGTATCTCACGCTAAAAAATTTTAGAAGAATAAAAGCACGGAAATCTTAATGCTATTATTTCAATAGTATATTAATAAATGAATATTTAATCTAAAACATATCAATATAACATTTTTTCAAATATTCAAATTAATCCTGCATTAAATATTTTTCCCTTCACTGAACAAAAACTGTTTTGACATGCAAATCATTAACAGTGGCAAATTCAGCGAAATATTTTTTTAAAAAGTTCTTTAGTGAAATAAGGATTTGATTTCCTTTTTCTTTTAATGGTTATAAAATAATATATATATATATATATATATATATATATATATATATATATATATATATATATATATATATATATATATATAACTCTCTCTCTCTAGTTTTCATTAGATTAAACAAATATTTGTAAATAGTTTTTATTAAAGAAGTAAATATTCACAAAATTTATTTTTAAAAGTAAATTCATTAACCAGAAAGGAATACTTTATCTAATTTCGACAGCATTAATTTTGATTAACCCATTAAAAAAACGTATCTTTATTATTTTGCCACAATTATTTACAAATTTATTTCTTACGTTAAAACCATTTTATTGAAGGTTGAATTATTTAGCTTTATATTAGAATTAAGTCACATTGAAGTTTGTTTTCGTGTGTTTACGCGAAAGGAATAAAAAAGTCATAACTTATAGTACTTATTTGAAATAATCTGTCTCAAGAATATAATAGTATAATCTTTAGTGCATTTGCAATTCTGTTAGATATTAAAGTATATAAAAAACAAAGCATAACACTTAAAATATATTCATTAAATCAGTAAATCAAAATATTTCTTTTACATGCTAAAGGAAATTTCCTATTTTCCGGAGTTTGTAAGAAACATAAACTTCTATTCAATAATTTTAAGTTATATTTAAGAATTATTAGTTTAACATATCCTTAATTTTATAAGAAATTGCTAAATAATTTTGAACCTCATAATTAAAGAATTAAACTGTTTAACATATTATCTGCTGTTTTCCTTATACGGAATGATGTTTGTGATTAATGAATTCAAAAATTTTTTAAATAGTTAAATTGATCATTAGATATTATGGTGAAATTATATTATAATGTCTCTGAAATAGATATGCATTTCATAAACAAATATTTAAGGGAATATTTCTCGTAATTTTTCCAAAACTTGGAATTCTTGATGTATTTTGATATCATTTGCCGGTCCTACACCAAAATGTGAATTTAATGAAAGTTTGAATCAAAATTAAAGTTTTCTTGCTAAAAATAATAGCTTCTTTGTAAAGTTATAGGCCTTAATCGTAACAAAATAATATATTTTTATGTAGAATGAAGAGTAACACTATTTCCATTCTAAAATTCCAAAATATTTATATAGTAGAATTTATGCCTCCAATTTTTGTAATAACTTTGTGATCTTAATATTTTAAACAATGGTCGAAACATGTGTACTGAAATTTTGAGTGGTGTGAAGCTATCAACATTATCAGGATTGATGGTATTGACAAATTTGTAGAACTTACATTTGAATTTTCAAATTCATGTGGGAAACCAATAAATTTGAATTGAAAACAAATGTAATATTGGTATAGTAGATGCACATTTCCAATCAATTTATCTTGAAAACATCTGTCTAATAATATGTTCCATGTGAGCCTGTCAATAAATCGCATTCAGCTGGCCAGAACAATTTATTAAAATCTCATACTTTCACCTTGCCATGAAAATTTTTTAACCTTGTCACTAAGTCACACATTAATATAATCTCATATTGTCCAGTTTTCAATTAAATTATAAATTATACATAATATGTATTATACAAAGAAACTAGATAATGTTATTTATTTAAAAAATTGATAAAAAGTGTAATGAAAATTGGTACTATATAATTTTTTATAAATCGCAATAATTAGAGAGTCTTCAACTATGAAAATCTAAATGTGAATAAATATAGAAAAAGTAAAACTGTTGCTTTCTTGAAATACTTTCGATTTCTGCTCACATTAGTTAAATCAACCATGACCGTTCAGTAAGTAAGTTCCCAAGCCACGATTTCACGGCAATCCATCAATTCGGGGGTTGAATTTAAAGCACTGCAGTGAAGCCAGTTGCCTCTACCAAGGGGCATCGGGATAGCCGGAAAACGCGCAGAAATTTTTGCCCGAGTGTACTTGGGATAGCCGGTTAAAGGGTTAAATTGTGTCTAGTATTATTTTTATATTTCCAAATATGCATTATTATTATATGATTGAATTATTATTTTTTGAGTTGATATTTTTAATATCATTGAATTTAAATTGCTTTTTATTTTGTAAAATATTCATAATTTATATAAAATTTATATATTATTTGTTTCAGGAAATTTTTAAGAAGTTGCTTTATTCTTTGACATTTTTCCATGCATTAGTGCAAGAGCGGCGAAAATTTGGACCTCTTGGTTGGAATATACCATATGAATTTAATGAAACAGATTTACGTATCAGTGCTCAACAGCTATCAAGGTTCTTAAATCAATATCCAGTAAGCCGTAAATGTTTTCATTACATTGTAAATTATTAAAACATTTACTTAATTCTGCATTTGAAAAGTTTATATTAATTTATATCACTAAATATTGTTGTATACTACTGGTCCTTAGTATAAATTAGTTTTAAAAAATATAGTTTAATCTAATTATTTATTTATTCATTTAAAACATTCTATATAATTCATATTATTATTGAATGCTTTGAAAACCAACTTTTACAATGTACTAAATGTTTTATAACCTCCATTTGAATTTTGACATATCCTCACTCCTTGAACAAATGTTTAATTGTTATTAAACTATTTTTAACCATGAGAGTGCATACATAAATTTTTTTTATAAAAATACTAAAATTCTTGAGATTCTTTAAGAAAAAAAATTACGTTCAAAAAGGGATCCTTAAATTAAAGGCAGATAATCCATTTATTTTAAAAAAGTTTTATATACTTCATTTTTATTACTTTAAACAAGTCCTTCCCATATTAAGACAATAAATCCCTTTTCACCACTTTTGACTTTTAAAAGTAATATTAGCAAATAGGGTGTGTTAGCATTTGCCTCAGTGCATTTTGACTTTTGGTCATAATTATATTTTCAACTTGATATTTCACTGATCTGAAAGTAACATTTGACTCTGAGCTTGACAGAAATACAATTATTTATTAATTCTCAAAGCAAATAGGCAAACCAAGGTAGGCTTCTTACATGATTATTTATAATATAAAAAGAATGAGAAAAAAAGTCACTAAACTTATCCTGTTTCGTCATTCATACAATTCATTTAACATCTTTCTATGTCTGAAATTTATTACTGTGATTAGTATTGATTGTTTTTATGAAAACTTTCTAAAGTCTAACAAATCTTTTTAAGCATTTGTATCTTTCATTAAACATTTAAAAATCTTAATACAAAGTACTTATATCTGAAAGTTTTTATGATCTACTAATTCAGTTTTAGAAACACATTTCATCTTTTATATGATGATCTAATTTCATAGAAATTCAGATTTTGGCTGAAAGTTAATTTAATAAAGCAATAAATTTCATAAAAAAAATTTATCCTTAAAAGTAAGAAATCTATTAAAAGGAACAAAAGGCAAAAAATGTGCAATCTTAATTTTGTACAAATATATTTTCATCTTTGTATGGCACAGCAAAATTCAAAATGTGTTATTTGAGATATTTTGAATATGTCTTTAATAGCATGGCGTGTTATTAAAAATATTTTTTGGATTTTTATCTAAAATCTTTATTACAATAATAATTAATAAAAGTCAGTATTATAAAATTATAAAAAATGTAAATTTATAAAATAGTAATCTTGTGGAGAACAGATGTAACTATAAAAAATAGCTGTTAACTTCAGTTAAGTATATGCATGTGTTTTTTTTCTACTGTTGTAGATACTTTATCATTAGGATATGATGAACTATCTATAATAATAAAATTAATAATTAAGCAAGAATTGTTGAGTGTTATCCAAAAGCAATTTATGTTCATTTTTCAAACCATTACATAAGTAGGGTCTCCTGTGATTCTTTTAATATGCTATTAATTTAAATATTATTGAGTTTTAAAATATTGTCGTTAGGCAGAGAATATTTTAAAAGAAAATTTTTTCATGATTTCTTCAAAATATAAAAATTCAAAACTATCTTTGATTTGTCTTATCATATTTGTTGAATATTGACTTCCTGTTTGTGATTTTGTAATACTATTTCTGGCAATAATTTGAAGTACTCAGGAAATTTCCCTAATTACTAAGTAATATTACGATACTTCAAGCAAACTTTTGTTATTGGAAAGGCTGCCTTATGCTATCCTCATTACTCTACAAGTTTTTTTTATCCCTTTTACAGTAGATATATTGAGTGCAAACCGTTTACAATTGCTTTAAGATCTAAAAACAAATGAAAAAAGCATAAATTAAAGTAAAACTCAATAAAATTGCTAGTAGTCATTGAAGTTCAGAATGATATCATATTCCCATTAAGCAGTACATTAAAAAAAGCAAATTAAACTATTAACTTTCTTGAAAATGATTACAACTATCAATATTTTTTTCCATCTGCAAATGGATTAATCATAAATTTAAGAAAAAATACTTTTGTCAGTAACAAAAATTTATTTTTCAAGCGTACAAATCAAAATTATATAAATGATATTTTGTTCTTTTATTCGTCAGACAATAGCAAATTTATATATATTGTACTCAAATTTTATTCCTTCTATATTTATATGTGTATATGTATTTTATTTTATATAAATGTTAAATTAGCTGGCCCTCAGACTTTTTATAAATAAATATCGTTTTTATTTCTCACATTTGAAATTCAAAAAGTAAAAATAATACCTTATATCAAATAAATAAAAAATATCCTCCAATACTTAATAATTTTACTGATATTTTATTAGGATGATATTCCATTTGATGCTCTAAGATATTTAACTGGAGAATGCAATTATGGAGGAAGAGTAACTGATGATTGGGATCGTCGTACACTTAATACTCTTCTAAAAAAATTCTACTGCATAGAGACTGTTACATCTGATGTTTATTATTTTGATTCTGCTGGTATTTACTATGCGCCACCCGATGGAACAGTAATTGAAATTCTTTTACCTTAGCATATCAAAAAAATAATAATTTAATAGTGTGTTTGCATATGTTTTAAAATTATAGAATATGATTAAGATAAAATAATAATCCAATTTTTTAACATTAGACATGTATGATATTAATACTCAAAATCATTTTTAAAATATCGAATTTTTTACTATTCTTTATTGTTTTAAAGTGATTTTTTATGAATATATTTAATGGAAATAGGAACTGTTAACAAATTCTAATTTAATTTTGAATCTAAACTAGGTTTATTAGAAATGGAAGAACTTCTGTGAAAATCATATTGTCGACAGTTGCGTCTTCATTAGTTCATATTTTTTATATTTCTCATCTTAATGTATTTTTGCTTGTATCAAAATACAAAAGTTATCAAGACAATAAATTTACATTTTTAAATAATAATTGTATATGATGTTTACAAGTAAAATAAATTTATGGCAAAATGCCTTAAAATTTAATGTTTAAAAGTTATCAAATAACAGTAGCGCAATTAATCCATGTAACAAATTATGGAGTATCAATATGAATGAGGAAAATCATGATAAAGAAATTTTAAATATTGGGTTGTAACTAAAGTTTTCTTCCAAACAAAGTTCTCAATAAAGTAAGAAAAAAGGATTAAAGCATGTCCTTTAGTGCTGGTAGTAATCACTGGGCAAATCTTTAACTTTCTTCCAGCATTTTGGTAGTTTTTTAAACCCTTTATCCCAGATAATTGATGGCCACGAATCCAAAAACCAATGAACATCTGTGCAGATATTCTTTTTGAAATTAAAGATAACATCAACAAAATGTAACTGCAGGTGTGAAAAAAAGGAGTTCAAGGGACCAATGTGCAGATAATATGGTGGTTGTGGCAAAAAATCCTATTTGAATCCATACAGAGTTCAGCTGGTGAATGTAGACATATGTGGTCTGGCATTATCTTGATTGAATAGTACTTTCTTGCACTAGAACTCAATTCGACATTAGGATTTGATAGCAACATGGACTAGTATCTCATTGTATATTTTATTGTAAATGGTTTTACCTTTTTCCAGATACTCTTTGTGGATAATACTGTAGTAATCCCACCAGATACAAAGTATAATCATTATGTTCATCAAATTATGCTTTGCAATGCTATCATCGAGTTCACTGTGCATAGATTAACCCTTTTTTGGTTTGTCACTTGTATTGAAAAGTGAATCCACTTTTCATTATTAGTGGGAATTCAGTCGAGAATTATATCTTTGCATTGATATTCAAGCAAAGCTGAACGTGTCTATCCTTATCTACATGAGTCAACTCATGCAGCAACCAAAAGTTTAACTTCTACCTCAAGTTTATACAATGGATATGTAGTAACATCTAACTCTTCAGTTAACTCTCAAGTAGTTGAATACTGATTTTCTTTTGCAAGTTCTCGCATTCAGGCTTCATCAATATCAGTTGGTCAGCATGATTCTAATCTGGTAATGTGATAATTCCATTTTAGACATCTTATATTTAATTATAATGTTATTTTTATACTGATGTCACTATACAGTGTTCTAAAGCAAGTCTCTTTTCAAGTACCAAAAATCATTTGACAAAACATAAATAAATACGCCAACATAAAGTTTTTACATGGATGGATGTAAGTGGTGATAAAAAACTTTCATTAAAACTCTATATTAAATAGTTTGCATTAAATTATCTTAAATAATTATTAACACAAGCAATATTAAATTAATATTAAAAAGGAATTTTATCATGGAATCAAATTTTTATTACGTATATAAAAATGAATTAAAATCAATAAAGCTGGTAAAATATTCTCAATGATTTCATAATTTTAGCCTAAAAGTGTAAAATATTTTTCATTGAGGTGTTTTTAAGGAATATAGCTGCAGCAACAAAAATTCGAAAAATGAAGTAATATTTACAATTGAAGCAGTTAATCTATATTAGAAAAAATATATAGAAAAGTTGTAATAATAAGTTCCAGGTCATTTATCAAGTATTATATTAATAGCTTTAAAAGCCCTGATAGTTTTATTAATTGTTATCAAGTTTTTAACTTCAAAGTCAAATTTTCATAAACAATTCAGTATGTTATTAATTAAATTTGATTTCTTTTTAATTTTACCTTTTAAATCAAAAGAATTTTTATCATAACTATTTTTCACTATTTTATTACTAACACTCATCTTGAGTCTAAAATAATTATATTTTTCTGAAAATTCTTATTTGTTTCACAGAATTTTGGTTTTGTCATATCTAGTCTTTTTTGCTTCTTTAGAATATTAAAAGATTCTAAAATGTTCAAACTATTCATTTATTATTAAATAATACTTTTGATAATTTTATTTACCATAGAAGAAAAGATGAGGAAACTGGCCTTGAAATCAATTGAAAATAGTTTCAAGAATTTTCACTCTTGTCATCAATAAAATTTTTGCTTTTTTATTGTGTGCTACATTAGGTTCTAATATCTATACCGTTTATTTTGTCACTGATGAATACTTGCAAATTATTTGAGTGGCTTTTTTTTAACTTTTTCCTAATATTTTCATTTTCATATTGTTGTATGTTAAGTTTTACAACCATATAAGTCTTTTGTTAAGGATTAATTTCCAACTGTGATTTTTTTTTTTTTTTTTTACTATTTTAGGAAATATAAAATCTTTTATAAAAATACAATCAAGAAGGATTCTAGTATTTTGAAATCATTAGATTATCATTTTATTAGAGTTTTATGGATGTTAACAAAATTTATTTTCTCTAATTTTTAAATTTCAAAGAATTCAATTTGTTTAGTTGCACAAAACTTTTTGAATATTTTACATCACATGTTTTTTCCCTTTTTTTCAATTACCTTCTCATGTTCATATTTCTCATAATAAATAGTTTGAGAATGTTTATAACTTTTTGATATAATTTTACTATCTTTTTTATTGTTTTGTTTTCTTTTGAATACAAAAGACATTTATCCTCTTTCAATACTTCTTTATTTCAAATAACATCAATGAAGAAGAAATTTTTGGGTTTTTATATTTATAGATAAAATAACTTTCAGTAATGCTAGTTTGATATATAAGTCAAAAGAAAAGAATTGAAAAATAGGCATTATTCATTTAATTTAAAACTGTTTTTTAAATACAGTTTTTGCTTTCATTAATGAAATTGAATAACATTTTGTTCTTACTGGTTCTTAAAAGTCTGAAAAATTAATACTTAGCTATTCTAAGTTTTGATTTGATTGTTAATTAAAAATATTACAACTAGTAAAAAAGTTCTTAATGAGAAATAAAATTTAAATATTTTTATTATTGGAATTAATTGAATGTTTTCCTGCCAAATCTAAATTAATAATATTTCAATACTATCTTCATAAGAATATGTCTCTGAATTTAAAACCTGAAACATCGGTAATTGTATTGTCTATTAATAAAAGTAAATCTGTCTATATTAGTCAAATTATAGTTATTGTCAATTGTTTTTTAAACTGTTTGATGAATTTTAATCAATTAGAATATTGTTTACTAAATTAAGCACACAGATAATATTAGTAATTTCACTTTTAATTATTTCAATTTAAGAAAATTCTTGAAAAAAACTTAATGTGTTAGCCTTTTCTTTGTATCAAAGTATTTGTTTATTTCAAATTTATGAGGATTTCTAACTAAATATAATATGGGGTTATTACAAATGAATCATTGGATTTTGATATGTTCGTATGTCCAAACTTGGAAATGTAAATGTTTCCATGACAATGCAAAGAGGGAGGTTAATTACAGTTTCACACTGAATCTGTGCAATATATGTGTTTTTGCCATAAATGCTGTGCAAACATCCTATTCAAAATAGTGACTAGACAACAGAAAATGTTTTGCATTCAAAAACTTTCAAATCGCTCGTAACCACATATCATTCCCCAATGAACATACAAACCACCAATACAACAAAGCATTATGTGCATGTGTCGACAGTTTGAAGAAACTGGTTACTTAGGTAAAGGCAAAAGTTCCGGCTGACCAAGCATTATTAAAGAAACAGTAAACAGGGTTAGAGTTTCATCCATAGTCCTAAGAAATCAACAAACTGCCTTAGTTGTAAACTTTCCATTCCATAGAAAACTTAGGAAAATTTTGAGAAAAACGCTTGGATTTAAGCTGTTCGCTGCTGCAGGCATTAAAGCTGGATCATCATGTCAAAAGAAAGATATTTTGTGAGAATAGGAAAAAAACCTTAGAGGACAATGACTATGAAAACAAGCTTGTTTTCAGCGACAAAGTTAACTTAGTGGCAAGGTCAATCGACAGATCTTAGTTTCATCTTAGTGGCAAGGTCAAACAACACAATATATGAATATGGGGCACAGAAAGTTCCCATGAAACTGTTAAACATAAACATAATTTTGTAAAAAAAAATTTTGTGCAGTTATTTGTAAAAAGTTGTATGAATATTTCATTTTTGGAACGGACAATGTGATGGGTACTTCCTACTTAGACATGCTTATATTATGATTGCTTGCACAACTGAAGCAGGATATTAACGGTTTCATTTACGAACAGGGTGGAGCTCTGCCATACTGGCATAAAGAAGGTCTTGACTACCTTCATTGACAACTTTCACTAATACTGATTAGTCGATGTGGCCAGGATGACAAGGCACTGTTCAGTATTTGAGTTTCACTGTAATTAAATATGTCTAACCTAATTAGAGATTAATATCAAATGTCTAAACTAAGCTTATATAAATAATATTGAAACACTCATTATAGTTGTCCATGTACAATTCTTTAATTTCAGCATGTCATTGTGGATGAGGTTTTAAAATAATGCAAATGTAATTCAATAACATAATGGATTGAAATAAAAACTCAAGATTGGTTCTTGAATAAAAACATTTTAATTTGAAGTTTACAACAATAATTTACGATTAAATAAAAATGAATATATTAAATTCTTTAGTATTTTAAAGAACTGTATATAAAACATTCTAGATCTTTATGCTCTTTATCATTTAATTTTTAACTTTTTCTTCAACTTACTTTTAAGTTAAAAACTTAAAGTACAAAGTTGTGTTCGATAACTTTTAAATCCCTAGAAAATCATTAATTAATGTTCTTAGGCATGTCTTATTTTTTATAATTTATCTAATCTCAATTGTATTAATTAAGTCTTTACTGCAAACTTTTTATGTGTATAGCATATTCCCTGATTTATGTTATTAATTTCTCTCTGTACTATTATGTTTGATTGATTTTTTTATTAAAGCTTGTCTGAATAATGATAGCACTATAAAACATTTTTGAACATACATTTTTATGATAATTAATTATAAAAGTGATATATTTCTACTATACATTATAAACTGAAATAATTTCTTTCTTCTTTTTCAGTATCAATCATACTTAGATTATACTAACTCTTTACCGCTTATTGCAAAGCCAGATGTTTTTGGTATGCATCCAAATGCAGAAATTACCAAAGACCAACAAGAGACTAATTTACTTTTTGACAGTATTCTTCTTACTCAAGTAAGAAATTTGTTACAATTTCCCATATATTTATATTTGTTGTAGATGGTTCTGCTCACTGATATATTTCTGATTTTAAAGCCATCTTCTTTAGAATGTTCCAAAACTAAAATAAATTTAATAAAAAAATTTACTGAAATAATTATTTTTTAAACATCTGAAAAATGCCTCATGGAAGAAGGGAAATTTTTGCTTTATAAAAATTAAATTATATATAAAATATAAAAGTGTTTTATTTCTTCCATAAACTAATCAACGACACACAATTTCTTAAATGTTTCTGATATTTATAAAAATATATTATTTGCTTACAATCTTCAAGTCAAGAGTAATAACTATAGTTTTATATTCTTTAATAAAAACTAAAGAATAAAACTTTCTTTGTTAAACAAAAATTGAATTTATTAAATGCTTAATCAAAATGGTGCAACTTTTTATAAATTTTTGTTTTATTTTAAATAAAAACATTTTTAAGTAAGATGAACTTCAAATTGTGCTCATGATACCATTATAATATGAATCTATTTTCCAACAAGTATATTTTTTAGTTTGCACTTATATTGCTTTTCGTATTCTCATGTAATGCACAAAATTTAAGCATAGTATTTCATGATAATGAAAATTGCTGTAAATAATTATGAAGTTACTATTTCTGTTTTGAAATTTTAAATGGGCTCAAAAAATTAGTAATTCTTATAAAATTTTAACATTATATTTTCGAAAAAAAATTTTTAAAGAGAAAATTTTTTGTTTTGTGTAATGTATTAAGTTTGTATTATTTATAAGTTTTAATATTAATATATGCATATCTTTATCATCAGATTTGTTATACTTTTGAAATGTTATTTTTAATTAGTTTTGTTGATAAATACTTAGACTTAGACAAAAAAAGTATTTTGTTCTCACTAGTTTTGAGAACAGAATGAATAGTAAACAAAAGGTTTTCTTTTAGCGAAATAGTTGTCCTTTTTACAGAACTAACTAATCTGAAGCAAAAAAAAATACATTTGATTGTATTGTTTTCATAAACTGTAGTTATTTGATACTGTTTATGAAAACAATCAAATGTATTGAATTGTATATAATTGATGGTTTTTATAATATGTTACAATGCTGTACACACACACAGTACTTGTTTTAATTTTTTGTATTGAATAGTAAATGTTGCTTCACAAAAACTAAAACAATGCTTAATGCAGAATTTTTATCTATCCTCATAAAATATGGTATGAAAAATGTTTTATATCAATCTAAAAATATCTTAAGAAAATTTTCATTAGCCTGAAATGTTTCGGAATATTTTGGTTTGTGTATAATTTTGAATAAATCAAATTATTGTTTTTGAAAAAATTCAGATTTTAAGTTTTACAAATATTGAATTAAATTTTAAAAAAATGATCAAATAAGTAATTTGAAATATAAAACTGAAATACCTTACATGTGCTGAATATTAAAAGAAATGTATTCTTGGATCATTATATTTTCTATTATTTGAAGGATAATTATTTAAGTTTATATAGTTTTGATTTTAGGATACATTTATTATTAGCACTACTTAAATTATGTCTCTTTGTCATATTTTATTCAATGCAAGTGATGAATTAAATCAATCTTCAATATTTTATGGACAATAACTCCATTACAAATTACAGATTGTATTGGTCACATACATGTGAAAACCTGTGTATAGATTTCAAAAGCAACTGTGCCATATTCCACAAATAAGATTATATAAACTTTATAACAAGAGGGAAATTTATATAAATTACTTCATATTTCTAAATATTTTTCATATATTTAAACTTATGTGTATGTAATTTCACTGACTGTTTCCTTTAAATACTTAATCAAATAAATAATTCAATAATTATATGAAATAATGTATACCAATAACAAATATGAAAAAAGTAAAAACTTGAAAGTCAGAGAACAATTATTCAATTATAAAAAATGAAAAAAATAAGTATTAAAAGTAGTTTAATACATTAAAATTTCCAACACATGGAAATATATACATATATATACACACATGAAATTAACTTGATTGCAAAAGGATCTGTGATATATAAATGATTAGATTTTCAAAGCATTCATGTAAATTAAACAGTTGTTGTGACAATTAACATGCATTTAAATTAAGTGTTACAGGTTTCTCATTTACAAATTGTGTTTGAATATTTTCCCTAATGAAATGTTATTGTGATGAATTGTCTAAGAAAATTGTTTTCAAGAATGCTTATAACATATATAGAGACCGAATTGTAGCTTCCTGGGATTATGGTTTATCGTATTGTACTAATATTACTACTTTTATCAATCATGATCTCATGACTATTTGAGAACATAAAATCCATAGGTGAAGACAGTCATGGTAAATTGTGCTGTATCTTAGCATCCTGCTCTTACTTACAACAATGAAGATAATGTAGCTGCATCATGGACCTTGTATCTGGAAATATAGTCATTTGAACGATAAATATCTACACGAATATTTCAACAATGTTTATAACACTATAAAGGCAGTTTAGTGATCATGATCTCTAGTACCCTAAAGCTGCTTTAATGGTATTTTCAGTGACTAACCAAGTAGAAAAAATGGTGTTACGCTTTCAAACAACTTTTGGTTCTGTTTACCAGCATCAAGTTTATTGATTTGGGAGGGGGGACATCATGTTAAAAAACGCATTGACACAATGATTCAACCTCGTCATACTGTCTCCTTATTCGGAGTGATAGTATTGAGCATGGATGCTCATCTTAGTCATCTCTTGTTCATATTGATGAAAATCAGTATTAGTTATATTTCTGTTTTGTTGATGTCTATGTGTCCATGTTTTATTCAGTTCCTGCAGAAAGCTATATTTCAGTAAAAAAAGCTACACGTTTTTTTTTTTTTTTTTTTTGTATTGTATGGATTTTCCTTGATTGATATATTCAGAAAATGATCTGCTAAACTGAAGAACATGATTTTGAAATCTCTCTCTAAAAGAAAAGGTGTAGGAAATGTCTGCTGAATAGATTAGCTTGTAACCATATGTAAGTCACAATGACCTGTAAACTGTGATGTCATGTTGAGCTATCTGGATAGCTGTATATGAACATGCTATTCAATCTCTGTTTGAGACAATGTACAGATGTATGTGAGTGTAGTTAGTGTTAACAGATATTGTTGTTTTGTGTTGTGATTTCTCAGGATCTAAATTTCTTGAAAATTTAATTATTATTTTTTTTTACTTTTACAATATAATATTGTCTACTAAATATCTTTTTGTGGTATATATTGGTGTAATACCTATTTATAAAAAATAAAAAATTAAAAGTTTTGGAAATTTTTGTTTGATGCTTATTTACTAAAATAAATTTTCATTTAGGGAAGAATCTATTAGAATTTTATGTTAATATTGAAATGATGAATAAGATTTTGTAATATGGTATTGATTAGTTTTTAAATGTATTCATGTAAAATAGCCAGTGGTAATCATACTTGTAATAAAACAAATATATTGTATAGCTAGCCTCTCATATTTAAATTGTATTTGAACATTGTAGCCTCAAAAAAATGGGAGTAGCATGTAAAAAGGTTAAGTATCAGTACATTTTTGGCTTTGATAAGGCTCTACCAGATTTTGGCTCTCCCAGAATTGTGGTTTATTGTATTGCAGTATTGCCACTGTGTTGGTCAAGATTCTATGGCTGTCTTTAGAATAAGACATCGATAGGATCAGAATGGCCATATGGATGCTAGGTTAGGTCTCAGCAACTAGCTATGATTTAATACCTGGAAATACAAACAAGTGTTACTCACATAGCCTCAATTGATCATACAACCATATCCCAAACTCTAAGTTAAACAAATAATCTGTTGCAAAACAATAAGTGTGCATGAATAATTCGATGATGTTTGTGTCTACATTGACTCTGAGTTTGGCAGCCATGATAGGCAACCCTTGTAGCTGCATCATAGGCAAGAGCACCTTCAATAATGAGATCAATGGCAGAAGTGTTTGGCTACATCGTGGAAACCGCACATTTCCAGTATCCTTTGGATACTGTCACCTGCACTAATGATATGGGATATCATAGCAGTCTTTTCTCTTATTCAGAATGAGAACACTTTGAAATACTACCAATTGCATTTTTGTTGTATTATATCCAGATGCTGTATTATATATATATATATATATATATATATATATATATATATATATATATATACTTATTAATCGTTTTGTTTTTAACTCATTATGCATTTATGAATGTATTTTTATTACATTCTTTTGTCATGAAAATCCTCTCAATGATTTGTTATCAATTTTTATGTATTTCATAATGCATCTCATAAGTAATCAGATTTGTGTTTTATATTGTAGCCATAATTATCTCTACTTTCTTATCACACAAAGTTAATTTTTTTCAAACTATATTCATCATAAATATGCATTTAGTTTTTTCTTGCTATTTAACATTAATAAGTAACTTACTAAACATTTTTCAGTCACATGTCAGTGGTTTCTTATTAATATAAAATTATTTTATTTCTGTATGAAAATACAATTCATATATTCTGCCACTATATTAAGTTGATAGTTTTATTAAGATTTTTGCCATTATTAATTTGTTTATATAAACTACATATTTATCATTATAAAATATTTTTATGAAATCAGCTACTAATATTTATAAAGCAATTATCATATTATAGGCTCGAGTTGCTGGAGGTAGTGCTCAGTCATCAGAAGATATTGTTAACCATGTTGCCACTGATATTTTAGATCGTCTTCCAGAAAATTTTGATCTAATTTTAGCTCTTCAAAAATATCCTACCATGTATGAACAAAGTATGAACACTGTATTAGTTCAAGAAATGGGGAGATTTAATGTTTTACTTACTACGATAAGATCATCTTTGATCAACACCATAAGAGCTATTAAGGTATTAAAATCAAATAAAATGAATTAAAGTATTATATTTGTTCAAATTTAATTTTATGTTTCTGTACTTTGGAAAGCTTGCTTTTGATTTTTATTTGTTTTTAATAATTATTTTCTCTTAAGTTGTGGATAACTTATAATTTTGTTTATTATGGTTTGTCATGATTAATAAAATTTGCAGTCTATTATAAGCACATTAAAACTTTTATACACAACATTTATTAACCTTTTGAGGTTCAGTGTTCCATGTGATGGCACACCAAACTTTAATTTGTTACCAAATTGCTGCATTTAGCGGTAAATTGATGAAATTTGGCTTAAAATGTTCTTTAAACTTTTTTTTTTTGATAATAGATAGCACTACATAAGACAATCAATAATTTTCAATTATAGCGGATTATTTAAATCCCTTTATTTTGAAGGAATATTTCTGATTTTTTTTTCTCATACAAAAAGAATTGTTCAAAAAGATATTTCTGTGTTATTTTGTTGCTTGTACCTTGAACTACTTATTCTACTATATTTCTTTAATTTTTTATGCATATAGTATACGCAGAATTGACTGATAAAAACATGATGTTCCATCCCTTAGAACACTGTGCCGCAACTGCACTTTTCCTTTACGCGATTCAGAGGGCGATTAGCCTCAAACTCAATGATGAGGGAAACAGCTGTACTGTTTTTTACTGTTTTTCTCTCTTTTGGGGTGGAATGAACTAATGCTGAGGAATTTACAAGAAAGGATTACTTGTATGGGTAATTTTTCTACACCTTTTGGCCTGTTGAATTGGGAAGCTTCAGTGGAGTATAGGATTATATCAGGTAGTTCAAATCATCTCTAATTAGAGAAGCATTATTTTTATGCTCTTGATTTTCCTTTTCGCTGTTGTTCATTTTATAATATTGTATATATATATTTTTTGAATTTATATATTTTTAGTTTACTTTTTCTTGCAAATATAATGTTAATTTCTAATTAATTTTTTTAATTTGTTAATTGCAAATAAATGGCACGTATAGGTTTTAGTCCTTCAGAAGCAATAAAAATACTTCAGAAATTTCCCTTTGTTAGGGAATCAGAACATGTGGATAGAGATGCAGAGAAATATGTTCCTAAAACACTTGATCAATCTCAGTCTGATAATGTTGTGTCGGATGCCAGTGAAAATTATAGGGATGATTTATCTCAACCAGGCTCCTCTATGCAGCCCCAAAACCTTTGTTGGATAATTAAAAAGATTGTACAGGAATCTTTTTTTTTTTGTGTGTGTGTGTAGAGTAGCAGGCTTTCTTGTGGTGCATCTTGAACCATGCTAAATTTGCTACACAGGTGTAATGCATTGTTTTTTCATCCATATGCAAAAACATTTACTCTAAAGTATACGGGCTTCATTTTAATGCTCGCTTTTTATGACCCTTGTTGCGCAGTGTTCCATGTGATGGAGCATCCACAAAATCAAAATGGTAAGTGCAATCCTTACAAAATTTTCACTGTATACTCTTAAAGGTCTAAATAGACAACCTACAGTTTCTTTTATTAATATTTCAACTTTACAGAGTAGTACACCTGAAAGGGTTAACATGGATTTTCAAAACTTCAATAGTTCTGATTATTAAAATTTAATTTCCTTAAAATTTCCTTTAAGAAATTTTTAAAAATATTTTCATTAAACTTTAAAAATTTGGATTATAATGATATTTTATTTGTTTACTTAAAGAAAATAATATATTAATCATTTATGGGTAGGATGTCTTTTATTTACTCTTCTTACTGTAATTTTTGAATGACAACATTTATAATCTGGAAATCGATACATGTATAATGACAATGTATAATGAATGAGCAGTACAATTTTCACTGCTATTACATGTAACATCACTCAGCATCATTCTAAGGAGTTGAAGTTTTGATAAATAAACTAGGTATAGAAATATTGGAAGCTTATTTTAATACAAAAACACTGCGGATACATAAATGTCTTGAACAAATTATTTACTTTTTGTATCAATCAATAAAAATTCTCACAACTTTAGAAGAAAATGAAAACTGTCATTTAATAAAAAAATTGAATCAAGCAAAAAAAGAATGACTAAAAAGCACATTTGGCACATTCTATTAGCATTATGGAAACTACATCATTGCATGGATGAATAATTAATTATGTGGGATTAAATTGTCAAATTTTAATATGTAACTAAGCCTAAGAAATATATTAATTTCAATAAAGTTTAGTATATTTCTAATAATTAATAAAGTTATTGTGTATTTGTGTTCAAAGATTGAAAATTTTTAAATCAAAATTATTTATTAAATGTATGGTTTCAGCATGCTCAACATGTTTTTCTGCATGTTCATTTGATATGGGTATGCTTAATTAATCTTGATACATTTATATACTATTAGGGTTTAGTAGTCATGTCATCTGAATTGGAACAAGTGGTTAATTGTATCCTGCAAGGCAAAATCCCAGATATGTGGATGGGCAAATCATATCCTTCTTTAAAACCACTTGGAAGTTATATAGCAGACTTTTTGCAAAGATTAAAGTTCTTACAGGTAAAAGATTTTGAGCTTTTTAAAATTGCACTAAGAGCAAGGTTCAACAGTTTTCTGTATACTCAAATGTTTTAATTATTTTTAAATATTATTTTTCTGTTTTGATAGGAGTGGTATGATAATGGTCCACCTAATGTGTTTTGGATATCTGGTTTCTACTTTACTCAAGCATTTCTGACTGGAAGTCAGCAAAATTATGCAAGAAAGTATACAATACCAGTGGATCTTCTTGTTTTTGACTATGAAATGCTTGAGGATAAACCTTATACAAAACCACCATCTGATGGTATACTTTTTTATTATTTATACACACACACACACACACACACACACACACACACACACACACACACACACACACACATATATATATATATATATATATATATATATATATATATATATATATATATATATATATATATATATATATATATATATATATATATACTTAATCTAAAAATAATGTTTTTCATTTTTCACTGTAAAATGTGCAATTGCTGCATTTAATATTTTTCAACCAATAATTATTTATTGAACTTGATGTGTTGTGTATAGATTTTGTAAAATATTTCAAGATGCTTTCTTGGTACACTTTATATTATAAAATTTTTTTATTGTGTAATTCAACCATTCTTTCAAAAATTTAATTACTAAAATTTATAAATATAATGTTATTGTTTTAAGAAACACTTAATATTAATTATAATTAATGAAATGTAGTTGAAAAATTTAACTAAATCTTGAAAAATACTTTGAAATCTCAGAAAGAAATAGTGTTATAGATTTGAATTATATATACTACTTAAACTAGTAAATTATACAAAGTTTTAAAAAGTCATTGCTTTAAAAAATTAACTTCATTTATTTCTTTTGAAGTAATTTTTTAAAAACATTGTTTTCAGTCTACAATCTAATGAAGTAATAAGTTCAAGTATTTTTTTTTTATTCTTCAAAATGAATAGTACTTCAAAACAAAATTTAGAAATGACCTGATTTTAACTAGATGCTTTTTTAGAATAATTAGCATATTGAAAATTTATCATACTCAAACACACACACTTTTAAGTGTTAACATTTAAAAATATTAAGTAAAAAATAATTGTGTACAAGCTATATTCTATTAGTTATTTTAATTTAGTAAAATTTGTGTGTTTTAAATAAATAAAAAAATTAATATTTTTTATTTGAATTAAAAAACAAAATTATTTGTTAATTTAGGAAATTTCCTTTATGTATGTAATATAATTACCAAGTACACAACTGTGCATTTTATTTAAAATATAATTTATTATTTAAATATTATTTAAATCAATGATATCCAACCTGACTCTTACTACCCTATAATTGTTGCTTTGGTTCAGGGTGGGTAGTAGCAAAACTGTGATAAGCTACTTTTAACAAAAAAAAAATCAAACAATTAAAGTAATTCAAGTTAAATCAGTTGGTAAAGAATGGTTGGTATATGTTTTAGTTTAAAAATTGAAGGTGCAGCAAATTTTACATAGTAAACTGCTTTTCTACTTTTATAACTAACCATTATTGTAGAACTTGTGCAATTCAAAACTTTTTCTAAGAGTTTAACTGGAGTGTTAAGTTGTTTAACTTAAGTGAGTGTTAAATATCAGAAGGTCGACAGTTACAACTCTTAGTTATACTGGGTATATGAGAAGACTCTTAAAATTTAACTAAAATTGTTGGCCATGTCTGCTGTAGGAATCCTTCCATCATTACATTTAGGATCTTCAAGTACAAACTAATGGGAACTTCAATTAGGAGAAGGCCCAGATTAAGATGGGCAGACAGTTGACAGAGGCTTTGAAATCTTAGCATTTACCATTTGGAGTACCCAGCAAAGAAGGGAATAGACTGGAAAAAATTTCTGAGAAAAATCCTGTTCTATAATAACCTTGTCATTAGAAGAAGTATCGAAATGTTGACTATCCTTTACTTAAATACTACTTTTGTTTTTAAGAGTTATTTCTCCCTTCCAGTATCTTTTTAAAAGTTTAGTGGGAAAGTTAATAGTTCCAGATATCCTCTATATGTTAAATATAGATGAATAAATTTGTGACATATTCTATTTTAATATTTAATTTAGAATATGTCTTATTAAATTTTATAGGATAAGTGTTATGTTTTAAAATTTAGAGTCTTTATATTTCACTGTTTTCATTTCCTTTGAAATTTTCAAACAAATTTTACCAAATGCATCAAACCAACTTGTTAAGTGTTTGTGCATATCAAGCTATACAAATTATTTGTAACTTATGTAGTTTTGAATAATAAAATTTTGATGGAAGTAATCAAGAAACATTTTAATGAAATAATGTTGCATTTTTTATTATAAAATAAATATAAAAAAATATTTTTAAAAAGTATGACACAATTTTTACAAATCGTTCTAAATTTACTTTGTGCTGTCACATTGCTGTACAAAATTTTTTTTATCAGTTATTACTTTTTAAGTGTAAATAATTCATTTCAGTATTTTTAAATTATAATTAAAAATATATTTTTTAATGATTTTCCATGATGATATTTATACCTTCAATAAATGATGACATAAAACTTTTAAAATTATATTATAGAACTCATTTTTTTTTTATTTTCAGTATTTTACTGAATTGGAAAATTTAAATAAATATTTGTTTGTTTGTAAAATGCCTATAAATGTGTATTGTTATGTGTTCAATTTTTAGAACATAAATCATAATTAACCTGATCGATCTTTTAAAAAGCTTTAGAAAAATGGCTTAGTAATATCTTTATAAGTTAAGTATTTTTAATATTCTTTAATGTGATTTGATATGATTAAATATATTTCAATCTTATTGTTTTGTACTTAAAAAATATTTTTTCTTAATATTTACTTCAAATTTACAATTTTTCTTTTAAATGGGAATAATTTTAATAAATTAATCTGTGAATTTTTATACTAAGTTTTTGTATCTTAAATAAGTTAGTAGTTAATTGAGATGCAAATGTTATAAGTGTGCCTTTGAAATTTAATCATTTTTAAAGTTCTAAATCAATGTAGTCATTACATCTAATGGAATAAAATTGCTGTTAGAAATTCAGAAACTTTAATTCTGTCATCTGTAAACATACTTTGATTTTACAAATTAAAAAAATATTATCACTAAATAGTTGCAAATTTTAAAATTTCTTGATTCTATCATTACCTCAGTTTTTTCATACAGTTAAATTTATAAATCTAGTCTATTTTTTTATTAAATATGTTATTTTTTCCCAATTTTTCTATAAGGAGTTTATGTTAGAGGTTTATTTTTGGATGGTGCACGATGGGACCATGAAACATGGCTTTTAGGAGAATCATTTTCTAAAATTCTGTATGATAATTTACCTGTGGTGAGTGCAATTCCTCTAACTAAATTTTTTTATGTTTTACATTTTAGTAATAATAATTTTAATGAAATATTTGCAGTGATGTTAATTGAATACTTTTGATAAAAGTTTAAGAAACACCGATAATCATAAGAAAATATTAAAATATAACTTCTATGATTTTATTTAGTTGGTTCTAGAAAAATTTTAATGCCATGTTGCATGATGACAAAGTGATCTTATATATTCTTCATTTCAAACTATATTGTTGTATATTCCCTCCCCCCACATATATGTGTGTGTGTGTGTGTTAGTGCAAAATTTAACTATTTATATTATGCACTAGTAAATTTATACACACTTTTAGAAGTTCCTAAAGTTTTTTTATTTTAAAGTATGAGTTACGATATTTTTCACTTTTTCCTCTTTAAGTACATTTTTATTAAGTTAAATATTTTACAGTCATTTCAGTATTTGTATGTATGGTATCTTAGACATAAAATACGTTGTTTTTTCCACAGAATGTGATTTTGAGTTAAAGTTTTTCCGAAAAATATGAGTTTCAATTGAATTTCAACTAAATTGCTTTTGAAGCATAATTTTGCATAATTAAATCATAGTTATTTTGTTAATTATATACTTAAATTCTTTGTAGCTTTCATATTAGTTTATGAAATACAATAAATGAGTAACTTAAACACAATTGAGATAATGTTGTCAATGAAATTTTTGTAACTGAATATTTATATTCAAATTTTTAATAATTAATAAAAGTATTTAGACAAAATCATGTTAGTCTTTATATAATAAATTATTTAGCAAAATCACATAGTATTTAATAATAATTTAATGTGACTATTGTTTCATTCATCAATTATATTTTAGAGCAATAATGTGTCAAAACGTTCGTATCATCACAGTTGTAACGAAAATCAGTTTCATCAATCCTATGAAGTGCTCACATGCTATTCTTTTGTATTCTAAATTATCACAAGGATAAAAAATTACAGATAAACTAATAAAAATCTTGAAATATACAATTGATTTAAATATCAAAACTTCAATTTCATGACAAAATATTTTATTGAATGTTACATCCTGTAACATGTCCAGCATAATTTAAAGGCAAAAGATACTCAATTTAACATAAAAGTAAGTAAACTTGCTTAGTGTTTACTTATTGTATTATATAGATTGAAGAAGTCAATAATTTACATTATATATCTGAAACAATATTGAATCTGAATAATGTATCCAATAAAATATTAACAGGAATATTGTATTCAATAACATAAATCACATCATAAAATGTTGTTATTAAAATTAAAGCATTTGTTATAGTGTTCAACTTACACTTTACATTAATTGTCATTATATTTTGCTTGGTGAATTCAGTTATTGAATTATTTTGTGAAAAATTCAAGTATTTAACTTGACCTATTTCCTTATTAACGCCTCAAAAAGTTACATTTACAATATTTTAATATCCAAAACAAAGTAATATTCTTCTTACACTTCTAGGTTGGTAAAATGTAGTATCATTTAAATAGCACATGTATATAATTCTGCTGTGTTGCGTTTCTTACTCTTAATATGAAATATTTTATACTAAAACATATTTACAGGTATGGATAAAACCACTCAAGAAAACAGATTTTGTTGATAAAAGTACTTATTTGTGTCCTGTTTATAAAACTAGCGAACGAAGAGGAATTTTATCCACCACTGGACATTCTACTAATTTTGTGATATCCATGCTACTGCCAACTGATAAACCACAAGAACACTGGATTTGTCGTGGAGTGGCATTACTGTGTCAACTGGATACTTAACTCAATAATTATAGTATATTAAATAATTATTTATGAGAAAGATAAGAGATATGTATTTAAAGAATGAAAATATCTTCAAAGATCAGAATATGCTTAGTACTATCAAGTGAAAAAATTTTTCACTCAATAATTATAGTATATTAAATAATTATTTATGAGAAAGATAAGAGATATGTATTTAAAGAATGAAAATATCTTCAAAGATCATAATATGCTTAGTACTATCAAGTGAAAAAAAATTTTTCACTCAATAATTATAGTATATTAAATAATTATTTATGAGAAAGATAAGAGATATGTATTTAAAGAATGAAAATATCTTCAAAGATCAGAATATGCTTAGTAATATCAAGTGAAAAAAATTTTTTTTCATGAAACGAGGTGATTAATAATGTATTTTGTTAACCCTGAGTTTTATTGTTTTTGAAAATTTATTATTAAAAAACATCAAATAGTATTTTAAAACTTTAAAGCAATATTTTCTGCTTATTTTTAAGAAATTTTTTCCTTTACTGCAATTTTTTGATTAACTTTAAATTAATGAATATTTATTTTGATTGCATTCACTTAATTTACATATTCCACTTTTATTGTTAAATGATAATTGACTAAAAATTATTTTATTTGCATTTAATAAAGTTTTCATTTTAAAGTAAGCAAATATTTTTAATGTAGTTTTCAAATACAATAAATATTTCAAATGTGCAACTTTTGACATAGCAAATTCTTCCTATAGTATTTTCTTATATATTTTTATTTTTAATTTTGCAAATAGACAAGAATAAGAATAAACAAGAAATAAAATATTTTTAGTTTTTAAATTATGACTAGTACTGTTTTCATTAAAAAAAACTATTTTCTATAATGCTATTTACTAAAAAGTGTACTGTTAACTAATAAAATAGCATGTATTTTTATTTTGTGATATTATGAATGTTCATTGAAAATACTAAAAGTCTTTTTTTATTAATGCTAAATTTAGACTATCAAACTCAATAATTTTAAAGAAACTATTAGAATGTTTTTTTTTTTTTTTTTTTTTTTAACTTTTATTTACAACCAACTAATTTTTTGATAAGCATTTATTTTTTTCTATTTCAATGGCAATGTAACTGAATAGCAATTGAATCCAAGTTTAAGTTCAACACTTCATGGGTCCGTTATGGATGTTTTTAGTCTTTAAAATTATCTTTAAATCAAAGATTTGCGCAAAAATTTTGTGGAAAAAGACCATTCAGTTTTAAATAATTCAATAAAGGTAAACGCAATGTATTTTGTGCCATTTTTCAAATAAAGTTGTAAATCTCTCTTGATATTTACAGTTTTTCACATTAAGTAAAATATTTATTCATATTGCTCTTTAAAAGTACCTTGAAAGTTTAGAAAAAAATATGCATTTTACATTCATAGATATATCAAAACAGCATAATCAGAAACAACATTGTCTTAATTTTATTCATTTTTTTGAAATTTTATTCCTACATTAATTGTGACATTCTTAATAATGAATTATTTTATTAAATGTAAAATTATTTTATATATGCTTATATATAAAATATTAGCAGTAATCAGAAACAATTTGGTTTTCATCTATTCAAATTTAACATACATCTAATTTATTTTACTTAATTTTTTATGCAAAAGTTCTAGCATCAACAGAAAACCACCAGAAATTAAGCCCATTGCCCATAGAATTAAAATTCCATACATGTGTTGCAATCCCAATGGTTTCAGTTCATTATTAACATAAGTAGTACACAATTTGGATATCCTCTTAGTACTCTTCGTCCATTTTCCTGGTACGTCTGCATCTATGAGTCGTGTAACGCTGAAATAAAAATTATAGGGTATTGAAATACAGTTTTTGTGCTCTTTTTATCACAAACGTAATATTACATGTCCTATATTGTACTGCATGCTTCGTTAGATTTAAATGAAATTCATATTATTAAAAAGTGAAAAATATAACCAATTTTTTTAATTTGAAACACTTAAATTGATGCATTTACAAATAAATATACTAAAAAATTGACTTTTAAAGAAATAAATTACTCAATTGCAATTTTTTAAAAAAATTTTATTTCTTCTAAAATACTGAAATTTATTCAATAAAACTATGGAATAAAAATTTTCTATTTTTTCTCTTAGAAAAAAATATTATAATTTGATATATAATTTATATATACCTTTGATTATTAAGTGCATGAAATGTTTTTTTTTCCTTTTTTAATGCTTGGCTGCACTTAGGATATACCTATTCAGTACTGCAAGGGGTGAATGTGATGGCATCTTATACAGTGGGACACCAAGTGGGTGTCCCTCTTCGCCCCGAAATCCGAAAGCAAAGTGATAAACACATGTATGGAAAAAAGTACATCTATGCTAGAACCAGGATTCGAATTCGGGATGTATGAAATGTATACTTACTTATATTTATCTATGTTATACAAGAAATATTTTTGTTATTATCAGAAACTTAAAAGTCTAATCAGAAACTAATAAGTCTACAAAAATTTCATATATAATTTATAAATTTCATTTATAAAATACTTGAATGAAGAATGGAATTTAAGGCCATGTGGAGCATTCATATTAAAGATAAATCCTAATTCAAATAATCTTCGAAAATTGAAAATAATTACAGAACAATACTTTTTGTAAAATGTTCACTCTTTGTGGTTTTACTATAATAATAATATTATAGAAATAATATTAATGCAATTTTTTTATTACTGTCACGTCAAATAGTGTATTCAGATGATAAATTTTCTTTTTATTATTCAGGAAATTCCTTCACATTTTTACAAACCACAAATTACTCATAAACATTCAACTGCATTCCTTATTGGAAAATGAAAATTGAAATTAAAATTCTTTATTTCTCAGAACATTAAAGCAGACAAGCAAAAAAAATGTACGAATTTTTTCAACAGTATGGTTCAAAAAACAAAAATATATGAAGGTAACAATTGAATAGAGAATTATAATAACGATAATTAAAAAAATTGAAAAATATTTTTTTAAATAAATCAAACATTTTCAAAAAAAATATAAGTTTTTTTTTTCTCAAAATTTCTATTAGTTTTCATAATAATAATTTCATAAAAGTATGTGTGTGATCTTTTTTTCTTGAACTTCAGTAATATGTATCTAGAAGTGTAATACGTGTTAAATGTATTGTATTTTAATTTGCAATATAGCAGTTATAATACTTTTAATCGTGTAAACCTGTATCTATGAATTTTTCGTAATATTCTTTTAGAAATGATTCTATGTTTCTTCAAAAATGTAATATGTATCACTTTTTTTGCGATTATCTTTTAAAACAAATAAGCGAATTGGCATGTCGTTTTAAAATTTTTATTAATTACATAAAAGGAATTCAAAGAAATTACTTACAAGTAACTGTACAGTAGATGTCTTACTGATAAAAAAAACTCAAAATTCAGTACTTTGATTATTAGACTATATTAAATTTCCATTAATCTTTATAACCAGACTATATTCAATTATGATTAATATCACCTGCTGTTATAAAATGCTTGTGTACAGATTATTTTAGCATATTTACTAACAATACATAATTGAACTGAATAATATGAAAAGAGAACTGTTTACAAATAATAATCGTACTATTTTAAAAATACCGAATTTAGTTTTTCCACAATTTTCTCATAAAAACTGTTTGGCTATTTGTAAAATCACACATTAAAATTTATGAACTATTGTTATAAGGAATTAATTCTTGGATTATATTTTGTCTAGTGATTTTGTGTTGCCCCAATTTTTTAGCCAGCTTTTTCCTTTTTCAAAAATTAAGTTGATTAATGGTTGAAAACATAAAAGAAAATGTGTCACGTGAAACAATCCTACAGTAAACAATAAGTTTTTGAAAACTTACCCTGTATTAAAGAGTTCAAAAAACACTGGTGGCAATTTCCTCTGAAGTGAGAGTGATAAGCTGAAAGAGCAGAAATAATTCTCCGAAAGATGAAGCTGACAGAAACCGTATTTTTCGTAAAACTGGCTGATCCTATTTTGAAGTACATTTGAGCCATGAAAGAGACATACTTTACCGCTCTGCACATTTTGTATCATTGCATCTTTGAGTACTTCTTTTAGTGGCATTAAATTATTTTTTATCCTCACCCAGGCTTTTTCATGAACAGGTATTCCAGATTTCTGTCAAATTCAACCATAGAATATATTAATTGTTATGAAAAATAATTGAAGGATCTTAGAATGAAATTTTCGCGCTGCACTGAGAAAATTAATTACGTATAAATTTCAGGCGTTTTTCATTTGTGTAAATTTATGACACTTTAAATATTCTGTTAGTCATTACAAAACTAGTAACTAAATAGAGATTATGACATTTAATTAAAAAAGATGTGACATAATTTGAAAAATACCTGTGAGAACACATTTCTTTTATATTCAGGTTCTGGATTCGATTTCTCGATATTATTCAACAATAAAATTATTGGAAAAAAGATAATTTCATAAAAGCTTACCTCTTTAAATAAAGCCATTACAGTTTATACCTTTATTTTAAAATGAATGAGCAAAAGTGCTTCATTGTTAAAATTTCAAAAAATAGTTCACTTTTTTCAAACTACCATTTCTCACAATTCCCGCGTGAGTGAAGAAACTCGGTAAAATTCCATGGACTCACCGTTGCATGGAGGAATGAATACCTTCCTCCATCCTCCGTAGCGATTCCGTCTTCTAATCTTGGGATTCCGTAACACAAGTTAACTGAGTCTACGTGTGTTATACCAAGGGTCGAGTCTGTTACAATTGAAAAATATTTGATGGCTTTAACAGCTGACACGAATCTTTCGAATATTTTCGTCAATCGTTGACGAAAGATTACACACTAGGCCATTTTCAGCTCACCTGAATTTTTTTATATATGCTTAGTAAAAATTCATCAAATTTTGATGAAATTAATTAAAATTAGAGTGGTTTCCGTTTTCAATTTATAAAGCGTATATTTTAAAGCCAAAAGCAGTAAATATCGAAAAATAGAACCTTTAAAAATTACTTTCTACCTCCCTTAACAAATCCAAGCGAATAAATGTATCTTCTGGGGCAAGACACTCTTAAGCGTTCCAGACATTGGTATTCACCCCAAAATAGTGTAAAGCACAGCGCAAAACTAAGGGCCGCGGTGACCTGGCTGGTTAGGTCGTCGTTATCATTATCGGAAGTTAGCGAATTTAAATCCGTCTTAACCTAAAATACTTCGTGTTCATTAAGAGAGACTGGGGCACATTAAATAGGTCGTGGCCGAGCTGGCAGCCGAATTGGTTAGCGCTCTTGCCTTCGGTTAAACAGTTCGTGGGTTCGAATCCCACCTTGGGCATGGATGTTTGTAGTGGTTTGGAATCCACTTTAAACCATAGGATCCGGACCAATTAGCCCTCGTGTGCAAAAAAATGACCGTTGAGTGACAAAACAAACCTAATTAGGTCGTGGTCGCAATATCTTCCAAGTGAAAATCTGAGGAGGGCAGACCTCAGAGGTATCATTTCACTTCTGGAGCCTTCTGCTTCAAAATCACGAAGACTTCACTCGGCTACTTCTATCAGACTAGTAGATCCTCACCCAGGACTAGGTACAGGGAAGAAAGCTGGTGCAATAACAACAGCGCAAAATCACTTATGCACCCATGCAAGATTAAACTTTGTGTCTCGTGGACTTGTTGCCAAGTGGTTCGCTATGAGCTGCTACCCAGGGGTCAAACCGTTACTGCTGATCTGTACTCGTAGCAACTAGAAAGGGTGCTTCAGAAGGAACCATCACTAGTGTTGTAAAGAAGGGGAAAAGCCAGGTTCATTTCTGGTTATAAACCCAGTATATTCCCTTGGAAATTTTAAAAATTCCTGAGAATTTTGAAAGACCTCAAGAGTCTTAAATTTTTCAGACCAGTTAGAATTTTTTTTATCATGTTTCTTAAAATAAATAAAAATTCACTTATTTTATGATTTCTACTACTAATTACGGAAAAATAAATTTTCCAGAAGAAAACAATTTTGCATTAATGACCTATTTAGAATAAATGTAAAAATTAATATTGAGGAATTTTTTTTTTCTTCTCATAATGAATTTATAAAGAAAAATACATGGAAGTGTCAATATTTATTCTAACAGTCCTGAGAAATATATCTCGATAGTTTTTATTAAATATTAATTTACTATCTCAACAAATATATTTTCTCAGTACGAAACTAATTAACTTTCATACGAGTACTAAAAGACAAAAAATTTTTTTCATATATTTACATAATTTATTTCACTTCTATACGTATAACTAAAAAGAAACAATCGATTAAACAAAAAATGATTGGTTGAGCTTATTCCCTCAAAATTCCAGGGAATTTTACATCTCTTGCCTGATTAATCGCAACGATGCTCTTGGCCGATAACAGGAGGTCGCATGTTGTGTGAGTCACCAATCATACCATACAGCGACTTGGATTTGAAACTTTGTGCCATCCTCCTTCTCACATGACCTTTCACCATCAGATTACCACCTTTTCCGTTAACTGGACATTCATCTTCGTGGAAAATCTTTCACATATGAATATTTGTGCCAAGCATTCACGGACTTTTTTCCTTTCCTTCCAAAACTCCCGAGTTTTATCATTAGGGGATTGCAAAAGAGATACACTGGCAGAAGAAACTGAATACCGATGGGGATTATTACGAGGACTAACAATAGGCTAAATTTACAATTGGTTGGTAATACAAAGGTATTGCGACCTTTTGTTTCGACCTGAGTACCACTCTTACTGGGCTGGACTGCTATCGCATACGCTCTTCCACCGTATACCTTCGGGTGGGTCGGTATCATTTTTGAATGTTACCTTATAGTTTACAAAATGTAAATAAATTGTTTTACTCTTTTTTAGTTTCTAAAAATGTAAAAATTTTAAACAATACACGACGCAAATATTTACGATGGTAATTGCCATTTTTTCTTTCCCGTTAGGATGTTTATCGTTCAAGGGTGTGATGGATTTATACCTAAAATTCCAATGAATATTATCCAATTATGTAAATATTTTACTCACCATAATGGATCATTTTAGGAAATAGAATATGCAATAGTTAAATTTTTTTATGTTAAATACGCAGTGTCTTTTTTTGTCATATGTTTATGAAAAAATTAATAGATCTTAAGAAAGATTCTTTTTAAAGTACGTAAATATGGTTGCGTCAATATTAACAACGTCTATTCCCTAACATTATGTCTAAAAAGCATACACTCCAAATTTGAAAGAGATTGAGGAATAATCATTGTAGTTATGTTTTGTGAGCAGAAAAATATCACAAAAATTCATTTTTAGAAAAAAAGGAAAGTATTATTATTTTAAAATTATTTTTATACTGAATAATTATATGGAACTGATTATGATGAGTTTGATTATATTTAACACTCTATTATAAAAAAATAAATTATTTGCATATGCACACGATATATAATATGTTGTATCTACATAACTAAGCATGAAACAAAATCTCAATGAGTTCAAAGCCCGAATTTTGAAACAAACATGAATTGTTCTATCTTTCCCTCGCTAGGGAACCGTAGCCATTGCCACAGGCCTCATCCACCAATGAGCGTAAACGTAAAAAAAAATTTATAAAGACTGCAAATTTAGTGAGCATTTGATATTTTCCAATTTTGGTTAAAATTTATTTAGTCGATGGAAATGAAATTCTTTTAGTTTCACTCGTCCTAGTTTTACAGTCAATAGAAGTGCAGTGATGGGAAAATTATTGGTATGTTGGCTTAAAATTCGATCTTCAGTTAACAGATAACAAGGTTTAAGGAGAACGATCCAAATTAATTTTTTTGTTTGATGAGAAGATATTTTCAGTGCTTCAATTACCTTATGGTGTTTCATAGAATGGCTGAAAACCTTTCTCGCACAGCATTTTTAGGTATGAATACTTGCGAACAGGAATAAAAATACCTAAAAATGAAGATGTTGCCTTCAAAATGATTAGTGTAGGTTGAATGGCGAAAAAGTATTTTTTAAAGCTTAGTAGGGAATTCTAATTGATTTATTGATGTTGGCATAAGCTGAATAAAATCGCCATGTATACAAAGTTATTCGCCATAGAGCATTTCTGCAGATGTTGTACCAAAAATGTCTCTTATGGTAGTTCAAACCAAAAAAAATAGTTGGCAGCGAATGAATCGGCAACACGTTGTTTTATCATATTCAAGGCAGCTGTAAATGACTTGTGCTATAGCTTGATAAAACCATTCGATTGAAGATGATATAAAGTAGTGCGATTTCTTTGAATATTTGATAGATCTTAAGAAAAAGCTTGATCTCCTTGATCAGAGATGATGTATGCTGGAATGACGAAACTAACAATCCAACCAACAAAAAGGGCTCTGGTTATGGTGTCAGCTTCGATTCAGAGGTTGAAATGAGTTCTGACCAATGACTGTATCTGTTGATAATGGTGAAATAATATCGATAATTTTTATATTGGTAAAAGACCAATAATATCATATCGACACAAATTTTATTCAAGCGCTGACTGACCAAAAGAAAGCTCTGATTAGGACTTAATGTGGCAAATAACTTTGCTTTTTTGCCATTAAAGACACTTCACGTCTGTCTTCGCACTTCAGGCCAAATCTATATTTTCGTTATTAACTTCATTATAGAATGGTTTCTTGGATGAAACACGTGATTTGTTTCAAATACTATTTCTAATAATGGCTTTGAGACATAAGGGAATATTTTTCTGCGAAGAATCAAAATAAATGATAGAATTTGAGCCAATTACTCTAAATTCAGATAATATTAATAATGAACTTTGGTTTTTTTTTAGAAATCATTGTAATACATCTTACCTTTGTGCTAAGAACAGATAAACTATTTAATTTTGATAATGCATCTGCGACTATATTTTCTGATTCAGAAATATGTTAAATGTCAGTAGGAAATTCAGCGATGAAATTTAATGGTGTGAAACCTGCTCGGGATTAGGATTTAAAACAAATATTAAAAGTTTATTTTCAGTACAGACTGTAAATAGTCAGTATTCTACAAGGCAATGGAAATGTTTCACAGCAGCAAAAACAGCGAAGAAATCACTCTCTTTGGTACTATAGATACTGCGTAAGGTTTAAGTTTTACTAATGAAAAGAAACTTATTGGTTGTGAGAGGAAACATTATTTTCAGTCAAAAGCGCAAACATTTATTTTTTGCACTCACATGATAAGGCGCACTTATGGGTAATTTCGCCAAAATTGGTATGATACCAAATACACATTATTTTGAGATTTAAACGTGAATAAGATTGTCGTCGGCGATATCTGGATGGGAAATGACTTCTACTAAGTGAATTTTGAGATTTTAAAAATATTAATTTTCTGATTGTTTAGATAATCTAGTTTATTCTGTAGACTCCAATTGATCGATGGTTGTGTATTTGAAACATCCTGAGTTTTCCCAGTGATATGAATATCTGTCGTATTGAATGATTTAATATTTCTGCCTGTTACTTGAGCCAAATTATCAAGTGTGCTTACTGATCAAAGATTTCTCATGCGTCGTGGCAAGGGATTTAATAATGTCTTCTGATATTGATTTGCATGCCAAGCTTTAGGCTTTCATAGGCGCGGAAACGTTCAGTTCAAAGACAAAGTTTTTAAATCAAGTTTTATCTGAATCCGATTGATGTAACAGTAATGTAGCTTTTACTTCCTCATACTTATTGTCATGAATGGGATACTGGCAAAATTTCATCGGCAATATCTGAAATTAATTAATCTAATGCAGTAAATATGATGTAATACTTGGTTGCATGTCTTGAGTGATATTCGAATTAATAAATTGCAGCTTTAGCTACAGAAACCAAAGTCTATGTTTTGGAAAAAGTATGGGTGGCTTAACTGATATTGCGTCAAGAGGACTACTTTGAAATATGAACATGCATTCTTACATCTTTCAGTTGCAAAAGGAAACAGTAGCCGTTGCCACAACTATAACACGTTTAAATTTGAAGTCTGATTATATGATTTATATAAAACACCTTTACTTTAATAAGAAGTGGCTTTCTTTTTCCTAAAAGAAAAACAATTACGATAAAACTCTCTTTTATATGCCGTATAATCTTATTCGGACTATTTTGAGTTTAATGATATTTTGGCAAATTTTATCATTTTTAGGCAACCTTGCTTCTTATTATGTTAAAAAGATACTAACGATATTTCACGACATTCTGTTTTGGAATTTGTAGCCTATATGTGATTGCGTGACAACTTAAAGAACTTTTATAACTGCACTTTGATTAGAATTCTTGTGAGGATAATTCAAATTTATTTTCATTTTTTAAAAATAAATGTAGTTATGTTTTATAGTAATATTCAGATTCAACTTACTTGTTAAAAAATCAAAAACTATAATGTAGCAATTACATCAGCTTGGCGACATTTTTTAAACGCCAAATATTAAGAAATAAACAAGAATTATACGATATTAATTCTTTTTTAATTGAAAAAAAACAACATTAACCAAAATAAAACCAAGAAAATTTAGAGGAATATCGTAATCACGAGTAAATAGACAAAGATCACTAATCGAGTGTTTGTTTTCTTGCCAATATTTTTACTATAAAAATTAAGAGATATAATAAAAACTTATAAGAAATTTTTCGGTAAAAATATATTTAAGGGTGCCCCTTAGTGAGATTGGCGATTTTTGTTTGGCGCCAATCCTGTTCCCGCGGAACGCTGAGCAAACAGTAATGGCGGCCAAAACACAATGAAATTTCAAAAATAATGCAGAGAGCACATAAAACAGAAAAAATTGTACTCACTTTATTTTGCTGGAATATCCTCACTTTGAGGTACACAGAATTCTCTAAAAGCACCAACCGACATTGCTTAAATTTTATCCTGAGAAGAAAACCAATCAGAACCGTGAATGGATTTCAGAATAACGTTTACCATGAATAGAACAACATCGCCCAGCTTGGCGATAAACTTGGCGAGAATTCAAGGGGCACCCTTAAGTACAATTTAACCAATTTTTCAATTCCAAATTAATTACTTTGAGTTACTAATAACCCATTTTCATAATTTAAAAATGAATTAAAAACGAAATTAGAAACAAAAAGTTCTACTTTTACTCTACTTAGAGTTTTAAAGCTGAACTTTCAATTATTTAATTTAAAATAATCTCTCTCTCTCTCTCTCTCACACACACACACACACAGAGAGAGAGAGAGAGATTGATATAAACTTTGTTCAAATAGCTATTTGTATGAAAATGTTTTTTTTTTTAAATAATGAGCAGAAAAAGTTTTTTATATTTTAGTAAAAATCAGTGTAAAAAATTTTTTATTTATACCTTAAATAATTTTTAGAAGTTAATTGAAAATTGATTCAAAATAAAACCAATAGTAATTTCTTGAAAGTAAAATCATGTATCGCGAGTGTTGATTTTATTATACTGTTGAAAGTTATTTGACCAACTTGTGTTTTTAATAGAATAATTTACTATTTTATCAAAAATTTATTAAAAAAATTAAAGTGACTATTAATGAATAAATAAGAAAATGAAAATTTGGGTGCAAAGTAACCTTGTAATCAAAAATGGAAGAAAAATGAAAATGTTTGGAATCTTTGTAACAAGAAACTTTTTATTTAACTAAAAAAATTTTAAGGAATTTTTATAAATTATCACAAAAACTTAACTAATAGACATTTATAAGTGAAGAAGTCTTATTATTTATCGAGAACTTCCTTTGAAACTTGCATAAGACGTGTAAATTGCCGCTACTTACGTCAATAAAAAATTGACATCAGTAATTTGACTCTTGACCGATAATGAGTGTCAAGTTTTCCCCGATACGGCGTTATTGATCTTAGAGTAGTAGCCAAGTTACACCGAATGTTGGTAACGCCAAGACAGGACTAATATGAGGAGCCAAGTTTCAGCCGAAACATAATATAATAAGTTAAATCCAACTTGGCTAACTCTTTTACTTATTAAGGGTTTACTTACTAAGATTAAAATTGGAACTAATTTCATATCCTCCCTACATTGGTGACCATTGTGACTTTTTTTCATAATCAAGTTAAGCGCATGTTTTTTAAAGTGGGAATTTTCCCAAAATACAAAAAATACACATTTTATAAAGTTGTAAATCACATAATAGTATAAAAAATTTAAAAAATATTACTAGAAAATCAGTAAAATCTTTTTTTGTTGTGTGGGTTTGCCTTCTCTTCAAAACAAGCGGTAAAAAAGAGATAAGTAAATAACAATAATGGACGTACTTGATATGACGTCAAGAATTAACAAATATACATAAGAAAAATATATAATAAATAAAATAAAAAAGATATAAATAATATATAAATAAAAAGAAATTGGAAAAAAGAACAGTTTACGATGTTTGGTCGCTGGCGACAACACAACGGCAAATGTAGTATAAAAAATTCGAATTGAAAGTAAAACGATAATTTCAAATACTGTTGTTACTGAAAGGAACAATATATATGACGTAAATATGATGTAAAACACGAGAAAAACCAAATCTGGCAACAAAAATTCTGGAAAGTAGCAAAACTCAATTTAGCAACACTAATAATCAAAAAAACTCAAATTGTCAATACAATAATCAAAACAAAGGACGCTAGATTTGGAGAGAAATTACTTGGGAGGATATCAAATTAATAAAATTATAAATTATGAGTTTTTTTGGCGACGACGAAATGTTACCAAGATGATGTCATTGTGACATAATGCCACGCGAATATGTTGTAATTGTAACGTAATAAAATCGTTTTGAAAAACTTTACATATATAAATATTAAATTTAAACCTGATTAAAGAAAAGCGTGAATATATATTATTGAAATAAAATAAGATTTAAAAAATAATGAAACATTAAAACAGAAAGTGAAACATTAGAAAATACAAATATTTTCTTTATTCGTATTCTTTTCCGAAATTACTTCGGAAACGAATGCGAATAAGGAAAATATGGGAACTTCGATAAAGTAAATATCAGTTTTAAGAAAATCAGAATACGAATTCTAACGAAAATTCCAGAAGAATCCGAACACGAATAATAATGAAAAATAATGCAACATTCGGAAAAGAATAAATATAAATTATTAAGTACAAATAAATTTGTTAAATAGAATATCTTTAAGAAATTAAATACCAAAACAATAATTTTAAAAATGTATATACAAATTATATAGTATTTTATAGTAATATAAATTATAAGAATGCCAAACATAAACTAAAGAAAGAATGTGTCGACACAATTTTAAACATAAACTTTAAATTCAATTTAAATTTTTTTAGTAATGAAAAAGAGCAATACAACCTGGAAATTAAGTATCCAAAATGTCAAGCAAATTTTAAAACACACTAAAAAAAATCTTACGTAGTTAACTCGCAAAAGTTTCTAATAAAATGCTGAAATAGAACAAAATGTTCTAAATTTCGTCGCGATGACGTAAACACTAGGGTTGTTAAAATTGAATTTTCACCTTAATTCTTATTGGTCTTCATCTGTATGACGTAATAATAATCCGGTTATCAGATACAAATGAATACCTGCCAAAAAATTGCCAATCTCAGAATTTGGCGCATGGATTACACGGCACCTGTGCCAAAATTCCTGAAGCACATATATAAATGTTCTATTATTGTTTGTAACCGTTAAATTTTTTGTTTCCCAGTAATTGGTGGTAATTTCAAAAAGCTGCGTCATTGGTAAATTTATTTTTCTACTATTTTCAATAATAATATTTGGTTATCGTAAGAATTTGTTGTCTGTTTGAAATAAAAATTATTTTAAATCAAAACACTTTTTATTTTCATATTTATAGAAATATTGAATTTGTAATGTTTGTTATTTATTAAAAAAATATATAATCAGGATATTAAGCATAACTTTTATTATTTACAACTACAATAGTCAGTTACCAGTTCCTTAGGCCGTTTAAAAATGACTTTTCATACCAATCAACTCTCTAACAACGAGTACCAACTGTTGTCATATACCTTTAAAATAATTAAAAGTTATTGAATACAATATTTATATATTGATTACATTACATCCCTCCTTTTTGCTTTCAAATCTCTAATAATCCCTAAGGTACTAGGGAAATTTAACAACACATTTAATCTTATTTGATAGTAAATATATCTTGCGAATTCACACATACAATACATTTGATGAATTTTTAACCAGAGTAATCTTTTAAGTTACAAACTGAATTTTCACCATTGCTTAATGGAAAATCTAAGTCAACACAATTTGACTCAGAATCTCTCTCTTTTTAATTTCTGATAATTTTAATATTTTCTATTTCTCGTGATGACACGATCATTTGAGACTTGCACATTATAAGACCTTAGGTTTTTATTAACATAAATAAGAATTTCAGGTTCACAAGTTTTATTTTTAAAATTCCATATGCACACATTACCACTTACTTTTAAAGACTTATATTTTAGTGTTTCTATCAAAATAAGATTTTTGTTTTTCTTAAAGTTGCTTTAATAATTTTGGTACCTCTCGAAATATCTCCACATTTAATAATTTATTGCTAAAGGGTAATTTTATCCTTAATCACTTGCTATCATTAATTATGCAGGAGACAAATCTAACCAAGGAACGGGAGTATTTCGATACTCTAACAATCCCACAAAAGGAGGTTTGTTATCGTCTCATATGCTTTCTTAAAAATTGCTTTCATAATTCCAACAGCTTTCTCAACCATTCCATTGGATTGTGAATGATGTGGACAAATAAAGTGGCATTCTATACCCCATTTTTTTTAGAAATTTCATAAACTCAAAAATATTAAATGGATTATTATCACATATAATTATTTCCGGTACTCCAAATCTACCAAATATTATTTCTAAGGTTTTTATTATACTTTCCACTGTTTTAGTATTTATTTTTTCCACTTCAATTCATTTTGAGTAATAATCAATTACCAACAAATTGTTATTTCTGTAAAATATTATGTCGATAACAATCTGATATGGTCTACTCGATACATCATGATGCATTAATGGTTCTTCAGACTGAGCACTCCTAAATTTCTCACAAATACAACATTGTGCAGCTATACTTTCAATGTCTTTATGACCAGGCCAATAAAATATTTCCCTTTCCATGGTGACGATCATTAGTTAAACTTAACATTTCTTTACGCAATGATGCAGGAACTATTAATTTATTACTTAAAACTGTAAATCATCAATCATAAACAAATAATTTTGCAATTTATATTAATTTCAAAGCCTTTCAGCTATTTTCTTTTTATTTGGCCATCCTTCCTTACAGTAAATTAAAATAATTTTAAGCTCTTCATCAGTTTGTAATGCATTCTTAAACTGTTTGATTCTGCGTTCACACACTCATGGGTAAATGTGTTTTACAATAGAATGAACCATATTTAACATTGATGGGTCATCACTTACCTTATCTTTAATGTGATCTCTAGATAATGTATCTGATAAACACATCTGACAACCAGGTAAATATGTAACAGTATAATCATATTTTATAAATTTTAAAAGCATTTTCTCTAAATGAGTTGAAATTTTATTAATTGACTTTTAAACAATTATAATAAAGGTTTATTATCTGTTTGAATGAAGATCTTATGATCGTATGATAAATTATGTTATTTTTCAAATGCACAAAATTAATGGTAAAAATAGCTTCTCAATCTGAGCATATCTCTTTTCATTGTCAGTGAGGCTTATAGAAGCATATGAGATAGGATGGTTATCCTGCATTAAGAAAATACGTATTCCATCTTTAGAACTGTCACATTTTAGAACTTTTTCTTTTTTAGTATTAAATATTTTTAAAACAAGTGTTGAGCCTAAAAGTTCTTTAATATCTTTAAATGCTTTATCATGCTCATACGACCATTGAAATAATTCTCTCAAAGCAGCTGTTATAAATGCTACATTAGGCAAATATTTTGAAAGAAAATAAACTATACCCAAGAGTCTAAGAAGATCCTTTATATTTCTAGGCTGAGTTAATTCCTTAATAGCTCTTACATGATTTGAGCCAGCTTTTATAGCCTCTCTAGAAATTATTAATCCCATATATTTAATTTCATTTACTCTAAACTGAAATTTATCTGAATAAAATTTTACATCATTTAATTTTGCCCAGTTCATTACTTCAATTAATATTTATCATACTCTTCTTCACTAGTGCCAGCAATTATTATGTCATCAAAATATATTTTAACCCCTTTTATAACCCCAAAAATCTTTTGGGGTTATAAAAGGTTTTTCAAAAACATAACCAAAAAAATCCTTTGGTTATTTTTTGAAAAACTTCAGGTGCGGAAACAATTCCAAAAGGTAGACGATTGAACTTATATCTTCCAAAAGGAGTATAAAAAAACACAGTTCAGAACAATTTTCATCTAATGGGATTTGCCAAAATACTTCTCTTAAGCCTAGCACTGAAAAATATTGTTTACTTTCTAACCTACTAATTATGTCTTCCGAAGAAGGAATAATATGATGCTCTCGTTTAGTTGCTCTATTTAAATTTCTAGCGTCTAAGCATATTCTTAATTTACCATTTGGTTTTTCACCTATCACAAAACTACTCACCCAATCTATTTGTTAATTTACATGTGAAATAATTACCATTTTCTCAAGGTCTGATAATGTTAATTTTAACTCTTTATATAATGGTAATGGTACTCTCCGAGGAGAATTAATTACAGGCTTAGCATTTTCCTTTAAAACTATATGGTAGGGTTCACCAGGAAAGCGTGACCTTTAACATTGCAAAAACTTCATGATATTTACTCAATACATATTGTTTATCATGAACTTTTATTTCATCAATACGCTTTTCCTTCAGATTTCAATTTATGATTACCGTATGTTATTAACACCGTATTAGTATAGGAACTAAACTACACATTCTATATAGTTTACAATTATTATAAACAGATAAAGGCAAAATATTAACCTGTGTTTGTGTATCGAGTTTAAAATGTATGCCTTGATTACAAATAGTTATCGTTTTATGGCATAATGTTTCATTTGTTTCTTCAATTCCCACTACATCTATATCTTTATTTTTATTGGCCCTTTTTCTTCTGATGTTCGATATGCACTTAGAAACAAAATAATTCTTTTGCTTACAATTATTGAATATTTTATTGTAAGCCGGACACTCTCTTATGGCATAATGTCTTATACATCTACCACACTCAATTATTGCCAGTTTCTTGATGTCATTTCTCCAATGTTGGTTTGATTTCAAAGAATCTCTGTCAGCGAAGTATTTTTCTTAAATATAAAGTAATAATAATAACATAGGTAAATAAATACCTAAGTACATTTATTTATCCCAATTTAAATTCCATTATAAATGTATCTATGCATTTAAAAAGTGTTCAGAAAGCTCTTATTGCCTTATGAATTATTAGACTTCACAACACTTTAAGAATGGCTTTTGAATTTGGTTTTTCATTTTTTATTTAACATATGCAGCTATGTGTGTAGTATTTCTGCACCCCGTGTTTTATAATATCTTAATACAAATAATTTACATTTGGTTTATAAATGTACTTCAGTATTGCTTTTCATTTGAAATTTTGATTAGGGATTTTTTTTGGCAAAACATTATTTACGTGCTCAGATAATTGTTGGTAAATTACTTACAATATATTTTTGTAGAATAGATAATATTATTAATCTAGACAACAATTGTTGTAGTATATTATAAGCACCTTTAAATTTGAAACTTAAGTTTCACTATGCAGAGAACTGTATTTAAATCAAATGTTAGTATAGAAGAATGTAATTAGCTTTAATAATGATTAGTTTACTAAATTTTATCTGTATGATATTGTACTAAAATTCACACTGAATAAATAATCGGGATAAAGAAAATTAAAAATCTTTTATAACGCATTTTAATCATTAATAAGTTACAGTACATTTTAGATTTTTTATATTAACGACCATTTTTCAATTTTATTTTTTAAGAATTATGTGCAACGAAATAAAAAAGTGTTTAAGGTATTTAGATTAACTCTGAAACTATCCTTTAATTCAATGTTATTATATATGTATTAAATTATTCGCATGTTAAATTCCAGAAAAAATTCATTCAAAGATTAGGCTTGTTTGTCAACAATTTACTGTGTGTGAGTTTCACTGCACTTTAAAATGGGTGATATGGAAAAAATTGTAAGCAAAAATATTCAAGTTATGGCTTGTCTTCATCTTAAATTGTGTCTTGGAGAATACATGTGTTGAAAATCCAAGGACAAAGGCTTTTTATGCAAAAGTAAAAGTGCAAATCTGGAAACTACAACCCATATGCAAGTCGTATTAACTTGGCTATAATCACGGCATTATTTTTATTGCAGGAGATTATAAATAAAATAGCTCTTTCTTATAATAGTAGTCCTGTAGTTTTTAAAAATCCTTAATGAATTATTTACTGATGCACTCCATCCCCAGATAGTTTCTTAGTAATGCTTTAATAATGCAATCAAGTGTAGCATAATCATTGACATAAGTAAATTGAATAATATAAAGATAATTTCTAAATTAAATAGCAAATGAGAAATTTATTACTTATTTGTAAATGAGATTTAAAAATATTTCATTAAACGAAATAATATATACCTAAATTTAATAAAAAATTATCAAGACTATATAAACAGATAACAATCGGATAAAACAGCTTTAGATCAGTGTTTCTCAACTGAATTTACTCCAAGGACCTATAAAATATTTCGGCACGTTCGCGCGGACCGGTAATATTAATAATTTGATATATTATAATTATAATAGACTGGCAACGCTGGTGGTACGGCAATTTATGAAACGCGTTTAGGTACATATTTGACAGTTTGTTGTATTTTTCTTCAAAGATTACATTATTTTTTAAACTAGTAAACTATTATTATTGTAATGTAGATACTGTATCGGTGGTCGGCCTATAAAGCTGGATATTTCGCGGACCGGTAAATATTTCTTGCGGACCGGTACCGGTCCGCGGACCGGCGGTTGAGAAACACTGCTTTAGATGACATTTTGTACCAAAATTTCGATTCAAACATTTCGAAATCGGTTCCACCATGTGTGTTTGTATGTTCCCAGACTTATGGATTGGGATTCGCAGGCAGTAGACCACTTGCACCTGATGATTCAAAATTTTCGAATCTTATTCATAAAGAAAATAACTATTCACTGTAAAACGGTTACTAATATTTAAAAGTTCATTCGTGAATTATAATTTAAGCACACATATTAAATTTTAGAAATTCAGTTTCCAAAAATATATTGTTAAGAGAATTTTTTTTATTTTAATTTTATTTTAATTTATTTATTTTATTTTATTTTTTATTATATTTATATTATTATATATTATATAATACTTTATAATAAATTTATTTTAATTATTTTAATTTTAATTAAATAATTAAATAATAATTAAATTATTCCATAGACCGAGGTCGGTATGAAGATTAAAACCAACTGTAGAAGATTGAGTCAAAATGAAGTAAAGAATGATAAAATTTGAAATGTTAACTACGCAATTTGTAAACAATCCCTCCCAGTGAATCCAAAATACGGATTGTCATGAGTGTACAACACTTTGGTGGGTGATCACTAAATGTGTGCTTCATAATCAATATTTATCGACCATTATGAAAAACAATAAATAACAACTAAAATTATAAATTATTTATAAATTTTCTTTACTAATTCTTTATATGTGGATGAGTAAGTAATATATAAATATTTTCTGTCAAGCAGCATCATGTGAATTATTCCCAACTGGGGGTGCAAACCCATTTATGTAAATAATTTTTATTATCAATTGTATGGTAACCAACAAAACTTATTTTTGTATTTGGAAGATTGTATATATGGAAGAAAGTTGTCACTGTGATAATGTAATATGTACTAACAATGTGAATAGCTTATGCAACTTCACTTGCAAATTTCAAGATTATGTGAAAATTTTGTTATGCTTAACAGAAAGATTCTTGGTTAGAGGGTCAGCTCGTAGGGTAAGCAACTAGGCAGCAATGGTGAATCCATTTGGAAAAAATCAAGTATTATGAATCAAGTATTATGAAATATTTGGCTTAATTCCAGGTTTTTCCAAAAGAGGTACATGGCTGAGTAGGCTACACACCTCAAATCAAAACTAGATCGAAAACTATCTAAGTACTTTCTCTTGTACTTTCCTTGGGACTTGATTTCTCTTCATTTCTCCCGTTTGTCCTCAATTCTACTTAGGAACGTTTACATATCTAAATACTTGCTATAAATTTAAAGATCTGCAGAGTTCAGCTGAATAGAGGATTTCTTTCTTGTTTAACTTTCTGAAAATGCCCAAAAACATTACCTACTGGTAGTGAGAACGACGCCCTTACCGACCGAGACACCGCGGCCTCAACCACTGAGTATGATAAATTTATTGTTCAGAATATTTTGAAACTGTAAAGTAAGTTTTTAACTTGATTCTATTGCATGACTTTTATGCATTCATATACAAATATCAGAGCAATGTTACCCGGGAAAGTTTACAGATTTATCTATATCACAGATCATAAGTGAAGAAATTGACAAACCACAACCAAACAGATCTGGAAGGAGATAACAAAAAAGTAACATCTATCTTTTATTAAACAGTGCCCGAGATCAAATTTGGAACATTCTAATTCAAGAAGGAATAATCCTATTGCTGGGCCACTCATATTTATTATATTTTGATTCATCGAAATGAATAGAAAAACATGCTGTTGTAAGGGGGGATTTGCATATTCTTTACATGCTGTCTTCCAGAAAGAATTGTTAAAGTTAATACAATGTTTTAATATTTTACGACAGAACGATTCTGGCAAATTCCTAAGCATCCATTTTGACAGCGATGTATGAAAAAATAAAAACGTTGTTTTAGTCTTAGCTTTTTTACAATAGATAGGATCAATTCAGGACTTTCCAGTGGTATCACCGGACAATTATGATCTAATATTCTTTACTGAAATGTTTATCATTTTGATTTTATCCTAGTAGGGCACAATTGTTTGTGTACATATATAAATTCTTTATATTATTAAAATTTGACTTCAATTTTTTTTCAGATTTTCTGAAGAGAATTTCTTAGCTAAAACTAAACTTTACTGACTCGTGACGCCAAAAACCTATCAGGGACTCAAGCAAATGAAAAAAAGGAAAGAATTTAATATTTTGCAATCTGTAACAAACAAACTAAAGCAGTTTTATGTACATTTGTAAAGTGAATACAAATCCATTATCACTACCAATACGTTTTCCATTATCCTTATTGCACAATTAATGGAGTCTATATAAATGACCTTCCAGAATAAGTAACCCTAAAACATAGCAGCGTTTTAAGATTTCCACCAGAAAATGCAATTGCATTTATGAGGACAGCTCGTATTTTTAGTAACCTAAATTATTTGGAAAAGCTCAACGGAAAACATGTATAAATGAAATATTTTCGAATTTTTGATTCCAATCTTTTTGCATCCTAGATGAGGAATATCCTTTATACGTTCTTTTTATATTTTTAATTGTAATTAATTGACAAAGATTTTGCAGATAAAGTCTTGCAATGTATCATGTTAATCATTGTCACAGTTACTTTAAAGTCTATAATAAAATTCTTACATCTAATACGTCACCAAGCTGTATTTCTATTGGTGCAACGCCTCTTATATGTTTATTTTTTACAAAATCTTCCAAGGTGTCAACAAGGGGTCTCGATTTCCGAAACGTCATTGTGGAAACTAAGAGACTCTGAAAGCCGCTCATCACAAGAAACCCAACGCCCAAAATCCACAGCGTCAACAATACAGATAGAAATATGGACAACCGCTTCTTGCTTTTTCTGAGAAGTAATTTTTCCGATGGATCTGAAAAGAAAACAACAAAAAAATCATTAAATTTCGAAAAGCTTTTCATCAATAGTACTTCATTTTACTTCCATAGAAATTATTAACGGGCAAATTAATAAGAATAATTCAATAGCTTTCATTTTCTCAGATTAATTTCTCAATATCGATTCCTAAATAACCTGGTATAGTTATTCAGAAAGGCGTTTTTTAGCTTTTAGTGAGGTACATATTTTCTAATTCACGAATAAAAACAAATCAGACGGCTGTTTGAATTTGGAATCATTATACTCATAACATTTTTTCATTAAAAATGCTTTCTATTTGTATCATAAAAATAAATCTATATGGATAATATGTTTACAAGCCTCCATCTATATATTTCCATTTAATAATTATTAATATTTAATAATGAAAAGGTTCCAATAATCATAAGCACATAAATTGGCTTCCATCATATTTGCTTTAAAAAAGAAATCGTTAACTTTGAATTTATAAATGAAACTTCTGCTCGTATATACAAATAATTTTCTATTATAATTGTTTTTCAGTATACAGTTGCATTTCAGTTCAAAATGCATTGAAATATGTTAGGTAGACATTTTTTCTTCTCTTGAAAATGCGTAATAAATCTGTTTAATACAATGAGCAGCTTATTCCATTCTTTCCATTGAGCAATTGTTCTTGTTGTTTTTCCCAATCCTTCAGAGATCTAGCAGCAATTAGATTAGATCCGTGACACCATGAATCTAAGTGAAAGTGAATTGTAGACTTGCAGAACATCCGCCAAAGCGAACTACAAACAATCCAGGATGTGATCGGGGGAAGCTGGCTCCAAGTTGGCTTTTGTGCACAATGAGAGAACTTTGTTCCTAAATTCGAATGTCATGCTTTTCAGATGTCCACTAATATGTCTTGAGACAGTCGTTTGATTACATCTGTCACCCCTAAATTCTAATGCACCCTTTGGAGACTTCCTGCTGAACCAGGGATGAACGGGAGGGGTGAATCAGACTTGACTGTTTTCTTTTTTCTTTATAGAGAACATTTATTTATAGTTAGTGTGTAGTCTCTGTTGGGCAACTTGGAGCAATCTCTTTTAGTTAAGATAAATACAGCTTTGTTGCTTCTATTAAGCACAACATAATCAGGTTTGCATTTTTCATTTAAAAATATTACAAATCGTGTTTAAAGTGTAAGAATATTTTGAATTCAACATCCGCTTATAATGCAAATGGATGCTTTACTAGCTATATAGATGAAATCTACTTTCTGAATTTTATAAAATTTTAATTCCAAAGCTGTAAATAATATATAATTGTATAGATTTAGAAAAACTTTCCCTTATAATAAGAATTAACAGAACAAAAATCATATACAAATACGTTGATCCCTCGTTTTTCGCGGTTAATAGGAACCAGAACCTTCTGCGAAAGCTGAAAAATCGTGAAATAGGATTTGTCCCTAGGAAGTTTTATGTATAACTGTACACGGATGTTTTAAATATGTAAACAGTATTTATTCTTTATACACTTTAGACAAAAAATACAACAGTATACGTATTTACTTAAACGTATCAGAGCTAATTAATGAGGTTAATTACAAAATTTTATTCAGTAATAAACATTAATCAACACTACTTTCTGAAAGAAGCGAAGAGTCTTGTGTTGGTGGCGGAGGAGAGGCTCTCACTTGACTCGTAAAGGCGGGCTCACTCGGATACTTTTCTGCTGTAGGTGCTGATGGTAGAGCCTGGGGCTTTACCTTGGATAGAAACATGGTGATGAGTAGTTGTTATCTTTGTTTTTTTATTTTCCTTCAAAATTCCCTAGTACAAGGATTTAACCCCCACAACGCGATTGCTGAACTCGACAGCTTGAAGCATATTGTCCTCTTCCAGCAAGAATATTCTTTGTATACACATAATTTCTTCCTGCTTGAATTTATGGTCTCACTCTTCATGTCCTTTAATGCTTGCTAAATATTAGGCAAACATGAGGCAATGTCGTAACTGCACCAGTATGCTATCAAGGGGAACTTGTTATTGGCATCGTCAACTGCCGAGATGAGACTCTCCACCGTGAAGTGAGTGTAGAGTGAAAGGGTATGACAACTTGATCCATCGGGCTGAATTAGAGTTATAATGTTCGGGGACAGAAAATCTATCTGCTCACCGTCATATTGCAGATCCATTGCACGGCCTCCTGCACAGTCCATCAGTAGAAGGATCTTAAAGGGGAACCCCTTTTCACAGCGAGATACAGCTTCACCTGGGGAATGAAGCAATGGAGGAACAATTCAAGGGTCAGAGCTTTCGTTATCTACTCAGAACACGGGCAACTCCAACAAATAAATCCACTCGTACTTTCATTAGTCTATGAATCACCAAAAACAAATCTCGCATCTTTCTGAGAACCCATGGTATGTACTCTGATTCAACTCCTCTCTTTGTTTGACATGCAAGGTTCCTTCTCTTAAGCATCAACATGAAACAACGCTCCTTTCCGCAATGTAGATGCCCACAGAATTATAATTTTTTCATATTTAATTTTGATAAATATCTTGGAAAAAACCGCGAAGCACTGAAGCCTCAAAACATGAAACGCGAAGTGGCGAGGGAACACTGTAATATAAATATGTTAATCTTAAAAAATAGTATGTACTTTTATAACACACCTTTCTTTTATTTCTTGTTTTATGGAGTTAATGAACTAAATAATGACAAATGAAGCATTCACATATTTCTCATTATTGTACATGCATTGCATATAAATAGGAGTAACTACTATTGATTCTTTGCATAACGTCCTCAAGCTTCATTCGGAACCTTGTCTCCGTCATGTTAAGACGTACTCTCTCTCACAATCGTTGGATTACAGACGTTATCGACAATCTCCAAACCTTTACTGAAGCTATTTATCTCCTTAGTTATCCTAAAAAACAACTGTTTTCCCAGCTAAAAATCTGTTTTTATAAAAATTTAAGTGGTATTACGGAATTCGGAACATGGATGTGGATCAAGTTGTAGAAAACAGTGCTATCCAGCAAATCAAGCAGATGATCATTGACCGAGGTGCTGATGGTATTGAATCCCCGCCACGAGTCCTTGAGATTATAGATCAAGGATTTCAAGTCTTCAGATAAACTTTACAGTCTGCAAATTCAGGGGACTATGCTCTGTTTCTCAACTGGAAATCCCCTTTACTAGCAAAACTAATACTATTTTAGAGCAAGTTAAAACTAACGTTAATCCAGCTAATGTTGCTGGCTTTAAAAATAGTAAAAAAAGAGCTTTGAAGAAGCATTCTGAGGAATTTGTTAAGCCAAAATAAATAAATAATAATAAATAAAACCACGAAGGTAGTTACTGAGGTCCCCCAGGTGTCCCCCAGTAAAAGTTCAAAATTCTTTCGAGCAATTAAGTTCTACTAAGGAAGCGGAACAGCCGCAGGTAATCGACCCAAAATTGACTCAGGCCGAGGAGAAAATTCCCCCAGTTATGGCGAAAGCCATGCGATTTTTCTAAAAAAATTTGAAAAGGAAAATTAAATTTTGAAACCAAGGCGCGAATGGCTGGTGAAAACCAGAAAATATTTGTAAAAAATAGTGATGCTTACAGAGCACTAACCAATTACTTAAAAAAAATAAATAAAATTGAAAATAAAATTCAAAAAACGAAACCGTTTGTTACATGAGATCTCCCATTAATAATAAATGTGAGGAAATAGCTGAAGACTTAGTTAAACTAGACCATAAAACCACTTGAGTCATATTAATGACCAACTTCAAAAACGGGAAATCGTTCTCCCTCTTTTTAATTCACATATTGTCGTCACCAGATGACGCTTCGTAATGTGGAAGAGCTATGTCATCTCTCTGGCATTAAGTTGGAGCACTACAAAGGACCCAAGCTGGTCATTCAGGGCTTCAATTGCCAAAGATTTAACCACACGGCTAATATGTTTCATATGGCATCGAGATGTGTTAAAAGTGCGGGAACGCACAACAAAAGAGAATGCCCATTTGAGAAGATAGAATAACCACAGAGTTGTAACTTTAAGGATACTATCGACTAGCTATAGGAGATGCACTGCATTTCCTAAACCAAAGCTCGCTAAAACTCCTTTTAACTCCAAAAAAACGGCAGATATTAGTAACAAAACAATAAGATCAAGTTATGTTACACCAGAGCGAATATACGCCCAAGCAACGACCTCCCCTCCCCCACCCGATCTGAAGAACCAACTCAGCACGCTTCTTGAAATGCTCACGAATTAAATGATTTAATGCAACTAATTAATGAATATAAGCAAAATTTTAAATGTATACCCCTAAGGGATCTACTTAAAGAATTAAGAAGAATCCCATCTGCGATGGATAAATTATTTAAACTATGTTGTTTCATTCTTTTAAACTCAAATATTTTTCATACTTCTTAAAATAGTATAATTTATTCTAAATTAAACTTAAATTCCTATTAAGAACCATGTGATTTAAATTTTATATTAAGCCCCTCCCACCTTGTAAATATTAACCAATGATATGCCAGTCAGATCCAGTTATAGTCGTTTCTCCATTCAACGCTACAGACGATGGTTGAGGAACCATGTGCCAGGTACATTGGAAAGAACTACCAGCCGGCAACGACTCTTCGAACTTCAAGTATGCTTTGAAGCTTAACATCAAACGAACCCAATCAAAAGAAGTGTCAAATGAATCAGCGAGTAGACAGACGCTAAAACGACCAAATCAGAAATCGTATAATATATACAGCTTCAAGGCATTTACATTAAGAAATACCTCTCTCTCTCTTTCAGCATGTGATCAGGATAATACAATTCAATCGTGTATTACTGGTGATGAATTTCTGACTGTCAAAAAACGATGAAGTTATTATTGGGACAGAGTTGAGATGTACATTATAAAAATAATAAATATTAATGACATGTTAAAATCCATTAAAACAGTTCATTATAGTTCAGTTATGCATGGCATCTGTAGTGTCTGTTCTGTAGAATTAAACAAACTCGAACTCGAAATAATTTTTTAAATATAAAAATTAGTAATTAATAGAATAGTATATTAAAATTATAACTAATAATAATTTGATTATATCTCTTCATGGCAAACAGAGCAAACACCCAAGAAGAGCTAGCTGAACCTCCTCGTTCGCTGGTCAAAGACAATCTCTCCTCGCCGGAGCGGACACACTCTTCTCCTCTCTCCCCATGACTACAGCGCCATCACGTGAAGAGAATGATGAGTATCCCAACACTACACTCCTCCCGCAAGTTTTGGGTTTATGTTCCACATAAACACATAACTGAGTTAAATATGGTAGGATACAAAAGAATAACACAAACAATAATATTTTAACTATTAAAGGAAAAGTTGTTTGCAAAGGAATTACTTAAAATTCACTAGAATGCACGGAATAATCAATATTGACAATATGTATATAAAAATGTATAAAGTAATAAAATAAATCTATTTACTAAATATATTAATTGAAATTGATGTAAAGAAACAATATACCAATACAATTAATGTAAATAAACCATATACCAGTACAATTAATCGAATAATATACCAATTCAATCATTATAAGCAAACAATATACCAAATATAAAAAGAAACAAACAAAATAAAATACTTTCAGTGAAATATGCTTACAGATACAGAGTTTTTCCAGTAAATACTAAAGCCAGTTTTATGTGGAAAAAGTCTAGATAAAGTATCTGCATAAGGGGGTGCATCTTAGCTCCTGCATAATGTTTGATCGTTATATTTTATCTCTGAAGAGCAAACACCTATCTCTGAAGACAATGTGATTGAGATGCACATTTGGTCAAGTATGGCAAGGGATTGTGATCAGTATAAAAATTAGTTAGTGAACCAAAAATTAATGATTCAAACCTTTTTAACGACCACACTATTGCATGAGCCTCACGTTCAATTGTACCGATTCAGAATATTTAGGAATGTACTCACGATAGAAGTTACAAAATCCTAACGCACTTTTAAGATCCTTTTTAGTTGTTGGTCTTTCAGTTGCTGCATAACTTACACCTTTTCTGGATCAGGTTGATGTTCACCAGACCCAATAATATTGTCCTAGAAACTTGATACGAGGCTAGACAAAATCATACTTGTTTGTATTGACAATAAAGTTGAGCTCCTTCAGTTTTCTCAAAATAATATTTAAATGCAATAAATGTTCTTCTAAATTGTTGGAAAATATAGCTATATCATCAATGTAAGCACCTGAAAATTCCTTAAAGGTAGATAACGCTTTGAAATGTAACGGCGGCATTTTTCAATCCAAATGGCATGACTTTGAAACGATACTGAGATCTATGGGTTTTGAATGAGGGGAAATTAAGACTTGCTTCCTCTAATAGAATAGTTCAGAAACTCTTCAGTAGATCCAACGTAGAAATAATATTAGCCTTTCCAATACAATGAATTAGTTGCATTGAAAACTTTCATAGGAAAATCATCCGTTTTTATCTCAGCATTATGAGATATGTAATCGATACACTTTCTTATTCCTCCGTCCGTTTTGTTTACACAGACCACCGGATGTGCTATTTCAGCACAGCTCTCCTCTATGAGATCTAATTCCAATAGTTCCTCAATCTGGTCATCTATTTGGGATTTAAAAGCCTCTGGAATTTTGCAAACATAAGCTTTTTACGTTCTTTCCCTTCTTTTAATATGATCTTATGTTCCTCAACTTTGGTTATTCTTACATTTCCAATAAACAAAGTTTTATAATTACGTAATAAACCCAAAATATTTTCTCTGCCATCTCTAGATAAATGTTGAATGCGTACATTTTGCAAAGGATCTACGGTAATTTATTAGTAACTCTTGCAGAAGCATGAATTTCACCAAATTCTTCGTCGCCTTCAAAGATAATTCCCACAGCATTGACTCTTGGTTAATATTTTCTGATCTTGTTTACATGGCAATGTCTAATATTTCCATCTGGGTGCTTAACTTTATAGGAGTGAGGTCGGCAGTCTTCAACTACTTCACCAGGACTTGTCCATTATGCATGCAATTTGTTAGAAGTGTCCGGAATCAATAAATAAACCTGATCACCCACATTAAATTCCTTAGGAACAGTCCGGCGATTGAAGTAGTCGGTGTAGGCTTCTTTCCCAGCAGCTCTCAATGACGTTTGTTCGGCTGCTCTTTCAAAATTTATCTTCTGATCTTGTAAATAATTGACAGCAGATTTACTCATATTTAATGGAATAGGGATTTCACCAGTCGCAAACTTGATTTCAAAACACTTAAAGGTCTTCTTGCTTCTCTACCGTACAAAAGCTTGAAGGGAGAAACGCCAGTAATGCAATTCGATTCTACTCTATATGCAAAGAGTAAATAAGGAATATATTTATCCCAATTGTTCGGATCTGATCGTATGACATTATGAAGAGAGTTTTTCAGAACTTTATTATATCTTACAATCAATCCATTTCTGGCAGCATATGCTGGTACTGAAAATCTGAAAGAACATCCTAAGCGATTAATATATTATTGTGTTAATTAAAAAGTAAAATTAGTCCCTTGATCACTAGCAACAACACTTGGTATACCAGTCCTCATAAAAATTTCCAATAGCGCACCACAGGTTGCTTTTGCTGTTAGAGAACGTAAAGGAATAGCCTCTGGCCACCTCGAATGCTGTTCCATCAATACTAAAATATATTTGCGTTTACGCTCAGACGATGGTTCAATTGGACCTATAATATCCTTTTTCACAGCATCAAACGGCAGGTCTGGTCTAAGCACTAGAGAAATAGGAATTTTATTGAAAGATTTCTCAGGAGACCGTAATTGGCATTCTTTAGATGATTTGAAGAAATTTAAAATATCATTTGACATATCCGGCCAGTAAAAGCTGTATCTAATTCTTGCTTTTGTTTTCTTTAATCTTATATGACTTCCGAAAACAAAGGTATCCATTACTCCAAATCCATAACTTTCTGATGGCGAAATTTCGGTAAAATTAAATTATTTAGTTTCACCATAAACTTTTTCTTTATGAAATAAAAGACCGTGTAATTCAAAATATATACCCTTGCCAGAAAAAGACCTCCCTTCATCCAAAGAGTCTCATTTTTGTTGTTCTTTTTAAATTACTATGATTGTCTTAATTTGCAATTTCTTTCGGCTTCCAGTACTTTTATATCATGAGAAACAACCGGATCCGTGGCGTCATTTGAACAGAGCACCTCACCCATATTTTCTGCGCATGATGATTCACACACACACAGCAGCCTCATTATGATATTCAACTTGTGACGCCAAAACTGAGCAGACTTTTTGTTTTCTTCTAGCATTACATTTTCCATTAAATATTAAACTTTCGTTAGTATTATACATTGCCCTTGGATTTTATTTGTAACAGCCACAATTATTTCGATAGGTTTCGAAAACATTTTATTATTTTCTGTTTTCAACGCCACTTGAAAGCTCATTAATTCAGCTCCTATCTTCTCTCCAAAAACACTGATTAAAATAACTCCTCCCTTTTCTGTTTTTTTGATTTTGGAATAAAGTCATTATTTATGACTGGAAGTTACCATCCAGAATCTACGAAAGCTTTTACTAGGGTATTATCCATGTAAATATCCACATACTGAAGAGGAAAAATTTCAATTTCCGTTCTTTTTTCTTTTAATATTGGGTTGTTCGGAAAGTAATTTTTTTGTCGTTGTTGTGGCAATGAAACACAGTTTTCGTATAATAATTAAATACTTCATTAAATTATATATTGACCGTTCTGGTCCAACACTTTTTGCCATCTTTCTGGTAGCAGCATAATTCCACGCTCATAAAATTTTTGCTCTTTGCTGGCAAAAATCTGATCGAGGTGGTTATTGACCTCCTCATTTGAGGTGAAGGTTTTACCGTCTAAAAAATTTTGGAGTGACCGGAACAAATAATATTCTGATAATGCCAGATCTGGAGAAAATGATGGGTGTGGCTTAGGATCCCATTCAAGCTGTAAAAGCTTTTGGCGAGTGACCAAACTTGTGTGAGGTCTCGCGTTGTCTTGGTGATTAGTTCGGGCCTTTTCTGTTGAAGTGCATCATTCAGTTTGTCCAGCAGATGACAGTAGACTTCCCAGTTAATCGTTGTGTTATCCGGTAAAAGCTCAAAAGAAAAAAGATTCCTTTAAAATCCCACCAAACAGAGAGCATCACCTCTTTTTGGTGAATATCGGCTTTGGAAATGGCTTCAGCAGGTTCATCTTTTTTGCTCCATGACCTCTTGCGTTTGACGTTGCTGTATACAACCCATTTTTCGACCCCAATGATGTTGCGCTTCAAAAACGGATTATTTTCGTGACGTTTGAGAAGCGAATCGCAGACGTCAATGCGGCGACACAAATTTCTCTCCGAGAGAACATGGGGAATCCATACATGGTGCTTCGAGGATAATACCAGACCTTTCAAGTGGTCATAAACTGTTATTCACCGGTTCGCATCAACTAATGACTTTATCACGTTTTTATCATTTTCAACCGGCCTTCCCGAACGTGGTGCATCTTCGACATCAAAATTGCTGGATCGAAATTTAGCGAACCAGTTCTGGCACTGGCGTACTGTCAACACACCTTCTCCGTATACATCGATCTATTTCTGGCTTGAACAACATTTTTACCTTTTCTGTAGTAAAACAGTAAGATATGTAGAAAATGCTGCTTATCACCCTCCATATTTAAAAGGGCACCAACCAAAAACTACTGCGTAGAATTAATTGGAATTTTTCACACACAAGCCTTGCTATATGAGCTCTCAAAGCATATAATAACTATACGGCTTAAGTGTGAAGTTGAATGCAAAAAAATACAATTAAATCCTCTGTCGGAAATTATTTTCCGAGCAACCCAATAATTGGGAGAGAATTTCTGCTGTCAGAACATCGTTTTTCTTATTATTTACTTTAAATCTTTTTGGGCATTCTCTCGGAAAATGTGAATGTCCACAAATATTCTTTTTCAAAAATTTTCTTTTTTTGGAAAATCTTTAAATTTTTGTTGTCTAACATATGGAGGAATATGTTTTGATTCTTATGAATATTTTTGTTCTTCTTGTTCGTTATTATTATTATCTATTGAACTATTCTTTGCGGGAAAATTTTTTCGGTTTGATATTAGTATGCATTCTGACATTTTCATAATCATCCAACTTACTTGTTATTTCTTCCGAAGTTTTAAAATGTGACCAAAAAAACTTCAATAAAATATTCTTTAATTTCTAAGGGAACATTGCGTTTCATTTGATTAGTTATCATTTGGTCACATAATTTCACAATTTTGGTATTTAAAGTTCACCGATCCATTCGAAGAAATAAATTTTCGGTTCATAAGCAAAATCTGGCCAGTTTATTTCTGGTTTCTTATGATGCTTCGTGAAGAACTGTCAAAATTTTACCGGAGTCATTTTATATCTTTTAAGAACAAAATTTTTTCTATATCGTAATCCTCGATGACTTCTTCATCTTCTCTTGCTAAACTTTGTAAAACGTTATACGGCAATATTCCGATTAAATGCGCAAATCAAAGTTCTTTTTTATTTTTAATTCTTGTAGCTTGTCTTTCGAAGAGAACAAGATACAAACTTATATCGTTTGTTTTGGGATCAAACTTCTGTGAAATTTTATTCAAATATAATTTCGTTTTGAAATGGAAATCAGTACCAGTATTTCGTAAGTTATCTTCTCTCGTTCGTTCATTTCCCATTAAACTTAGTTTTTGAAGCTCAAACTCCATTTCTTGTTTTCGTTTTTCCGCTTCCATCTTCCATTTCTGTTCTTCCATTTCTTGTCTTCGTTTTTCGATTTCCATATTCCATTTTATATCTTCCATTTCTTGCAATCTTTTTCGCTCTTCCCTTTCGTCATTCCTTTTTCGTCCTTCAATCAACGAATTTAAAGATTCTTTAATGAAATCTTCGTCGTGTTTTCACTTTTTGTTATCAATTTTTTTTGTTCGTTAAGTTTTAGATTAGCGGCATTCTCAATGCCTACTTCCACAACAATAGTTGGTACATCTTCTTCCTTTCCTTTTGTAAGAAAAGGCATTGTAATTACTTTCAAAACCCAAACAGTGAAATAAGCAAAATCACAGTTCCGTTTCGATTAATGTCAGGAGCGACAGCTCGTAATCCAGTCGGATGTGACAGTGTAGTGTCTATGTTCTGTAGAATTAAACAAACTCTAACAAATACAAACATTTATTTAAAAATTAAAAATAGCAATTAGTTGTATAGTATATTAAAGTTATAATTAATAGTAATTTGATTATCGCCCAACATTGCCAACACAACAAACACAAAAGGTGAGTCAGCTGAGCCTCCTCGTTGGATGGTCCAAAAATAATCTCCTTTCCTGAGCGAACTCCCTCCCCTCTCCCCATGACTACAGCGCCATCATGTGAAGAGAATGAAGAGTATCCTAAAACTACAGCATTGTTTATTAAATAAGTGATATTTAGCAATTCTCTAAATATTAATAATTTAATCATCGTCTTAGACGGGAAATGATTCTCAAGCATGTAATGTGAACACTATTAGAGCTAAAATGAATCTTCTCAGATGAATGCGAACATTTATTATTTATGAATTTCGTGATGTTTTAGAGAATGTAAGTTTTTATATTAAAACATGCAAAGCCACTATGTTTGCTGGTTAACTATTAAAAAAATTACCTCTGGTTTCAATAAATATATTCAGCAAGTATTCATATAATAAACTGAATTTCATGAATTAAAATTTAATTTTAAGATTTAATTTATAATATATATATATATTAAATGAACAAAAGCTTAAAAAAAACTAGCTCAGATATCAATAAATGATATTCAGAAAAGACTATAAATCATGTACAATGTATTAAAATTATTTTATTTCTGAAGTTTATGAGATTTATGAAACAAAATTTTCTTACTTAAATTATAAATATTTTTTTAAGAAATCTGAAATACCAAGTTCAAATACATATTTAGTGCATAAAACGTTATAAAATGAACTGAAATAAAAAAAAGAAAATTCTGATCTCGATAAAATCTAGTAAGTTTTTATATAATAAATTAGTACATTTTTATGTATAAGTATTATAATTAATGAGATGCAAGGAATTAAAATGTTTTTATTTCTGAAATTAGAGAATCATGGAACAAAATTTATGTATTTAAATAATAAATACAATAGACTATCGCTTTTGCGAACCTGTAATTTATGAGCATTTGCGTTTTTCAGAACCAATGGCTAATCCCTACCCTGATACCATATATGTAATAATAATTTTAGCTCCCATTTATGAACAAAAATTTTGAAAAATCTTTTTCTGTTAACTTTTGTTTCTCACAAATCATTTCTTTATTTTTTCTTCTTTTTTTGTGTTATTTTTTCGATTTTTATTTGAGTTCTTTCTTATATATATCAACTGAAAAATTTATTCATTTTTGTATATTAAAATTCTATGCGCAGTCATGAAGTTTCTTTACTTTGGCTGAGAAAAATTAGAGGAATGAACATTCCTATTGATGGTGATGCTATTAATGAGAAATCCAACTCTTGGATAAGAGTATGAACATAACAGATATCAAAGCATCAGACGGTTCGTTCCAAAAATTTAAAACCAGATATTTAAAAAATTTAAAACGAAAACAGAAAATTATGAGGTGAAAATGGAACAGTGAATAAAATTTCATAAATTCAGTGGAAAAATTGAACGTTGTGATCGCTAATTTCCGAGTACGACTCGACGGACGTTTTCAACCCGGATGAGACAGGTTTGCTTTTAAGATCTTACCCGAAAGAACAGCTAATTTATTTTTAATAGGGTTAAATTTAATGATCGTAAAAAAGCAAAGAATCTGTTTTAAATAGAGGCCAACGTAAATGGAACGGAAAACCTACCTCTACTTTTCATAGAAAAATAACTATTAAAAAATAATTATTTCAAAAATGTTCAGAATTTAATAGCTGCATATCATGCTAACATTAAAGCTTGGATGAATAGGAGCATTTATAATAATTGGCTGAGAGTTAGATCGAAATTTTTTTGAATTATATATTTATTAATTTTGATCGAATTATATATATACATAAATAATTACCGGAGAATTGTAAAGTTCTTCTAATTGTGAATAATTGTGCTGCCCATGTTGAATTCCCAGATTTTCAATCGATCCATGTCCCGCGTTTCTCGCTCTTACTGAAACTTTTATCTTATAGCCCATAGATGACTGTATGACAAATGGTTTCAAGAGTAAGTATCGTAGGGTAATTTCGCAAAGAATCATTATAAAATTGGAGCAGCTTTATGAATTTGAATTTCTAAGAGCATTGCATTTCTCAATCAATGCTTGGAATGATCCTGACCGAACGACAACATCGAGAGCATTTAAACATGCCTGTTTTATTTTAGGAATCACCATAGCTGAAGAAAGGCAAGGTAAATTTAATTTATGACATGAGTGAAGATGAATCATTCAAGCAGTCTTTACAGATTTCTCAGCTTTGAATATCTGCGGAGACTCTAGAATCGCAGTTTTTCAAGACGATATATCATCGGTCAAAGCGTTGTTGATCAAAGAAAATGCTCTCTAAACTGGTGCTGATGTCCCAGTAAGCTGTAGTCACACTCAATAACCTTCACACATCAGCCTTCAGTATGAGGCAGCTCAGTGATTATCCTTGAAGTAATCAAACAGCATGATCCATTTTTCTTCACCTGAAAAATCACATCTCTGATAGTTTCTTCTTTCTTCCACTGTTCTTGCTTTGACTGTAAATATTCTTCAGCAAGCAAATTTTCGTCAAACAATTGATCATTGTTTATTTTCATACAAGGTAGATTAAGAAGACTACTATTAATGATTTCAGAAATTGCAGTATTTTCCAGTCGATAATGTTTATTTTGGTCAGAATGACCCCTGAAATCATTGTTGTGCATTTTTAAAATTAGTCTCCTATAAGTGCAAGTATGCAAAGCTTCTTCCATTGAAAAATTCAAATTCTTCTTTCACACTCTTACGGATTTGCTCATCGAGATTCCTGTAGATGTTCTTTTCTCTTCTATGCTTTTTTTATAGTACAAAAATAAATGACAAATGAATTTAAGTAATCCTCCACAATTATTTATTTTTATAATTTTTTGGTCAATTATCAAATCAAATTTAATTTCTACCTGCTCATGAAGTAAACCGGACGGGACATCGGGATATTCTCTCTAAACGGGGAATGACCTGGTCAAACTGAGAGACGTCTGGCAAGTATATTCATGCAAAAAGCTCGGACAAAGAATCTTTTGAAGCCTGAAATTTCTTTCGAGGAATTTTTAAATAAATACTCACAAGTGATGTGTGCGGATTTAATATCGGATGATGAAATTATTGAGAATATAATGAAATGAAAGAAAACAAAAATTAGTTTTAAGACATGAAACAAGAAATTGATGTAATGTAAAGACCGTCTTCAAAATAAGCAGCTGAATGGGTAATAGGACAAAGGTATTTTTTTGAAGGAAAAAAAATTCTTTTACAGAGAAAAATGAAATGTATTTTTTAAATAGAAATTGTTAAATAAACACTACTTAAATTTTCATCAATAAAATGACAATAAGTATATTTTTTAAAACATAGAGCTTCTTTTGCATGTGTTTCTCATAGTGTATTCTAATAAATATTATCATGATAGTTTTATAATAATAAAGAAAAGGTAGTTTGCAAAAAAATTAGATCTTAATAATCTAACACAATAATTAACATAGCGAGCGTAATTTTGAGCTTACTTTGCCGTAGCATATGTGACAGCAGAACCCAGCAGTACTGAGAAAAAACATTTATCCAAGAAAATTTGGCTGAATTCCAAAGTATTCCATAAATAAGTGTTGATGACATTGCTATGGCGAATGCCGTTGCTAAGTTGCTCATCCAGACCTAATGTTAAAGAAACACATTAGAAAATCAGAGTGTATTGTGTGTTCTAAATTGTATGTCTTCAATGCTCTTCTCATTTAATTTGTTTTATATATTTAAACAAACATTCAATTTCCAATATTCCTAAAAATTTAATCTGGAGCAAATTAACCATACATAAAAAAAAATTTTAAGACTTCGAGAAATGTTTCGCATTCAGGAAAACTAAAAATATTATAAAACTCAAAGAAATATGACTATTTAGCAATATTAGATAAAACAAATGAAATTTGAATGGAAGCAAATTTCAAATTCCATTTCCTCCAAAACAAAAGTGCTAATTTCCAGTGTGAAACGATTTAGAGAAATAACTGATGACTTATGCAGAGATAATATTTAATCTCGAACCAAATCGATCTTAAAAATTAAGCCTAGTCTGATATTTTAAACAAGAAATTCATAAATAAATGTTATCATGATGGAAATACACATAAATATTCTTATCATCAAATAATAATTACGAAATTTTAAACAATTTTAATATTTGGAATTTTCATTCTTTTAAAAATTCTTCAATTAGTATTTTTTAATCAAAAAATTATTTCAGAATTTTGAACTTTACTCATAAACAAAATACCAGTAATAAATAAAGAAATATAGTTGTACAAGTAATAAATAAAAAATTATTTAACTTAAAAATTAGGAAAGGTCAGTGCTTAGGTAGGGGAATGGAAGTAAGTGAGGGAAGCTTAACCCTATCTAATAAAGTTAAAAGTGAATGAAAAAGTTTAAGTTATAACAATTAAAATAAAGAGATGTCTCCTATTTTAATGAAAGATATTAATTTCGTTTAATGAAATTTTAATGAAAGATAATAAGTCTCCTATTTTAATGAAAGACTAAATTCCTTAGAAAGTGGAAAAAAGTGGAACTTTTGATTTTATTAAATAAATATCAAGACTGTTTTGCTTTAAACATAAGCAAACTAACTGTACGTATTTATGCAAAATGGACATTAAAGAAATAGATGGCAGCCAGCAAATTTTTAAAAAACCGTATAAAACCAATTCTGAAGAGAGGAAACATAAAAGAAATTGTATCCGAATGAAAGAGGTATGGAATAGTTTCAGATACACACAAGATCTCTTTATTGTAGACCTGCATTATTTGTTAAGAAAAAGACAGGGGAACAGCGATTAGTGTTAGATTACAGAAAATTAAACTCTGAGGCGGTCAAGGAAAAATTTCCATTACCAAAATTGATAACATTTTAGAATGTCTAGGAGAAAGCCACTTTTATACTACTTTGGATTTAGCTTGTGGTTATTTACAGTTACCATTGACTGAAAAAGCCAAACTGAAAACTGCCATCATAACTCCAAAAGATACAGGTCAATTCGAGCGAATGATCTTTAAATTGGCGAATGATCCATTAGAATTCCAAAGACTCATAAATCTTGTTCTAAATTCATTGTTCAAAAAAAAGTACTCTGTTTCTTTGATGATAAATTGATTCAAGCTAAAACATGAACGGAAAAGATACATAACCTTACTGAAGTATTTTAATGCTCAAGGAAAGCTAATTTAATTTTAAAACTACAAAAATGTGAAATTTGAAAATTACAGACTGAATTTCTTGGTTTCATACTTAGTAGAAATGTTTTGAAACCTGCACCACCTAAAGTAGCAGCTATTGAAAAATTTCCTGTTCCGAAAAATACGCACAGCATCCAAAGATTTTTATGACTTACTAGTTTCTTTAAAAGATTTGTTCTTAAGTATTCTCTCAAGGCAGCAACACTGTCTGAACTTAAGAAAATATATGCAAAATTTATTTGGTAAAAAGAGTGAAGTGAGACATTCGAGGAACTTAAAAGTAGTTTTATTAAAGCACCAATTCTCGATGATTATGATCTCAAAGTAAAACTGTGATGCAAGTTCGATTGGATTGGCCGGAATATTGTTTTAAAAAGATAGTAAAAGGAATTGGAGGATGGTTTAATTCGTTAGAAAGAAAACTACGGAAACTTAACAAAAGTACCATTCGAATAAATTAGAGTTGTTGCCAATTATTTGAACATTAGTAAGGTTAACGTAGTTTCTGATAAGAATAAAGTTTACAATAGTTACAAACTATCAAGTAAGAATGTATCTAAACCATAGGATCCCAAAGTGGACCAGGTGGACCCTCAGGGGTCCATAGGAGTCCACACGGGGGTCCATATAGATGTGAAACGAAAACAGGGGTTCACAAGTTGTGGCCCACGAAAAACTTTCTGGTTTTCATAATAAAGAGCAAACATTTTGGCTTGGTTTAATTATCAACGTAGGAAGGTAGTATCATTCAATAGATAGGTACACAGTAATATTCGAGATTCAGTTCAAACACAGAATTGAATAGAACAATAGATAATAGTACAAGAGTGTACACCACATATCAAAACTCGCAAAGTGCCGCCCGTGAGCCTTCTCCTTAAAAGTAAGACTATTTTTATTGTTGATTTACATTTCAGAGTTCATTGTTGATTGTTTGTAATAATAAATGTTTGGAATTTTGCATAACCACAGGTATTATTTTAATAAATGGGACACAAGGAAAGGTGCTACTTTTTTTCCTTCTTAACAGCCCCAATTTAGGGTGATATTTTTTAGAAGTTTTGGGAATACCGTAGAAATGCAGCAGCAGGGGTCTACCGAAAATAGTAAAACTTTGAAAGTGGTCCACGAGAAAAAAAGGTTTGGGAACCAATGATCTAAACGCTAAGAAGTCATCAAATCCTCAGATGGCAAAATGGCTTAACACCATGCAAGAATACGATTTTGCTATCCAGCATAGATCAGGTGAAAAAAGGGAAGACGTAGATGCACTAAGCAGAGCCGCTGTTAAAGATCCAGAAGATACTTTGCACAATATTATTGAGAGAAAATTTGAAGTTTGTGTTACATTGACTACAGAAGAAAGTTGTTTTAATGATACAAAATTCAAACATGAAAATACGTATGCATTACATTTCTCATCTATTTGAAGAGTTTTGTACCACAAATGGAATTAAGCATACTTTGAACTCTACAAAGCATCCTGAAAGAAACGGAGTGTTCGGAAGATGACATGGAACTCTATTGGCTACAATTTCTACAAGTATGGAAGATCCAAAACACAAAGATTGGAACTTGAAAATTAAAGATGCCGAACGAAATTTAAATAATGCATTTAATAAAACAACCAGTTAGACTCTATTTCAAGTGCTAAATTGTTACTGACCTAGATTTTATGATGGATTAATAAGCAAATTTGCAGCTGATGAAGCCAAAGAACGTAAGGATATTGGAGAAGTAAGAAAAGAAGCAATTCAAAATATAGAAACTAAGCAGAAAAAGACGAAATCATATTTTGATCAAAAAAGATGTAACGCAATCAACTACGTAAAAGGGGAAATAGTGTGGTCATGAAGAAAACATCCCAAGCAACAGGTCAACCGTAGAAAACTCAGCTAAAATACAGGGGACTATTAATAATTACTCAAGTATTACCAGGTGCCACTTACAGAGTGACTCAGTTACAAGAAAAGGAAACTAAACACTATTTTCCAGACACACCATCCATGTAAATCAACTAATACCTTGGAGAATTTACCCAGACACAAGTGATTCTAGTGTTATTGAAATTGAACTTTAAACTTAACGAACTTTTATTTAATTCAACGTTTTTCGTACTAAATTAAACTTTAAAAAAATCAGAACTTTTTATAATATTTTATATTGAATATAGTGTATAATTTTCATTATGTACCAATTATTTCTTTTCTTTTTATAAGTAGGTTAGCAAAAGTAAAATTAGTATAATTTCTAAAATTTTGTTAAATTTGATGGTTAAAAACTAGTAAGTATGTCTACTGAAGAATTATTAAGATTTGTAAGTATGTTTGTTTTTATTTTGTGATATTTTGAAATTTCAGTAGGTATCATTTTTAGTTAATTATTATCTAGTAGTATTGTCTGTATTAATCAGGAGATTGATCGGTCAGTTTGGCCGAATGTGAACATTAGGCTTAATAATACTTAAAAAATAATGAGTGACCACTAGATGGCAGTAGTTAATATGATTTTAAGAGATATGTAATTGAGCAAAGAAAGTGATTAAGGAGTTCACACTAAAAGATGTCTGTATAATAATCTTAATTGTAAATAAATCTTTAAATATTAGTTAATTCAAGAGCTTTTTCTTTCCCCACCTAAGCTACTTGTCATCTGATAAACAAAAAAATGGAATAGCAAATAATATATATATATATGTGTGTGTGACCGGAAGCGGTGCAGAGGAGAGCTATATCCAGCGCCGTTGTTTTCTCCTAACTCTTCCACCAATAAGAAGTCGGATGGAACATAACGTAACAGCACGCTAAGCTTTGGCCAAGCGGGACCTCGCCGTTTAGAGCGAAAAGGAGATAGGAGAAAAAAAAAAAAGAACACATTGATAGAAGACGATTATTAAAGATGTCTAATAGTTATTTTCTCAATTTTGTTAATTTCATATTTAAATTCATTTGTAATTAATTTTTCTATTTGTCACTGTTAACCCCTTAACCGTCTGGGGTTCAGTAAAGAAATTGCTTCATTTTTGCTTCGCGATGGCAACATAGTTTTGGCTTTCACTGCAATGCAAGTTTTTCCGCCTTTAGAACCTGTCAAGAATACAAAAGCCTCTAACTCTTGATGAGGCTTATTTCCGATTTACCCTGGATCACTTCACAATAATCACATTCTAATCACTTACAGCGGGAAAGACCATCAATCGTTGTCAGCTGAAGAAACCCACGAGTGCTAGTAGTTTTCTTTATGAATGTTCTGCTTGAAAATTTCTTCAAGTCTCTATTAGAATTTTTTAATTACAATAAGTATAAATTTTGTTTTATTATTTTGAAAATTATTATCAATAAATTTAATTTACTTTTACGGAGTTTTTATATTTAAAATTCTTAAATTAAAAAATGTATATATATGATAGCTAACTCAATGAATATCATTATCATAATTTTAAAATGATATTTTGCATATATATATATATATATATATATATATATATATATATATATATTTTAATAACGGCGAAGGGCACTTGGGTGACAAACTCTTCGCCACAACAAGGCCGGAAACTGCTACTCATTTGTCGTTACCCAGCGGGCACCGGTGAACCAAGTCACGGAGGCGAGTAGCATTACCCGCGTCATACCACCACAGACCCGTTTATAGGGCGGGCCACATTCATACATCAACACACAAGAAAGGACAGAGAAACACAGAGAGATAGTAACATCCATGCCCGCACCGGCATTTGAACCCGGGACCCACAGCTCAAGAGTCAGGAACGCTAACCACTCAGCCATTGGTCAGCATATATATATATATATATATATATATATATATATATATATATATATATATATATATATATATATATATATATATATATATATATATATATATATATATATATACATTTCTTTTTATTAAAAATCAGAATTTTTTTAAAATTTCCCAAATAGTTAAAATTGTAATGATTTAAATAGCTGTTAAAACGCGTTAATTTGTAATTTAATTATTAATTGATTTTAATTATTGTCGCTACTTTTCACTATTTTTTAAAATCATCAAATAATTTTCAAAATTATGAAAAGAAACAGCTCTGTTGCTTTATACACAAATTGAAGAATTTCGACAAAATTTTAAAATTTTAATAGCTTAAAAAATAAAAAATTAACTTAATTGCTTAACAATAGACTTCAGAGTATATTGTAAACTATTCATTTCAGTTGAAATTTTGTAAATTTTTTATTTGAATATAAATTTTACATTAAGAATTTTTTAAAACATAATTTGAAGTCTATTGTTAGGGAATTAATTAAGCTTTTAATTTTTTTTACGTATTAAAATAACGTGTATTAAAATACATAGTAAATTCTTTGTTCAAAAATATTTCTGTTTCTAACTATGCAAGAAATATCTCTCGATATAAGATTCATGTTGTGATTAGTTATCTTTTATATTTCTTAAATTGTTTTGCACAAATAATAAAATGTTTTATCTCTTGCTAAAAATTTTTAGAAGGAGAATAAAAGCAAGAAAATCTTAATGCTATTATTTCAATAGTATTCTAATAATTGAATATTTAATATAAAACATGTCAATATAATATCTTTTCAAACATTCAAATTAGTCCTGCATTAAATATTTTTCCCTTCACTGAACTAAAACTGCTTTGCAATGCAAATCATTAACAGTGGCAAATTTAGCGAACTATTTTTTTTAAAAAAGTACTTTAGTGAAATAAGGATTTGATTTCCTTCTTCTTTTGATGGTTATAAAATAAAAATATTTAGTTCTCTCTCTCTCTCTCTAGTTTTCATTAGATGAAGCAAATATTTGTAAATAGTTTTTTTAAAGAAGTAAATATTCACAAAATTTATTTTTAAAAGTAAATTCATTAACCAGAAATGAATACTTTATCTAATTTCGACAGCATTAATTTTGCATTAAAGTTAACCCATTAGAAATACGTATCTTTATTATTTTACCACAAAGATTAAATTTATTTCTTATGTTAAAAAACATCTTATTGAAGGTTGAATTTTATTTAGAATTAAGTCACATTGAAGTTTGTTTTCATGTGTTTACACGAAAGGAATAAAAAAGTCATAACTTATAGTACTTATTTGAAATAATCTGTCTCAAGAATATAAACGTATAATCTTTAGTGCAATTGCAATTCTGTTAGATATTGAAGTATATAAAAAACAAAGCATAACACTTAAAATATATTCATTAAATTAGTAAATCAAAATATTTCTTTTACATGCTAAAGGAAATTTCCTATTTTCCGGAATTTGTAAGAAATATAAACTTTTATTCAATGATTTCAAACTATATTTACGAAATATTAGTTTAACATATCCTTAATTTTATAAAAAAATTACTAAAATAATTTTGAACCTCATAATTAAAGAATTAAACAGTTTAACATATTATCTGCTGTTTTCCTTATACGGAATAATGTTTGTGATCACTGAATTCAAACATTTTTTAAATAGTTAAATTGATCATTAGAGTTTATGGTGAAATCATATTATAATGTCTCTGAATTAGATATGCATTTCTTAAACAAATATTTAAGGGAATATTTCTCTTAATTTTTCCAAAACTCGGAATTCTTGATGTATTTTAATATCATTTGCCAGTCCTACACCAAAATGTGAATTTAGTGAAAATTTGAATCAAAATTAAAGTTTTCTTGCTAAAAATAATAGCTTCTTTGTAAAGTTATTGGCCTTAATCGTAACAAAATAATGTATTTTTATGTGGAATGAAGAGTAACGCTATTTCCATTCAAAAATTCGAAGATATTCATATAGTAGAATTTATTCCTCCAATTTTTGTAATTACTTTGTGATCTTAATATTTTAAACAATGGTTGAAACATGTGTATTGGAATTTTGAGTGGTGTGAAGCTATCAACATTATCAGGATTGATGGTTTGACAAGTTTGTGGAACTTGGGAATTTTCAAATTCCGTGGGAAACCGAAAAATTTAAATTGAAAACAAATGTAATATTGGTATGGTAGATGCACATTTCCAATCAATGTATCTTGTAAACATCTGTCTAATGATATATTCTATGTAAGCGTGTCAATAAATCGCCTTCAGCTGTTTAGAACAAATTATTGAAATGTCATACTTTCAACTTGCCTTTCTTGTTTGGGTATCTATCTATATATATAGGAGTGAGGTTTAATTTATAACTTCACTCTCAGAAGCTAAATTCTAGAAGTTAGTTGCATCTGGGAAAATATTACCGTTTTACAAACATTATGTCTGATTCAAGCAGTGAAGAAGAATTTTATTTTTACGATGAAGATTACTCTTCGGACACGGGATAGTGAATTTGATGATCTTTCTGGGGCTCGTAATTGGTACCCAGTTGACAGTTCAGCTGCGATAGTTCCACCAGCATTTCCATTTACAAATAAATAAAAAGTCAACATATCTATAGTGGATTCTTCAAATCCACTGGAGTATTTTCGCTATTTTTTTGATAACGAAATTTTAGAATTCATAATTTTAAAAACTAATGAATACGCTAAGTTATATATTGAAAGTAATAAACTAAGCCCAAGTTCTCGTTCAGCTCAGTGGGAAAATATAAATAAAGAAGAATTGCTGGTTAAGCATTAACATGGGTATTGTTCAAAAAACCCGAAGAAGAACATTTTACCATTTATTTGCAAATATTTTCATGTCACATGTATAAAATAAAATATTTGGAAGTGTCTTCAGTAAGGGTATGCATCATACTAATATTTAAGCATAATTTACATTTTATTATAAATGTATATGTATCTGATGAAATAATGCCATAAATATTAGTTTTCTATGGAGATAATTTCATTATTAAAAATTTAAATACAGTTAAATGTTAAAATTTATTTTAATATTTTAAAATTTAAAGTTTTACATTTTAAAATCAAGTGTGAGTGAATTTAGTTCATTTTAAAATATTATTTTTTTTCTTACATTCAACAAAAAATGATTTAAGCTTTAATATTTTATTTACATATTTTGTATAACTAAGATTTCCGGATATTGCCGTCATTCTTTCAGCTCTTTTTTCATTTTTCTGTAGCAACTATTACAGATTAACATATTAATTTTGCAATTTTTATGTATTATTATTTAGATATCTTTCAGCGTCTATGAATTCAATTATTTTTTTAAAGCAACATTTAATGAAAACAAATCTGTTCTGTGAGAATATGAGACATAAAATTTTATCATTGATGAAGTACGGGAACCTGTGTAAGGAATTCTTCCTTTAAAAAATTTAAATTTGTAACATTTTAATTAAATATATTAAATGGTTCATAGATAATTTAATGCTTCAAATGGTTCATAATAAAAACTAAAGTTAAATAGAAATGATGTAAGTTTTAATAACAGTAATTTTTCTTTATTTACGCTTCATTTATTGTTAGAAAAATTTAATTTAATCATATATGGAGACCTTAAATTTTTAAACGGTCATTTATATATATTTTAGTATTTTTCGATATATATATATTATTCACTATTCCATTTTTTGTTTTTGTTTATCAGATGACGAGTAGCTTAGGCGGGGAAGTAAGAAGTTCTTAAATATACTAATATTTAAAGATTTATTTACGATTAGGATTATTATTTAGATATCTTTTAGCGAGTTCCTTCAAACACTCTCTCACCTCAATTACATATACATATCTCTTAACATCATATTAATTACTACCACGGAATGGCCACTCATTATTTTTTAAGTATAATTATAGCTTTATGTTAATATTCGGCCAGACTGACCGATTAATCTCCTAATTCATACGAACAATACTACTAGATAATAATAAACTAAAAATAATACCTACTGAGAAATTTCAAAATAAAACAAAATAAAAATAAACATACTTACAAATCTTAATAATTCTTCTAACTTATTATTTTTACTTATTATTTTCTTAATAATTTATAATTTTTAATTTAATAACTTATCATTTTTTAACCATCCAATTTAATAAAATTTTAGAAATTATACTAATTTTATATTTTCTAACATATTTATAAAAAGAAAAGAAATCATTCATAATGAAAATTATACATTATATCCAATGGGAAATATTATAAGAAGTTCAGATTTTATTTTTTTTAAAGTGTAATTTTAAGAAAATTGTTGAATTAAATGAAAAAGTTGATTAAGTTCAAAGTTCAATTTCAGTAACACTGGAATCACTTGTGTCTCAACAAATTCTTCGGGGTTTAGTTGACTTACAGTGAGTCAAAGTTAAACTCGTACACTATGTCATTTTTCGTTCAATTTGAAATAATGAAAATTTTTGATGATTACGTTTCGTATGTTTTATTTAGGTAACAAGTAAACACACTTTATATTTATTTTACAAAAGTTACCTTTTGATTTAATCACTTTTTAAACAACGCTTCTTTATCTAGATGAATATTCGAAAAAGATAGCCAAAATAAAAATCGGACGCAGTGTAGTCCCTTAGTGAATGCGGAAAAGATAAATGAAGTCAGCATTTAAAATTTCGTGTCGCGTTGAAACAAGGCTTGGTCAGTCAGAAAGTAGTTATTTTCTTTGGATTTTCATCATGTAACGTCAACGTGGACAAACATCCTTAAGTGAACGAGAGCTGATTGTTCACCATTTCAAATTAGGTAAATCACTCTGTGAGATTGCCAAAATAGTCAACAGATGTCATTCTACAATTCAAAGTATTTATCGATACAATAATGGCCAAGAATTGCAGAACAAATCCAAAGTGAGCAAAGAAAAAATTTTTGATTCACATGATGAACAGTGGATCAATCGACAAGAAAAAATCCCACAACTAACGCTCCTAAATTAGCACTTGAAGCTAAAACATTTTTGAATAAGAGTCTTCAAACGAGACAATACCAAACATTTTAAGAAAAAACAATTTCACAGTAGGATTGCAAGAAAAAAACCCTATATAAGCAAACAAAATCGATTAAAAAAATTCTTTTGCCACACAAAGAGTACAAAAGAGAGACATTTACATTTTGGAATAAAGTAATTTTCGATGGAAATCCAAATTCGATTTGTTTTCTTTGAAAGGGAAGATAAAAGTATGTCAAAATTCCAATAAAATCTAAATTCTGCAAATACGAAAAAAAATCGTTCAGCATAGAGGAGGAAACGTGATGGTATGGGAGTGTATGTTTGCAGCATGTGTTGGCCGATTGGTGTTTATAGAATCTACTATGAATTAACATACCTACATCAATATGTTAAGGGATAATTTAAAACATAGTGCAGAACACAGCTTGGGATAGCAAACACTTTTCAGTTCTATTAGGATAATAACCCAGAGCATACTGCTCTCAATATTCGCTTGTGGATACTGTACAATTGTCCTAAAGTCATTAAAACTCCTCCATAATCACCAGACTTAAACGTGATAAAACATTTATGGCATCAATTAGAAGTTGCTGTCAGCAATCATCAAATTTCTAACAAAAATGACTTAAAAAATGCATTATTGGAAGAATGGAACAAAATAAGTAAATATTACTGTGATACTCTCGTTCGATCTATGTCAAAACGCTTATAACATATAATTATAAATAAGGGACGTTCAGCAAAGTACTGAAGTGAAGATATCTTGTATCTATATTTTTTAATATAAAGATTATGTACAGTGTACGAGTTTCATTTTGACCTGTTTTGTTTGAATAATCATCATAAAATTGATGTGTTGTTCAGATAATGTATAAATCTAAAATTTATTTTTGTGAAACAAAGAAGAGGTGTTTCACTGTGTACCAAAGTGAAAATATTGAATTTTTTTGTATATTACTTTATCTTAAAAATTAAACAAGAAATATCACAGAGTTTCACTTTGACTGACTGTACGTGGGCGGTGTTTGTGAAAAAGTGTCCCTTTGCCTTTTCTTGTAACTGAGTCACTCTGAAAGTGCCACTTGGTAATACTTGAGTAATTATCAATAGTCCCCTGTATTTTAGTTGAGTTTTCTACGGGTGACCTGTTGTTTGAGGTAATTTCTTCATGACCACACTATTTCCCTTTTTGGCTCTTAGATACATTATAACTTGATAGTTTGTAACGATTGTAAACTTTATTCCTATCGGAAACTGCTTTAACCTTTCTAATATACACACAATCAACATCAACTCTAATTTACTGGAATGGTTCATTTGTTCAGTTTCCGTAGTTTTTTTGCTAACGCATTAAACCATCCTCCAATTCCTTATACTATCTCTTTAAAGCAATATTCCAGCCAATCCAATTGAACTTGCGTAACAGTTTCACTTTAAGATCATAATGAGCGAGAATTGGTGCTTTAATAAAACTACTTTTAAGTTCCTCGAATGTCTTACTTGACTCTTTTTACCAAAGAAATTTTGCGTCTTTTTTCGGAAATTCAGACAGTGTTGCTGCCTTGAGAGAATACTTAAGAACAAATCTTCTAAAGAAACTAGTAAGTCATAAAAATCTTTGGATGCTGTGCGTATTTTTCGGAACAGGAAATTTTTCGATAGCTGCTACTTTAGGTGGTGCAGGTTTCAAAACATTTCTACTAAGTATGTAACCAAGAAATTCAGTCTGTAATCTTCAAAATTCACATTTTTGTAGTTTTAAAATTAAATTGGCTTTCCTTAAGCATTAAAATACTTCAGTTAGGTTCTGTATCATTTTCGTTCATGTTACAGATGGAATCAATATAATCAAAGAAACAGAGTACTTTTTTTTGGACAATGAATATAGAATAAGATTTATGAGTCTTTGGAATTCTAATGGATCATTCGCCAATTTAAAGATCATTCGCTTGAATTGACCTATATCTTTTTGAGTTATGATGGCAGTTTTCAGTTTGGCTTTTTCAGTCAATGGTAACTGTAAATAACCACTAGCTAAATCCAAAGTAGTATAAAAGTGGCTTCCTCCTAGACATTCTAAAATGTTATCAATTTTGGTAATGGAAATTTTTCCTTGACCGCCTCAGAGTTTAATTTTCTGTAATCTAACACTAATCGCTGTTCCCCTGTCTTTTACTTAACAAATAATGCAGGTCTACAATAAGGAGATCTTGTGTGTATCTGAAACTATTCCATACCTCTTCCATTCGGATACAATTTCTTTCATGTGTTTCCTCTCTTCAGAATTGGTTTTATACGGTTTTTGAAAAATCGGCTTGCTGCCATCTACTTCTTTAATGTCCATTTTGCATAAATTCGTGCAGCTTAATTTGCTTATGTTTAAAGCAAAACAGTCTTGATATTTATTTAATAAATTCAAAAGTTCCAATTTCTTATCACTTTCTAAGTATCTGTCGAAATTAATATCTTTCATTAAAATAGGAGACTTCTCTTTTATAATTGTTATAACTTCAACTTTTTCATTATCACTTTTACTTTATTAGATAGGGTTAAGCTTCCCTCACTTCCATTTCTCTACCTAAGCACTGACCTTTTCTAATTTTTAAATTAAATTCTTCTTTATTACTGGTGCAACTGTTTCATCGCTGACTACATCAAGAATAGAATCGAAATTCAGTTTTCCACTTTTGACTAAAATTGCCCCACTAATATTGAATCTGGGGTTTCTTCAATTTTCGCCCTAATTTAATTAATTGATTTACTTTCGATTTCTGTTTCATTTAATGTTTTTAATTTAACTGTATCTTCCTTTATATCTATTAGAATTTCTGAAAAAAACGTCGCATTTGAGTATCCAAATTTTAGATTATCCCAATAGACGTAAAAGCAATGTGTGTATGGTAAATCTAACCAAGTTCTACCTAAAATTAAATCGCATGGTTGGGAAATATCTTCGACAATTAATAAAGGAATAAATTTTCCAACTACATCATTAACACGAATATTTACTGCAGCTTTTCAAAGAGCCTTAGTTACAGGATTAATTTGATTTTCAATATCGAATAAATTACTGCTATATAGTGTCATATTCAGATTCATTTTTATTGCATTACTTTCTTTTAAAAGACAATGGTAACGTCCTGTACCAATTAATGCAATCACCTTATTTCCATAAATAATCATTTCTTAAGAATTCGGATTTAAGGCGCCAACGACACGCTTAAATCCGAATTGTTTTGACTAAAGGATAAATTATTCCACTCGAGCTTTTTATCTGTTTCAAATTTACTTCTTTTCTGAGAATGATCCTGCTTCTTTACATTTCTCACAGTAGTTAAAGTTTTCGGCGCCGGGCATTCACGAAATATATGACCATAATCATTACAATTAAAACACTTAAATTATCCCCTTTATTTCGAATATCCGATCTGACTAACTTTTTTTGACTAATACTTTTATTTTCACTAAACGGAATTGATTTCTTTTCTACCTGAAATTTATCATTAAGAGAATTGTAATTCGATGTGTTTCTTATTTTATAACTGTTAATAGATCGAACATTATCATAATTATCCAATTTATCTGTTTATTGGTATTAATTTTAGGGCATTCGTCCACAAAATGTTCCGTAGTTGTTGAATTTACTTGTTTTTTCAATTGTTCAATAATAATTAAATTTTTTGAACTATTAAAATCAAAAGTCTCGAGTCCCGTTATCCATTCTTCAAAATAGTTTTGTAATTCGAATGTATAATCCTTCCATGTACTTTCTGCATTTTTATATAAATAACAAGATTTAAAAATCTAAACTTATCAGCACTTAACGTATATCTCTTAAGCAATAATGATTTTACACTGTTATAATAATTTACATTATCTTTGTTTTCATGCACAATTTCATAGGGTAGCAGTCCCAATAACTGTGACACCCAATACTCTTCACTTTAACCGATACGTCGTGCCTGCCGTTTAAATAAAACTAAATGTAACGTTAAGCTCTGTAACGAAACTCAAAAAAGTTGAAGCAGGGCTGACATCTACCCGATGTCGTATTTCGCCAGATTAATTAATTATACTGAATAAAACTCAGAATGTGAAACGAAACTAACATTTAATAAAGCACACAGCACACTACGAGCTACATGGACAAAGGTTACAAGGTCTACTGAAGAGAAAAAGAATATCAACATATAACGTCAGCTCGCGCGGTATGCGCACAGCACATGATTGGTGGGTGAGGTGCTGCCATTTGCAACATCCTCCTCTCTTTTTGAGGAGCTGGATAACTACTCAAAAACATCAGTTACAGTCACTAGGTTCAATTTTTAGGTCTCCTTATAGCACGACCACACCTTGTAACTTGAGGTTGTGTGACCTCTAAAGACGGACTCTGCGATTTCACAGATTCAGTCTGTTGAATACTCTGCAGAGGCAAGCTCTCCAAGTCATCTCCACTGACTTCGAGCGGAAACACACGCTGAATTGGACGCAATATTGTAGAAGACTGAGTTTTTAATTTGATAGTTCTTACTTGTGTTCATCCTTACCCGGAATTAGCTCCAAACCCGGGCTAAAGGCCACTGAAGACGTTTTCTCACATCGTCACCAATCAAGACGATATCACCAGGATGAATGTTATACGACTGAGGATTTTGTCTTTGTTGTTGAATCAACAGACCCAAATATTCGTTCCTAAATCTCTTTGTCAGTGCCACGATCACTTTGGATCGAAATCTGAATCGCTTGTGGTAGTGGTTGGCATCTCGCATATCTAAATCTTTATCGCCGACAGTTGATCTGTCAATCGGAAACATTGCGGAAGTAATAGGCGTGATATCTTGCATGTCTTCGGATAGATATGTTAATGGACGGGAGTTACCAACTTTTTCGCATCGCATAAGATTGTCATTAACTCTTCATGCGTGAATATTGCTTTTCCCAAAGATCTTCGAAGAAGCTCCATCACTGTCCTCACAAGCCTCTCCCAGAAACCACCCATCTAGGCAGCTGTGGGGGGTATAAATTTCTACGCCATGCGTTGTATTTCTGAATAGTGGGAAACTTCGTTCCAATCGATGGTAGCTAATTCGTTATATGCTCCTCTAAAATTTGTGCCATTGTCTGAAAATATTACTCGAGGTCTTCCTCTTATAGTCACAAAACGACGAAAAGACAATAAAAAGGCGTCAGAAGCGACTGAAGACACCAATTCAAGATGGACAGTACGGAATAGGGCACAAGTATAGAGGACAATCCATACTTTACTACAACCTTTTATGCACAAGGGACCAGCCAAATCTATCCTTACCACTTCGAATACGGCGGCATCTTTTACTCGATCAGCAGGTAGGGAGACTGGATCAGTCATTGAAGATTTACTTTTAAATCGCCGGCATCTAACACAAGCATTCCATATTTTTCTGATAGTTTTCCTTCCACCTACTATCCAATATTTTTCACGAATTATGCTGAGAAGTAACTGGGTACCAACATGATATTTCTCAGTGTGAAAATGCTCTATAAGTCTTTGCGTAAAGATACAATTGTTAGGCAGTAGGATTGGCGATAGAAAGTGGGGAGCATCAAAATGCGTTCAGTAATTCGAGTCTTTACACGGAAGATATTGTTGTCATCTTTAAATACTCACAAGTTTGGTATTGACTTTTCATCTTGAAAACTTTGAGTTTCTACAGAATGAATTAGTCGGATCTCAGCACTCTCTATCTCCTCTAGGCTCAATTCCCACACTTTTCTTTGATTAACACTACTTCTTGCATTGTTAACAAATCGTCGAACCCAAGCCACTAATCTTATGATCGAATGAAATTTGGAAAATTTCTCAGTGTACCATGGTACCTTTTTCTCTGTCAAATTTAGATTACATAATCTAACTCTTTTCTTTTCTGAAGTGATTTCGGAAGTTTCACAATTATGTAATTCAGAGACGGGTCATGAGTCTGGAGACTCAACTAACCATGAAGACCCCATTCACCAGTGTGACTCAACCAAATAACTAGTTTAACACCCTCGAGAGATTAAATCAGCAGGATTAATTTTCCCTGGCACATGTCGCCATTCGCTATCAGGAAAAAGTGTTTTAACTTCTTTAATTCTATTCGAAACAAAAACTGACCATCCCCCTTTATTTCTCAACCAATATAAAGCAACCATGGAATCGCTCCAAAAATTGGTTTCAATTTCTGTAATGTTAAGTGCTTGCTGCACCCTAGTGTGCTAACCTGGCACCTATACAGCATACCATAATTTCTTACCTGGGGATAGTAATTTGCTTTAAGGAGGCCACTCTAGATTTTGCTCTGATAAGCACAACCTTTACACTTTGAGAAGTGTCTGTTCTCAGAAATATGCAAGTTGCATAGGCCTCTTTACAAGCATCAACAAACACGTGCATCTGAGTGGTATCATTGATTTCAAAATAACGCGGGATTTCTATGTCCGCCAGTCTACCCACTTTACTCCAACATTTAAGAAAGGGCTTCACAACACCATCTGGCAGAGGTGAATCCCATGATAATTTCAATTTCCAAGTATTCTGCAACAGTATCTTAGGAAGCAGAGTTGAAGAACATAAAATATCGAGTGGGTCAAAAAATTTTTGTATAGCGGCTAAAATAAACCTTTTTGTTATTACAATCTGATTTTTGATTTCCCACACAAATATTGCATTTTAAAACATCCCTGTCAAGATCCCTTAACATTCCTAAATATTTCGTCGTCCCCGTACCCTTAGATAGGTACTGACATTCAACATTACTCTCCCAATTTCGTAAATTAAAACAACTCCGAGGCAAAATTGCCCTAGCCTTCAAAATAAATTCTTCTTGCTGTCTAACATCATTCACTCCCGCGACACAGTTGTCAACATAAAACGAAAGTTTCATCCGCTATCTCAGAATCTTCATCTGGCGCATGTTCGAGCAAGTGTGAAAGTCCCGCAGCTAATATAAACAGGCTCGATGTTACACCAAAGAGCACTCGAGAATGTCGATACACGATTTACTCCTTTCCCGTGGGATAAAAGAACGTCAAACATCTCTGTGCTCAGGAGCTATCCGAAACTGGAGAAAAGCCTTTTCAATATCTCTAGAAATTCCAATAGGATAACTCCTAAACCTGTCAATTATATCCGGTATCTGCTCGATTAAATTTGGACCTTTGTGCAATAAATCATTTAATGAGCTCTTTCCAGTTTCCCGAGCCGAAACGTCGAAAACTGGCCGTATTTTTGTGGTGCTACTATCGGTTTTCACAACTGGTCAGTGTGGCAAAAATGAGAGGTTTCGTTTTCACACTCGATTTTTTTCTATTATTTGTAATTCCTACCATTCCTTAAATACAACTTTATAATCTTCCATAAGCCCATTCCGTTGTGCGCGTTCACACATCTGTGCATGTCGTTTCCAAGTCAAATCTTTATTGGAAGGCAACTCAACTGTATTTGCTTTAAAAGGCAAACAAAGTTCGTATCTGCCATCCGGCTTAATCTTCATACTCTTTTTAAACTCCTGTATCACTTTTAAATGCTCATTATTTTTGTTTAACCTCTGAACTGGGTCAAGAATCCCAATACTTTCCAGATCCATCAACTCAGTAATAGAAGAATTCGAAACATATAAAGAAATAACATTCAAAACAGTATCAGATATTGCATCACGTTTACTAAGCATTTCCTGTTTTCCCATCAGAATGAATTCTAACCGCGTCTCTAACAAAAACAAGCTCGAATCCAATTTGATAGGTTTATCCATAAACAAAAACCCTACGACATCAACTCCCAAAAGCAAATCTATCTCGTAATCAGGTGCCTCACTGTCTGAGAGAATAATCCCCTTTTCATTTAACTCATTCATAACAGCAAAACAGTTGATTTTTGGCAGATTGCCACAAATTCTCTCTTTGGAAAGAGCTTCAACATTTAGAGTGAATGAGTCATCCAACGAACTAATAACCAATTCGTAAGCATCATGTATCTGACTCGGCGTTTCTCTTCCGCCAAATAACATAGACTGCATTTTTACTTTGTTAGTTGATTTAATACCTAATTTTTCGATTGCATGCTTTGAGATGCAGAAATACTGATATCCGCTATCTAGTAACGTTTGACACGTTTCCACTCTGTCATTTGCACGTATTTTTACAATTAAAGTCATTAAGTAAACATTATGCTTAACACAACTATTGGATAATGAATTAGCTTCGATGAAGTCCAATTTACTACTTTCTTTAGAATGGTCACATTATAAATAATGGTGCGGCTTGGCACAATATAAACAAGAATTTTTTACTTTACATAATTTTAAAAAGTGCGTGGCAGAGAAACATGAAAAGCAGGCTCTATGTTCCAGCAAACATTTTTTCTTTTCATCTAAGGACATTTTTCTCGCTTCCAAACAGTCCCTGGAATGATGTTTCCCATTACAAAAACACAAAGTAAAATTCGCTAACCTGTGTTGCCTTTCGTGTTAGTGCTTACCAATGATGTTGCCGTTGGGTAATTATCTAATTTGTGCACTGCATCTTTCTTCTTAAAGTTAGAAGAAGCGAAACCAGTTTGAGTTAACTCGACCATCTCTTCTCCTTTTACTTCTTGCTTAAGAAAATTCATTAAATTCTCTAGTGAACGAATCTCAGCATCAGACGTTGGTCTCATGTTTCTGCTCCTTTCCCATGCTAGCAATATCTCTTCCGGCAAACAAGATTCCACTAAAGGACTAAGAAAATCACTATACTTTTCCTGCGTTCGCCTAGACTCTCTAGGGCCCGTATCTTCGCTTCTAACTCGTCATATGATGTCGGAAGATCTGCCTTGGAACGCGACCGCATTTTTCATAACCATGGTGAGTAGGTCTCTAACATAAACTTGCACTAAAAGATCCTCACTTCCGAATTTCTCATTAAGCTGGAATATCGCCTTGGAATAATTATCCGCCGTTGCAGGGAAACTCTCCACCACACGAGCTGCTTTTGATTTTGGCACTACGGCTTGCAGGAGGTACTGAAATTTATCCTCATTAGGGATACTTGCATCATGGTGGATTTTACTGAACTGACTCCAAAAGGTCAAATAGTCCTTAACATCACCGCTGAACTTCTTTAGCTCTATTTTGGGCAGTTTGAACTTTCTCTACTCAGAGCATTCTATTGCTTTCAGTTCTTTCAAAGATAGCCGATCAATTCGGGAGCATAGTTCGGAGAACTTATCTCTATATTCCTCGGCAGTCAGGAAATCCTTCTCGTGTTCTGTTTCGGAATCCTCTTCTTTCAGAATAAGGTCAGTAATATTTCCTTGGCATACTTCTAAGCGTGTAAATTTAGCGCTAATTTGCGATTCCAAAACCGAAAATCGATTGACATCCGGGCTCCCTTGGCAAAGTTCAGTCTCAATTTTATTCGCACAAGCAGTAAATGAGGTACGAAACGATTTTCGCTGTCTTTTTAGTTGCGTCACATCCATTTTCAGGCTCAAACTAATGAACTAGCTGCCGAAAAAGCCCCGCGTTGGGCGCCAGAAATTATGTAACGTTACGTTCTGTAACGAAACAACTCAAAAAAGTTGAAGCAGGGCTGACATCTACCCGATGTCGTATTTTGACAGATTAATTAATTATACCGAATAAAACTCAGAATGTGAAACGAAACTAACATTTAATGAAGCACACTGAACACTACGAATTACATGGACAAAGGTTACAAGGGGTCTACTGAAGAGAAAATGAATATAAACATATAACGTCAGCTCGTGCGGGATGCGCACGGCACATGATTGGTGGGTGAGGTGCTGCTATTCGCAACACTAAATAAAAATTTATATCCCCATCTTTGATTTTTTATTAGTGCATTAACTTTCGAAAATCTGTGTGAACATTTGTACTTTCATCGTTTCTACTTAAATTCGAAATATTTACATTTTGGACTCTATTTTCCATAAGTATACGTTTTTAGCCTTCCCCATAAAAGTCATACTTTAAAAATTATAATTCTTAATTACTTTATAAAAATACTTTAACAATAACGAAATTATTACTTTCACTTCGCCAAAAACGAAACTGTTTCTTTACAAACAAAATTACTTTTTGCAAACAAAAAAAGAAAATACCTTGTTTATCTTACTTTTATTGGAAAGATAACATTACTAAGTATTATCTTTCCACTTAGTCGATTCTTTATTCTGCATTTTTTTATAAATATTCAATCAATGAGGAAACATTAAAATATATATGAATAAGATAATTCAAATGATTTTAAGCCCTTTTATATGTAATGGTGAAAAATAATTTTATATGTATTTTAATGATAAAAAAAGCAACACACATGCAGTAATGGTTATCATTCCAAAAAAAAAAAAAAATGAAAATAAATAATATCCGAAATCAATGGAAATAGTCCTACAGATTATTACGAAATTGGGAAAATAGAATTTCTATTAGTAGAATGAAATGAGAAAATTTACATTTGAAGGCTGTATTTGGAATTATTTTTAAAGAAAAGTTACACCCTTAGAGATACTTGCTCAGCTAATTCTAGTTTTCCAAACTACTTGAGTAATAATTACTAATAAGTACTGCCCAATATTTTAATTTCTTTTGTACATTTCAATACAACTTAATTGTGGCTTATTTTATAAATTTAGACTAAACTCTAAAATCCGGAACATATTCCTTTCGTACTTAACAATATATTAAAAAACTCGGCTTTAAATGTGATTTCCATTTTGATTTTATAGAAATCTCCATGTTGTATATGTTATAGGGAACTGTATATTTAATAATGTCACTTACATTTGCATTTATCAATGAAAACAAATATAATATAAGAATGTTTACGTGCAATCCGCACTTTGTTCCGGAGCAGCATGTCCATCCAAATTTATGAGCATGAGCAAGATCCAAAACCAACTGAATAAAAGAAAATCATTTATTTTCTCTTTACGATGCCCTCTCTTGGCTATTTGCAAATCAGATAAAGCAAACATTTTATCTCTTATGATAAAATAACCAAACGATGTTATAATTGTAAAAGTTAATGATGAGACCTTAAAATTCGTTGCTAGGAAAAAATTAGTTTTCTTCATTAAATTAAGTTGAAAGTGCCAAAATACGCTTGTTGAGATAAACTTTAATTAAAAACTGAGGACAAAAAATATTGAATAAAGTATAACATTATTAAAATAGTGAATATTCAAGAAAGTATAGTCAAACGTCAATTTTTTGTAATCAACTTACTAACTGAATTGTTAAATTAATTACATATTCATATATGGACTTTTGCTGTGACGAATCAAATTTTTTTTCGTTACAATCCTTTCTCTAATACTACGCATTATGTTCCTATGTGACATACTGAGAGCAAAACTTATTGATTGCTTAATACATTTTCACAGCTCTTAATTCAATCTTGTTTATATTGTTTGAATACAACGTATATTAGTAATAAAAAAGAAAACGATAATATAATTGTACAAGTTAACTTACCCAAGTATCTAGCACTTGAAAATAGCGAAGTAGTCCAGGTTCTTGAATATTTTTACCGGATAAAACTGTGTAAGCTCCTACATAAATTGGATTCGTAAAATAAGCAAATTTTAAAATTTCTACATTTGGTATTACTGCATTCATAATCATATCTACTTCCTGAAAAGAAATTTTTTATTTTATGAATATTATTTCACAAATATCAAAAATCTATTTATATTACACGCATTTAGCAATGATAATTTAGAATTGCTTTCTGGTCGATATAATAATTTACGTATGACTTACATTTCTATAAAGCATGCCAAACATTCCAGTCCAAGAGTTATTCACGAAGGTTCCATAATGATCATCTGGCTCCCTGATGAGTGTGTAACTATTAAAATTAAAAAATAAGGAATAATTTTCTTAGTTAACCACAATACATTTTCAGAATATTTTCAAATTGCTCCCTTTGAAAATTGATAAAAATTATTTGGTTTTCGTTCCCTTTAAAGTTTTTATCTTAAAACTATTTCAGGACATCATTAATACCATTACTTTTAGAACATATTTTTATAAGATGAGTTCAAAAAATAATTTTACTGTTATTCTTACATTAAATAGTCAAAACATAAAGCTATTCATATATGTTAATTATGGAAAAAATATACATGTGTGAATAAAAATAGATACATAAAATATTAATAAAAGTTCTAAGCTCTTTCTTTGGCAGGAAGGCTGAACGCTTGGGTAAAAAACATGTAATTCAAGAAATGCTAGTAACATCCTAGATCAATGGAATGCTTACAAGCCTTGTAAAATTTAGAAACAACATACATTTTATTAGAAGTGGAAGTACGGGCTCCAAAATAAACAACTTTGTGAAAAATTACTGTAACACCCTCTTCAAGGATGATTTACTGGTATATTATATTACAAATTTATAAACATTATTTGTATTTGTCTTGAAATATCTTAGATTGGAAATACTCAAATTTCGGGAAAAATTTGTGCATTCTGCGTTAAAAGCATCATTTCTATCGACTTGCCGACCATTTGGCGACATTCTTTTCGACTTAGAGAGAAATAGATTTTTCTGTAAAAATCCATTACCGAAGCTCTAGGACCAATATCAAGCAAGATAGCCAAAATCAGCCAGAAACTTGTCTTAATTCTTAGGTTTCCATACCAAGTCAGGTATAAATACCTCCGCCCGGCACATTACAGTAAAGACGCTGAGTGAAGAAAACGCTGAGAGTGAAAACGTTAATTAGTGAAGACGATTTTGGTCTTGAATGCTAAATTATACACAGATGATGTTGTACAATATCTTTAACTTTAAGCGTGGGAAAATGACTCACCTGGTCTTAATGGCAGGACATCGTTTTGGAAAGTTTGCTTACAGCCCCAGTTGGGTAATGGGATATGGAAATTGGATTTTTTTTATCCATGCATGATTTTTGAGGTATGGTGGTTTCCATTTTCTTTCTTGCTACACGTAAACGTAAACATTGATTATGAAGTTTTCATAGAAGTAAAAATACGTTGAATATTCAAATGCAAGACAGCAGCCTTCATCTATTAGGTTATCCACTATACAATGTTAAAGTAATTTCTTCATGTAATGAACATTTTAAATATAAAAATAAAAAATTTAAAAGTTGGGGGAATCGTTGCATTTTATAATTCAAAGTGATTGATTTAACCTTTGCAGATAAAATTCAAACTTTAGAAATGCGAACTCACGCTGTACTAGATATAAAAATATTCAAAATTAAGTGAAAATTCATAATTATTTTATTTTGACGCTCATTTTTTAGGAAAATATTTATTTATATAACACAGTAGCTGCTCATAATCATTGTTTACATATAGGATTAACAAAAGAAGAATTTTTTTTAAAATTAGATGTAAATATAATGCGTTTTACAATAATGATTCTGTTCTATTCAGAACAGGTTTAAAGATGATAAATGCAGTATTCAGGAAAATATCCTTGCTTTGCTTTCAAATTGGTGCGCAGAAAATAGTATGACAGTGAGTCTTCAGTTAAACAATTCTTCAGTATTTCTCATTGGCTCATTAGGGACTCTTACCGGAAATAAATTACACTAGCACTAAGCTTTCCCATACAAATGAATTTCGTTATCTGGGAGTAACATTTGACCAACTGAATTGGAAGGCGCTCGTTGAATCTATCACGGATCGTTTTATAAAGAAAAAAACCCATTAAACCCAAACACAAAGAAAAAAGTGCCTTGCGGGTTCTCGTTGGGAATGTGTTAGACCAACGCAAAGCACTTCATACAAAACTTTTATATTACCTTTAATTACCTACTGCTGTGAGCCACTTATAACAGCAAGCGACCAAATTATAAAGAAGCTTGAAGTTCTACAAAACCAATGTCAGCGACGCATTACTTTGGCCATTAAAACGACACCTACCGATGCGTTGTTGCTTCTGACCAACACTGCACCAATAAAAGACACCATCGAAGAAAAGGCCCTAATCCTATATGAGAAATTACTAAGAACCGGAAACAGTTCTTGGTTCATTAATGGTCCCAGTTCTAGAAATTTAAAGACTCAAAATGGTTCTGTTCAGTGTGTTCATAAGAAAAGACAACTTTTAAATTTTCCAGTTAATGTACAGAAAATAATTAAACCAGTAAACCCTCTAAGTATCCTAGATTTTGAAGTAAACCTACAAGACAAGCTATTCAAAAATGACACTCCCCTAGATGTCTTGAGACAATATGCTTTGGAAACCATTGGTTTGAAGTACCCTGAAAAAGAGTAGCTACATGTCTTTACAGATGGTTCCTACTCTGATATCCAATTGTCAGCTGGTGCAGGTATATATTCAAAGCTGTTCATTTTCTATGCTCCTGAAGGTGTGTGCAGAACAGCATTTAATGGAAAGGTTGAGGCAGTCCGAATTGCCTTAAAACAGCTAGTAGCTTATGCTCTGATATTTTTGACTGAGTGGCTCTGTTCTCTGACTCACAGGCTGCAATTCAGGCCATAAGCTCAATCTCTCCTCATCAAGTGAAATTATCCATATCCACGAGCTCTTGGAAATTTTGACATTAGAAAAAAACATGTTGAGTTCCAGTGGGTACTTGGGCCATGTGGCATCCATAGAAACGAGCAGGCGGACTTCTTCGCAAAGAAGGTTGCAAGACTTCTCCAGCCAAGACACACACAGACTTCCTATTATACTACAAAGCTACACCTAAAACAAGTTCTTAAAAGAATTCAAGCTTCTAAACTACAAGAAAAAATAAAAGTCAAGATGTGAAAAGACGACCTTCTGAATATCCCTGATGGTCCACGCCGTGGAGTTGTGGCACAGTCTCGACTCCTGACGGGTCACGACTGTCTGTCTGAACACTTGCACCGCATTGGCATCTTAAATTCATCCAAACTGTCCGCTCTGCAACTTGGCAGAGCCCATGAGTAGGACCCACCTCCACCACTGTTCTGCACTGCATAGCAACTCTGAATCATTGCTTTATTGGCAAGCAAGAGAACTTTTGCGGCAATGACTGTGGTCATCTCGTTTACGTTTATGTACTGTATTCACCTGTCCTGTCTTCGTCTCATCTATTTTGTGATTTTTTTCATGTGTTTCATTTTGTGTTATTCATTGTGTTTGCCCTGCCATTAGAAATAAAAAAATATTCAAGAAAATAAAAGTAAATAATTGAATTACCAGCTCTGTACATACTTCTACAATTATTTCCCAGAAGTTTCTATGTGTGACATACATCTGCTTGATTCTGTCACTTACTTACATTCGGCATTCAGATCTATGCGTCCTACTAATATTCATACTCGAATAATTTAATAGGTATAGTATTCGCTTAAACGAATGAAAAAAACTTAGTATGAAGTTTTATTCAGAAATATAAAAAAAAATTAACTTTGTTCCTCTTGATTTGAAATGTGTGCTTAGAATTATAGAATAGAATGGTAAAGAGCAAGAAAATTTGATTGAAAATTAAATAATCACGCTATTTACCATATATTGAAAGTAGCTTTCTGCTGTAGCGTGTCTCTTCCCATAGGGTTGTAAAATATTGTGGGCGACACTTGGAAAAATAATATTTACTGAAACTTCTCTGTTTCCGTTTTATTTCTTAAAATGTTTATAACATAAATAATACAAAAATTCCCGGAAGCATACACAGATGAATCTTACTTGTAGCAAGTTTTGATCATTGACTTTACGAAACAAATAGAAAAAAAAAGAAATGGTATAAAAAATTATAAGATATTTATAAATTGATGAAAGTTTGACAATGTAGGATAAAAATTAAAAAAAAATTGTTATGGATATTATATGTTCATAAAGTGTTTATTATTTGTTCACACAATGAAATATTATTAAAAAATATAATAAATGCTTAAAACTATTTGATTTTCTTTGTATTAAAACATAAAATATTACAATTCATTTCATGAATTGCATTAAAATTTTTACATTATTAATTCCATTTAAAATGAGTGATTATCATCGTTCATTGTTTTAATTAAATGAAAAAAATAAAGGAACATTTTAAGCTTAATTTATTCAATCCAATTTAGATTTTTAAATCTTTTATAATAATCATAGTTTAGTAAATCAGAAAATGATTTTAAGATTTACTTTTATTTCAAAATATTTCGTTTGGAGAATTTTTATAATTGACTATCGCGTTTTCTGTACTAATTCTACCAAAGTTAGGAGAAATAAGTGCTGTACATTTTAAATCCTCATATGTTCTACCTGTTGCCAGAAAACGTAAAATCGCCATCAATCGTTCACAAGGTCATAAAGAACTCATGAATATGTTCCTTGTTATAATTAACTGTGTTACCTTATCCAACAAACTTTCTACAATTCTTCATCCATCTTAATATAATTTAAGAAATTCTTTAATTATATTGGCATAGATGAACAATTGTTAAATTAATAGAGAAGAATCGTTAAAAAATTCTTAAATCATATTAAGATGTATGAAAGAAATATACTCAGAAGATAAAAAATTCTTATCTTCTGAGTGAATATCTTTCATCAAATTAAAACATAAAAGATAATTTTGCTACATCAGCCATATTTCCCGCATCATTACAATCCAGAGCTACAGCCAACAATATTTTTGTGTTTAATTTACTCATGTTTAAGCTATGATAATATTTTTTTAAAAAAATATTTATGATAAATAAGAATAGTGTCAAATATATCATAAAATTGAAACTTAATAGTAGATATAACAAGCAGTCAAATGAGTGAAGCAATAAATACTAAGAAGACTTATAAGTACGACAAGTCGTAAAATTTACTAAATAACTCTTTTATTTAAAAAGTTTTTGGTGATTTTGTTTTTCAAATTACAAAGCGTACATTTTAAGCCAAAAGCAATAAACATCGAAAAAAAATGCACCTGTAAAAATAACTTCTATTCTGGCCAGCAGAATTCGTAACTCGCGTTTGCTTAATAACTTCCTACCCCTTTTAACAAATTCAAGCAAAGAAATGTATCGTGTGTGGTGGATTTTAAATTAGCATAATTGTAAAGAATACGTAGTAGATAGTAAATAAAACTTACTCGATAATCAAAAGTCAACATGAAGTCCATAATTTTTAATGAAATAACACTATTTGCTTAAGACGAAAATTATCATTTTAACCGGCAATATTTAGGAAATAATGATATTCTAACTGCGTGAAAGGTAAAAGAAAAAGGAAATAATGTATTTTCATGGCATTTGGAGGTAATTACTTTTCTATTCCCACCGTTGTATCGTATTTCGATTCCAAATTCCCCTTCATTAGATGGGGTGTTGCAAATACCCAGTGTAGAATGTTTACATGATATATTTATGTATGTTCATATTTGCATTTTAGAAAAGTGCTCAAATTATTTTTCCAGCAACTTGATAGTAATTTTTTCCATTATTACAAGATCACATTAAAAAATAAACAGTTAAATATTTACTTTTTTCAGAAAACAATCATGGAGAGTACTCGACATGTGACGTTTGTCACAGGATACGTACAGATTTCCGATAATCAAATTCCAGAAGTTTTCCAGTAGTAAAATCAAAAAAATTCCAGAAGGTATCGACATTTATTTTGAATATTTTTTATTTTATAAATTGTTTTTAACTACATATGCATATAATTATGAATATGCAACATTTTTAGCATATTCATAATTATATGCAATTCTATATAATCATTAGTATCTATAATATGATAATCCTACATTACTATAATTATAATCAATGCAATATTCATTATATTAAATAATGTGTAATTTTAGAAGTTCTTAAACATCTTCATTAGGTTCATATTTATTAATTCATTGACTGTGTTTCAAGATGAATATAGCAATATCTTTCAAGCTTCCAGAAATTATTAGATTGTACACCTTTTAAAAAATTAGCCATTTTAGTGAATACGAGTCATTTTACATCCATTGACATCTGGAGAAACTTATTTATTAATAATTTTATAAGCACTTCTCATTTACTTTTTCAATCAAAATATCTCCAGCTGAGAGACCTAAACAATCTGGCAAATACCTGTTTTAACAATATTATTATCCCAAAATCTTACCAGGCTATCCAATTGTTTTGTCTGAGATGATCGTTTAAACTTTCATCAAAGAAACGCACATAAATACTAGCATTCTTATCTTTTCCTTTGTATAAGTTGGAAAAAAAGGTGCAATTCCAAAAACTGTTAAATGAGCACACTTTTTCCCCCACCACAATTGAATAGCTTTGCTAAGCACTGTCTAGAAACATTACTTGAAAGAAAGAATTTATATTGCTACAAGAACTGTAGCTGAATTCTTGTTTAAAACTGTCCTATAATTTCAGCCTTTAAAAGTTCTTTTTAAGGAACAAAGGAAGCTAAATTTTCGGAACATGTTTTGGAGGATCAGCAGTTGTGAAAAAATACTTTAAATGAGTAGATATTTTGGCATATGCAGCCTTCTCTAATAAATACAAGAGTTTTATGCAATAATAACAAAATACTCTTATAAATACTTGTATATATCTGATTTGCCCATATTTAAAATACATACATAACGGTGCAGGTGAACTCCGGACTGTATTTTTAGGCTAACGGGTTTGGAATACTTGCCCATCACCAAGTCCCTCGTAATTTTGAATTACGGTCAGGTGACGAGGTCACACCTGAGCTGGCACTATCCTCTCCACATCCAAGCTACACCAGCGGATATTTAAAATACAGAATTTTTTCATGCAAAATAGATAGACAATGGTCATGTGTATTTTCTGAACCACACTAAGGCCAATCCTTATGTGGCTTTTCTCCCCAAGTTCACAGGTGATTGAAAAAACACTTTCCACCAGGCAATTAAATAACTTATTCCAGCCCTTATTTCCCTGATAAACAATAAAATTCATCGCGATTCAATGAAAGTATACGGACTTTCCATCAAGGAAGATATGAAAAGTATTTTTTAATTCAGAAATTTTATATCTAAATATTAATGTTCAGTAAATATTATAAAATATTTTTTTAAACAGAACAGAAAAAAGTAATAAAAAAATAGAATAAAAATCGCCAACTTGATTGGACCACATAACGATCTTCCTAGTTATTACTTCACTTCGCTTCACACACATAATTCTAAATACTACATCCAATCCTGATTGAACTGAATCCTGAAGCTATCATGGCTGTGAGTTGAATCTTTATTTTAGTAGTCAACAATTATGCCTACTATAACAATCTAATGTCGATGGTGCCGTCATCTAATAATAACATTACAAACTAAGACCCTATCTTGTTTTTGAACACAACTTCATTAAAAATTTTAAATTATAAAAAAAAACTAAAAAAAACCCAAAAAATTATAATACATTCTAATTAAAAATAAATGCATCAAAGTTTAAGTAAAAATTCCAGTTGTACGAACCCTGTTTAACTCAGCGAATGCATGTGAGTTCCGTAGTCAATTGAATACGCAAACAGCTAATAAACTGGGGTTAGTTTTCTAATTTTAGATGCAAATGAGGTTAAGCACAACAGGGAGGCATTTGTTGATTTTTCACATAGGATCCTTAAAAATAATTTTGAAATTTCGATGACCTATTTCTGTTCGAAGCACTTTGAAATTTCACGATAATGCAATTTAATAACATTACTTACATAAACTATTTCACCAAAAATTATAAAATAAGACATAACAGTTGGAATAAATAATGAATTTTCGACAAGCTTAAATAACAAATAAATTATTAATGACATTATTATACATTGCATCTAAATTTCCGAAAATCAACTTCTATAAATCAAAAAATAAAAGAAGACGCAACGAAGTTCCCGTGACACAGTTTTCCCAATTTTCACTTTAGATAGTTTCCTAGAGATTGACTAAAAAAATTAGTAAGAGAAGTTATAGATAGTCGTCTCAAAAATTTTGTCAAATGTTTTAGAGAAAAATTGAACGCGTGAGTAGTAATTCCTCACAAATACTTCTTGCTGCAGAGTACCGAATAATTGTAAGAATGTGTTGATAATGGGAACAGACTGAAGAATGTTGTTTTCCAAATGCGCTACGTTTGAGTTAATTAAAGGTAAACATCATTCTTTAAGAATCTCTATAACAAAATTTCTCTTGTGGAGTGTTACATCAGGAAAATAATGTGGAAAAGATGTTTGAGTATCAGTGAGTCAATGGAAGTTTGCTACAACTTATGTCTAATGCGAAAGTAAATTTAGGAACACTTTTCTATATAGAGACCGCAAGACTTAATTAATTTGTATTTGTTCCATTATGGTTACTTTCACTCCAGACTCATTTGACTGATACTTATGATTTAAATAAATTCTAAGTATATAAGTTAACACGTTCAAGTTGAACATCGAACTTATGGACTGTTAAAATGAAAAAAAGCATAGTGCTTCATGATTTAATTATCAGCTTTAGTATCTTCTAAATATTGGATACATCAGTTCTGAGATGTTAAACGTTGTTCATTCCCTTCCTTGTAACACAAGAATATGATGCACTACCTATGAAATATTCTACGACAAGGTTATATGCGATGGATGTTCAGATAACTTACAACAAACTCCGGCTAATGGGCTGTTCGTACGCTATGGTAAAAAGTCAAACGATGTTCGAAAAGATGGCCCAAAGACTGAATTCATAGGATACAGTAACATCATTAAAATACAGAACACTTGATGAATTGTATTACTTTCCACGTATCCTAAATGGCGCAGTTATGATTATACATTTGAATCGTAAGGTGAAAATGAACCTCATTCCCTCACTAAATGTCCAATGGAAAGGTTTCAATCCCCCATCATTCAAGAAGAGAATTGTAGCACTAATACTTTCCGACAAGAATAATATTTTATAAGTGAAATAAAAAAACATTCGTCGCAGCACACGCCAAACAATCTTAGCAAGCACAGGAACAGCAAGAGAGAAAGTTGGCATGTTAAAAGATACACCGTATAAACTAGCTCATTTATTCTATAATTTCCATAATCATGTCTTCAGGCATAGGCTAAAATATCAGCCTCCACTTCAATAAAACTCATGATATTTCAGTTCTTTAGAAGGACTTTATTATGTCATGTAAATACCTGTGATTTTTTCATTCAAGGAATGCTCTTATCCCAGTCAGAAAGTTCAAGTCAAAAATATTAATTAATGCCAAGTTGTATTTTCAAAGTCAGAAATAAATTAAAAACACTTCTCTGCAGAGCTTATCTTCCACATTATATGATGACTCATTATTTGCATGCAAGTCGAAAATACTCCGTTTTTATAAGGACTGCTTCACTAGTGTTACACCACCATATATCTGAGATTTAATGTACTACTTTCAAAAAATTATTACAGGTAACGTACAGACTTTCAAGAATCGAATTCTGGGAGTTTTAAAGAGTTTTCCAAAAAGTAACGACATTTATGTTAATTATTTTATTTTATTTTAAAAAATTTTCTTAACCAAATATGCATATAATTATAATAATAATTATGTATATGAAACATTTTTGTAAATAATAGAAAGAATTGCAAAAATTAATGAGGTTATTTTTTACTTAAGTTACAATTATATTTAATGATTACTTTAAAAGCCTTCAATGAATTTACAGATATAAAAGAATTTTTTTTATTTTAATAATTAATATTCTATATATTATTTGATTATACATTGTATAAAATAAGGGGAAATTTTAGCGTTTGATAAATACCTTCAATAGATTCCTATTATTGAGTATTTTCAAAAGATGGGAATAACACACAACCTCTTTTCAAATATAAATATACTTACTCTAAGCAAATACATCTATTTAAAAAAAGTTTAGAGGATGACTTTTTTTCTTAAGAATTATTTTATAAAAATAAATTCTAATTTTTTCTTTTGTTTACTTTCAAACTCATTTAAAACTATACGATTTCAACAACAATATTTTAGGTTTTTCCATTCGATAGATTTTCACATTTCTTGGTTAAATATAAATAAATAAATAAATAAATAAATAAATACATATATATATATATATATATATATATATATATATATATATATATATATATATATATATATATATATATATATATATATATATATATATATATATATATATATATATATATATATATTGTGTGTGTGTAGCTTAACCAGAGTCCACACACTAGTCATTGAAAAGACTCTTTTCACCAGGCATATTAAATAATTTCAGCCTTTATTTCATTGATAAACAAATTCATCCTAATTAACTGAAATTATAAGCAATATTATCTAAGGAAAATAATATATTTTAACTAAAAAATTTTATAATTAAATATTAATATTCAGTGAATTTTATACAGTATAATAAAACAGAACCAAACAGAAAAAATAATTAATTAAAACTGTCAGCCTGACTGCACAGCATGATGATTTGTTGGTGATTACTGCACTTCACACACATGACTGTAGACACTACATCCAGTAAAGACTAAATTGGATTATCATGAAATTATTGTGTCTGAACTGGATCTTTTCTCTAGTCAACAGTTATAAATACAACAATA
>CM075862.1:51482656-51562085 GCA_037975125.1 Latrodectus hesperus | reverse complement strand
GAACAATGAGCGCAAGCGCAGATGATTCATCTAGAGGGGAAGGAAACACTTCTCTCCCCTTCATACAAAAGCTACTTTAAAAACTCGAGTTTCGATTGCACGAGATGTGGGTTTTTTATGTAAATATTGATAAGCTTTTTTGATGGTATTTAAGAAAAGAATAGAAAGCACTGATATTTATTATATTTTCGCTTTCTTCTTAATAAGTGCATAATGAAGTACGAATAATTCGCGTTTCTTTACTCCTAAACGAATTATTTAAAATTTTGTTGGAATTTTAGTTACGGTAAAGTTGTTTTGTTTGTCATACATTTTTATGCAGAAAAATAAAAAGTTAGCCACGAGCCATCGTATATTTCAAAATGTTATCATAAAAACTAATAAATGCTTTGGTAACTATATAACCTAAAGTTAATTTCTTCAATAAAAATTTTTTTATTACTTAAGTTTAACATTTCACCATTTTTAATTACAAAATATACTCGATAGTAATAACTGAAATATTTTAAATTTTATCATAACTTATTTTCAAATTCTTTATACAAAACAACTAGTAGACAGAAAATAAAAAAATTACTTCTGAATATCAAGGCAGAGAATACAAATACACAGATATACCTCAGAAAACACTGAGAAAAACTACTTTTAACGAATAATTTCCTAAGCAAATCATTTACATTACCTGTGTGTCATTTATCATAGTAATAACATAGCAATAACTTTGCATCATAGTAATAATATTAATAGTAATATTATTACTATGATGTAATAATATTTGTAATTTGATATCAAACATCATAGTAATAATATTTGATATCAATTCTTTGACTAATAAAATCAAAAGCTATAGATTTAATTTTATTTAAAAATCGGAATCGGTGTTTTCGGTTAACAATACAACAAGCTTATAAGGAATTTGAGTGCTTTCTTTAAACAGTTCTTTTTAATATTATCAGAAAATTGAGCAAATAACTATAAAAATTCATACTTTTCTGTATATTTAAATTTTGAAGCCTGTTTTTTCGCGATTTTTTGTAGGAGTTTCAGTCAATTTGTTCTTCTATAACAGCTTTTACACAGAAAGTACACATTGAAAGCTTTTTAGATAAAGGAAATTAATTAGAACAAGGAAACAATAATCGCATAAAATGTTAATAGTTACAAAACCGTAAAAATGTTTTTTTTTTGGTAATAGCACTATTTACCAAACGTGATAAATTTTTAAGTGAAAATATAATCTTACCTTATTCGCCCTGAGATTCAGAAATATTAATCCATCTACATAAATCATCAAAAAAAAACTCTCCAATATCTATATTTAACTATTTATTTTTAAGAAACATAGAAGGATAAATATATTTACAAGATTTATTTCGCAGCACAAGCTTTTATATTAAGTACGGATCAAAACATAGTAGCATTCTGTTTACTTTTGGAGCATGGGATTTCAACCTGACGTCATCAATTCTCAATTGGCAGAGAAGTTTACATTATTTTTTGATGATTACACATGATTTCTAGCAACCTCCCATCTTTGAATTTACATCTCAGAAACCTCAAACACAATATTCAAATTAAAATTTAAAAAATATCTATATCATAATATAAATTTTCAAGTTTCAAAATAAATCAATGCAATTCAAATAATAAGAAAATATCAAAATAATAAAATAATTCAATTATTAAAGAAAGTAAATTAACATAAAAAATTATTTTTTAGTATTAAATCTTCTTAAATAATTATGTAAAATCTAAATGTCCTTGCTGTAAAGAAAAGTTAAATTCTACAGCATAAGTGTTTTTATTTGTTTTAACTTTTTATCATATCGGGAGATTCATTCATCAAGTTCAGTCTTGTCTGCAGAATTAGTATTAACTCCCCGAGTATCACAGCAGGTAAACTTTTTCAACAGGTGTTTCCTTTTCATGGAACACTTCTTTTTCATTCTTACCGACTTCTAGAGGATAAAGTCTAAACACTGGACGTAAAACTATTCCATTTTTAGTATTCAATTTTAAAAGTCTATACTTAATATTCCAATCTGTAAATATTTGCGTAATATGTAAATATTTGCGATAATTTTTCCACAGGACCAGTCTAGCCTTTCCATGTTGTCACCGAATATTAAATCAACATCTCCTATCATAATGCGTAATGAACTTCACGTCATTCTTTCAAATTGTCCTAAGTACTCTGAGCGAAAACTTTTCCTAAGATCCTGTGGTGGTCTTTGGTGATAGACATCTTTTATTTAAAGATATATTATCCAAGAGGTCTAAATCAGATGAACATATTTCTTTGGCTTTCTGCAAAAACATATTAGGAATAAGAGGTTCTAAGTCATTTGGATGATGGCACAAAACAGTGCTTAATTCTTCAAAGTGGAGAGGCATTTCCAAAACTTCCGAAGTACTCTCTTGATTACTCCAATCAAACATTCCCAGAAGTCATCCCACCATGGTGCAGATGGCGGGATAAACCTCCAATTGATTTTGTTGACAGTTTTGGATTTTCCTACTGCTCCAAGTTTATTCTTTTGATAAGATTGTTCGCACCAACAAAGTTTTTCCCGCAATCTGAGTAGACTTCCTCGTCGCACTATAAATCTCCGGAACGACTGCAAAAATGGTTCGGTGAATAGTGAAGTGATCAATTCCGGATAAATTTCTCTAAATTCAGAACAAATATAAATTACAATCCAAGTTTTATTTACTGGATTACACCCTACAAAGTCAGTTCCAATTGTTTCCAACACAGAAGTCACCCTGAGACAATCTATTAGTAATGGAAATGTTGGAGTTTCTATTGGGTGTGAATCAAATTTCCTGCAAATTTTGCTAACCTTGCGTACGATTTTTCTATATTTCAATATTGAGAATTCTTCTATCAGATAGGTCATTATTATCTGAACATCTGCATAATCAAACGAATAGTGTTTCCATAGAATCAGTTTTTTCAAAAATTGGATGCTGATAAAATAATATAACTAAAAATTTTTAAACTATCTGAATCTTCTTTCAATGAGAGTCTTGCCTTAATTCGGAAGAGATTATTTTTATCCACAAAATTTGAAATTGCTGAAGTCTTTTATTTTTATTTATTATTTTACATATATTCAGATGATTCTTGAGATCCGCTTGTAAGTCTTCGTCGATAATAGGACAAATAGCACAATGACAGATGTACAACCACAGAAGATAACGAAGAAAACACCCAGGGCCACGGTGGGAATCGAACCCACACTCCTACGCTCTGAAGACTTTTATCTTGTAGTCCTGTTAAAGATTCTCTCTGGGTTAACTTTAGTAATGAAATCTCAAATCTGTTTATTTCTTCAACAGTTATGTGTCAAAAAGTTTCTAAAATATTTTTTATCCTGCAACTATCGAAAAACCTATAAATTCACGATACAATCAAGAGAAGTTTAAGATAATACAAGAAAAAAGTTTGCACATTTCTTCTTTTTTTGTATTTGTGTTCTTGCATTTGTTTTTCTTCTTTCACAGCACTGAAAATCCTGTCATCATGAAAAATATCGGATTTAGGCCATTCTTCCATGTTTTTTTTATCCAAGAAGATCCAAGCTACCAATTAGACTTGGATAAGTTTTCAAAGCTCGCGGTGGTAAATCAACTTTATTCTGTAGTCCAAAATTGTAATGCCATTTTAGTCTTAGTCCTTATTAAAATTATTTTTTATACATGTAAAAAATTTTCTGTTGTTCCTTAGTATTCTTACCCGGGTTTAATTCAAGAGCGACCAACTTAGAATGGAATAAAACTTATGTCAATGTTTTACTCTCTGGTTAACTTAAAGCAGGCTGTCTTTTATTTCCCAATTTTGATTTAAGCATTAATAATACATTTAAACTGAAATTCATACTTTGAATTCATTGTAAATATTTTTTTACAGCAATGCACTGTTATGGAAATTTGCTCGCTTCAAGAATTATTGTGTGTTCTCCCCATTTTAAAATCGCGATCTTGTGTTACGCCTGAATGATAGAAATTTTTTTCCAACGGCGGACACACTTGGGTGACGAACCTTTTGCCACAAGGCCAGAAACTGCTACTCATTTGTCGTTACCCAGCGGGCACCTGGGAACCAAGTCACGGAGGCGAGTAGCGTTACTCGCGCCATACCACCACAAACCCGTTTATAGGGTGGGCGACATTCATACAACATCACAGAAGAAAGGACAGAGAAAAACAGAGAGAACAGAGAAGGAAAGAAACATCCATGCCCGAACCGGGATTCGAACCCAGAACCCACAGCTCAGGAGTCAGAGGCACTAACCACTCAGACATCGGTCGGTGATAGAAAATATTAATATAGACTTTTTCCCTCTTTTTAAATTACTCTATGTTTGATTAGAAAATTTATTAATAATACTCACTTTACAGCAGTGTTTTGTTTTCTACTCTGGGCAGAGATGGCGTTTTTGATGTTCTCAACACCCCGCCGATAGGAAATATGGTGAAACATGAATGAAAAAGTCTCAATTTCGCGTTGTTTTATAGCTTCGTAACTAAAGACATTTCTTAAGCATTTATATAAGTTCCAATGTCTGAGTACAGATAAAAATAACTTGCATTTTTATATGTTCAGTACGTTAGACTTCATCTCAGTAAAACAGCGTTTTGAAGACTGCTTCATGAATAACAAATATTTTTTTCCAATGGCGGGCACACACTTGGGTGACTGAACCCTATGCCACAACAAGGCCAGAAACTTCTACTCATTTGTCGTTACCCAGCGGGCACCTGTCAACCAAGTCACGGAGGCGAGTATATAATAGTGTTACCCGCGTCATACCACCACAAACCCGTTTATAGGGTGGGCCACGTTCATACATCATCGCGGAAGAAAGGATAGAGAAACACAGAGAGAACAGAAAAAGAAAGTAACATCAATGCCCGAACCGGGATTCGAACCCGGGACCCACAGCTCAGGAGTCAGGAGTGCTAACCACTCATCCATCGGTCGGCTGAATAACAAGTATTGCGTGAGATATTAAATACTTTTTGTTTTTCTAAATAGCAAATTTTCTGTTAAAACTAGGTCTGAGTATCCGTTTGTCACTGGGAGCCTCTTTTCTAGAAAGCAGGATGCCTAAAGTCGCTAATGAGATACAATTCGCAAATTTCTATTCAAAGATTTGTTTCTTTAACGCAAAAATAGATTCACAATAGATGTTTATTATTTTTCTGTATTATTATTAAATAGTATGCTATATAATCATTTAAATTTAAAATTGTAGTTCTCTAATTCTGATTCCCAATTGTCTTAATTCATGTTGTTGTTGTGTGCCAGCTAGGCTGGCAATATGGGGTGCATTGTGTGCTCCACTTTTTCAACTAAACCATATTTTGGTGTGGAATCCGACTTTTTCAATACACATATGCCATAGGGACCCGTTTATAGGGTAGGCAACCATTTACACCTCATTCATACAAGGAAAGGACAAAGACATTATAGATAGAGAGAAAGTACATCCATGCCCGAACCGGCATTCGAACCCAGGACCTCCTTATCCGTAGTCAGGCACTCTGACCACTAGACAGGGCGAGCAGCGTCTTAATTCATACCATAAATAACTTAAAGTTATGTTTTCTTAAAATTTTATCTTAAAAAAACTATTTTTTATATAAAAAATGAAAACAGGTGAAACTATAAATAATAATATAATAATGTTACAGATCATAACCTTTTAAATCTCAAAAATTATATAATTTCATAAATATCTAATATCATTTATCAATTGGGTTTAATTAAGTATGAGTAATACTTTCTCGTTAAGAAATGGAATTTGAATATTTTGTTGATTTGCTTAAATTGATAATGTTGTTGACATCGCTTAAAAAATTAGTTAAATAATCAGAATGCATATAAAAATGTAAAAAAATATTTTATTTTTTAATAAATTTTTCATGTAATATTTTAGATTCATAAGAATATTAAATATTAGTAGAATTGATTATATAATAAAAATATTAACATATAACAGTATATACTTAATTAATTTTAAAATTTTCACTTTTTTGTTTCTTTATAAGTTTTGTTTGTCGCTCAACGGTCATTTTTTGCATACAAGGGCTAATTATACTGGGACCTACGGTTTAAAATGGATTCCGAACTACTACAAACATCCGCACCCAAGGTGGGATTCGAACCCATGAACTGTTGAATCGAAGGCAAGAGCGCTAAACATTCGGCGGCAAGCTCTGTTTGTTTCTTTATAAGAATTATCCATGTTAAACTACACTTTTTAGCATATTATATATATTTATTAATATTTCATTATATTTATATATATTTATTAATATTTGTACATATTTATTAATAATTTCATGTATTTTAAATTAATGATCAACACAAACATGAATTTTCTTCTATTTTTAATATTTTTTTCTTGAAGTCATGTTTTCAATGTGTTGAGCAGTGCATCATCAAGCTACATCTTTCATGTGCCCATGAGTTTCCATTTTGTGTGGACACATAACCAGATAGCATAAATTTTATTCCCATTCGTTTGTATACTTGGGAATAAAAAGACGTTTTAGATTCTAAATTGAAAAAATCAAGTTATTTGTGTTTAATGTGGCAGCTTTTTATTCTCTTCGTAACCAAAGCCTGATACTTTAAATTTATATAGGGTGCTCCGTGGCTGAGTGGTCAAAGCATCACTCCGCTAATCGCTTGAGAGCGTAGGAGTGTGGGTTCGATTCCCACCGTGGCCCTGGGTGTTTTCTTCGTTATCTTCTGTGGTTGTACACCTGTCATTGTGCTATTTGTCCTATTATCGACGAAGACTTACAAGTGGATCTCAAGAATCAAGCATACAAGTCTGAATATATGTAATGTAATAAATAAAAAAATTATATATACGTTTAACATGTCGTATCTGATACTATTTCTTTGATTATGTATAAAAATTGGAGAAGTACGAGTATGTATCAACTGTTGATGACGGAGATGGAATTGAATAAGTATAAATCAGTATTATCTCGTGATGTTTATAAACCAGATTATAGTTCATTCTGTAAGTCTTCTACGATATTAATACAAAATAAAGTTAGAGTCTAATTTTTATTTCTAAAAATATGATCATGGAACATAAAATGTCATAAAAATGAACGAAATATCGATTAAAACCACTATTTTTCCCAGTGATTATTGAATTTATTGTCGTGAGAGTGAAAAAAAATTCACGATTACTGAACCAGATCGGTTGTAAAAATTGTATTATTTTCTTAGCTCTGGCAACAGCTCAATCGGCTTTAAAAATCACGTGATTTCAGATAACAAAAATTTATATAAGACCCTACTTTGAAGCAAAATTCTTATGGCTATTTGTATGTGGTAAGTTTATTTTTATGTGTATTTGTACTTCATACTTGTGTAGATTATATTTTCTAAACTGAAGCATGAGCTATGTTGATAAAAATTAAATTGTTAAATGCTTTCTTTTGCAATCAATAATTTAAATATCAAACGTTGTTTTCAATAAAGTTAAAAGTTGCATATTTTAGATATTACAATACTAGAATCGAAATGAATAGTTTTCTCCCAGAATTATGAATATCCTAAATTATGTCAACTGCAGTAAGCATTCATTACCCTAAAATGTAGTTTTTTATTCTTTGGAGTAAAATGCCAGTTTATTATGTATACGATTAAATAATCGTAATAAATGTGATGAAATCAGTAAGAAATATTACCGCCATGGAGTCTACCTTTTAAAAATTGACTTAATATTTTAAAGCTATTTGTAAAGTTATTTGTTTAAACTTTTAACGACCTATAATTTATGACCTGAAACTAATTTAAAACTTTGAAGGCTACATTCTGATCTATATTCTTGTGCATTTCTCCATGCGATTTTATACGAGTGTAATATTGAACTTCTTCCTAAATTGGTTGTGGATAACCGTGACATAAACTTCATTTGTAGAGCGTTCTATAATAAATTCCCTTTATTTCTATATTTGTACCGGTTTTATCGAAAAATATAAAATTCGTATAACCAAGTCAGTAGGTTTCTTTGGACTTAAAATTCGACTGTAATTTTAGAGCTCTGAGCATCCTTTCGATATTGCATTTGTTCAACTTTCCTTTTAAAACTGGGGTTTGAACACCTTTTTGGTTTTTAATTAGCCTTCGGTATATTGTAATCAGCCTTCGAGTGACAATATTAATGTCAAATGAACATGGGAACCCCTTTGATATCTGGGCAAAGAAATCGTAATTTCGCAGATTTATTAAAACATAAGCCCTATGAAATTTTGTCCTCCATGCAGTTTTTCGTCTTAACTGACTAGGCCAAACTGGCAGCCGAATAGCGCTCTTGCTTTCGGTTCAACAGTTCGTGGGTTCGAATCCCACCTTGGGCATGGATGCTTCTCAACATTTTCACTTTTCGTTGAAAATGTAATTAAAATTTCATTTCTGTTAAATGCAGAATATTCTTCAGATTTTGTATTTGAAAATACTTAAGCGTTTTACCAATCATTTTATTCCGAATAATCAGAATTGTGTGTATTACCAGTTAAGAACGGTTTCCTTATTTATAAAGGAATATATTAAATGAATAGTAGAGTTGCTTATGAAAATGTAAAAAATAATGGAGTAGAACTTTCAGTAATTTTTCATTAATTATTTGTTAAAATTGTTAAGCATCACCCCAGTAACATACTTGCACGTATTTTAATGTACTGTATATAACCAAGAAGCCAGGTGGCTTAGGGGCTGCGTTTCACGCTCCCATGACATAGGTCCGAGGTTCGATCCTCGGGCTGGGAAAGGTTGACTCAGCCTTTTATCCCTTCAGTGGGTCGATTAACCATGCATGCTTAGGAAACAAACACTGGGGGTCTTACGTTAGGCTGACCACCTAACTGGGACATATGCTTCGCACCCCAGGGCCATCGGTCATGAAAACAGTTATGGGCCTTGGCCCACATGGGCTGTCGTGCCATGAAGTTTAGTTTAGTATATAACCAAAGAAGTTTCAACTTGTGAAAAAAATTTAATTTGCGTATATGAAAATCAGAAATACTCTTTCTGAACGAAAATCTTTTATTCGTTATTAAAAAAAAATATGGAAGATGAACCTAGAAGATTTTTCTTTAAATAGTTTAAGTTTCACAAATAGTTCTGAATTATTTCAAATTATTTACTTTATTAGACCTTAAATTATTTAACAATTTTAAGAGTAGATATTGTCACTAGTAACAAAATGAATTTTGATACTAAGCGGTTAAAATTCTCCAACTAAACATTCGGATTTGAAAAAATCGCACATTAAAAAATTTTCAGTAATTTATATATATTTTACTATCGAAAAGTCATTGTAAATTGTAGAGATATAAAACTTTCCATGACAATGACTTTAGTGTATCCTAATTTAATTTTCAGAAATGTGTCTATGCACTTCACATTTATCTCACATATCTAGCTTTTCAGATTTTACCAAAAATTTGTCACGAATGTAACAAGTAGAATGTTTCTACAAAGTTCTACATATATTTGCTGCGCATTCTTAATCCCAGCTTACCCATATTACTAAAATTTAAATTCTTAATACTGTTATAAAATACAAAAATTACCGGATTGAATTTTCAACTTATTAGCATTAATCTTAAATTCAATTCACATGAAATTACTTATTGTTAGATTTTGAGATTGACTTTTAAACAGCTTAAAACAGTATCAGCAGCATAATTCACTACAAATGCTTGAATGTAGATTTGGGTAATAAAACATTTTAGTTTTGCTAAACTGCATTGAAATTTGTTAAATGATAATTTGTGGTTTTTTTGTTTCGATTAACACATAAAAATTTAAGCATGTAAGGAAGTAATGCTTATTCCATTCTACAAAATGTAAGTTAGCTGAAAGTTTAATAAAAAATTTCTTCAAAATACTGTTAAATTTGGCATAATTCTATTTATCTTTTTAATAAATTTAATATCAATTATGGCGATAATTTAGAGAATGAGTTTTTATATGCAAAATTAATAAGAATCTCAGATTCTTTCTTCAAAACATTGTATTGATTTAATTCGTAAATCTAGAAGTTTAAGTAAATATTTTGAGTAAATTTTATTGAAAAAATTAGTTTTTTAAGTAAACTCGTGACTTGCTTCAAATATGTCTTTAGTAACTCAATATGTGGATACTCTAAATTTACAACATTAAATTTTCAAATACAATTTTTTCTAAATATTATGCGAAAACCTCAGTTTTAAGAGCGTAAGTAGATATTTTATTTTCAAATGTGTAAATTATAATTAAAACCTAAGAATTTGCTACCATGTATGTTTATTTTAAGTATTTTAGATAAAATTTGTATTGTCAAATATTTCACACATCTGACTCTATAAAATAATAAACGAATTTTAACCTCTTTGAAGAAGAGATTTGAAAAGTAGCGCTTTTTATTCTAACATTCCCTTCAAAAGCAAATAAAACGGAATTTGTGAATACAAATGAATTAGAACTAGTTAAAAATACTGGGAAGCGATAAGAAAAATAAAGAATAATGGTATAGCTCACAAGTTGAGTATTACATTTAATCCGATTAGATTTTAATATCTGGTAGATCTTGCAACAAATCACTGCATTTTTCTTAAGTAAAACTATATAAATTTTTTATAGTCTACATATTTCATTATAAAAAGGGCTGCATTCACGAAGAAATAAGGTAAAAGTTGGGCTAGAAATAAAGCTGCGAATGAGAGATAGCATTGATTTGAACCCATTTTGGATTACTAAAGGTGAATTTAATCATTAGTAACTTTTTTGGCTATATTCGTTGAAATAGCAGGTGAATGGTTAATGCTTTGTCATTCAAATCATTTCGTTTGCTACTATTCTATTTCGGGCAGGGAAGTTTGTTTTGGACTCCATTTCAAATTAAGTGCCGGCTTAATTGACCCTCGTGCAAAAAAGACCAGCTTAGTGCTAGAATACAAAATTTTACAAAAATTGTACTGTTAGTCTAGGCTTAGATTTTTATAGTTCTATTTAATTTCCAAAAGATTTTGAAACCAATATTAGCTTTCCTAAAAACTTGTTCATTTTTCCAGTATGTTAATGCGTTAAAATAAAGATATTTTTTGCTTGCTTTACGTAAGTAACATATTCAGTAATATTTTAAAAATTTCTTCTCTAAAGAGTAGACAACCGAACAGAGGGAAAAATGTGCCAAACAAGTGATAAAGTGGTACGATAAGTTCGCCAAACTGGATTAACGGTTCGGATTACGTATATATGACGCAGGGCTAGGGAAAATAATCTTTCCCTAGCCCTGTGTATGACGTGCTTTTCGTTTGAGGTAACGTGATCACGTGACATGCGCGTTTTGTATGTAACCCTTGAAACTATTACAGAATAATCTTGAAGCATTGAGTTTTGATATTCGAGTTTTGGAGTTTGCGTGTTGCTTGCGAAAATTAATATGTATAGATGAGGATAAATTGATTTTACGTTTTCGCGGAGTACGTATTGGAGAAAGAATCATCGGGAAAACATAAGATTTTTTAGAGGCGAAAAAAACGGTATATTCGCCGAAAAGTAAAGATTCGGAGAGCGATGAAGATTAGGTGAATTATTTTGTTTTTCATTACAATTTTATTCATATTTAGAAACTAAAGTTTTCATAAAAATGAATGTTTCCATAAGTAAATGAATGTTTAAGTTGTGTGTGTTGCATGTTAGTGTTAGAATGTGCCGCGTACTGAAATTTCTTTAATGTGGGCGTAACTGCTCGATATATTAGAATTCGAGTTTAAACAAAAAGTGAAATTTGTTAACGTTAGAAATTTAGTTTTATTGACCGGTTGGCACTGTAATAGCTAGCGCTACACTGATGATTTTTTTAAGGTGGGCGCCATTGCTCGGTACACTAAAAATCGAATTTAAATAAAAAAATTATATTCGCTAACGTCAGAGAAATTTAGCTTCATTATCGATTTTCACTGAAGTATGTAGCGGTACATTCTTTTTCTTAGGTGAGCGCAAATTCACGGTATATTAAAATTTTAATATTTGGAGTTCGGAAAAACGAGTGATTTCAAAGCTGAAGTTCGAACGCGATCGTTATTGGTTGACGACTATTGCGCGTAGTGACGTAATTTAGGTTGGTGATAGAGCTGTACGGGTCTGTAAACTTTTACCGAAAAATTAATAGCTTAGTGCGGGTGTTCTTGGTTTTAACTGAAAGTTGGTTGCCTTCATTCCATTCTTCGGGGTGGCTGCAGGCAGTGTTAAAACTTCAAACCTTCGACCCCAGTTCAATTATTCCTCAAATACAAAAGATGGCCATAAGGAAATAAACAGTTGTTAAAAGAGCGAACAGTGTTGGTTTGGCTGTACAAATTTTTGTATTTCCCAAGAAAGATCATTACATAACAAAAGCGCTTACGTTAGAACATTCGAATTGGATTAATCCAAATATGATTTACAACACAGGGAATCCAAATAAGGTAAGACTTGAAAACAAGAATAGAAACGAAGAACGTAATTGTTTTTTGTCTATTTAATGTGAACTGATTCCCAGATAGCAAATGGTAGTCTTTAGGACGTTCGGAGGACGTCCTTTCCGGACCAAATGGACGTGAAAGACTGTCCGATGGATGTCCGTCGACGTCCTACGGACATTCTTAGTATATCCCAATGTTCGGAAGTAGTACGTAGGACGTCCCACGTACCTCCGAGACTGACATTTTGACGTGATTTGGCGTACATTTGGACATTCAGATAACAGCCATGATGTTTATATATTTTTAATATTAAATGAGCGTTATCTTTAAACAATATTGCAATTATCTTTATTTTGTTTTTTATATAATATAAAAAAGCTTACTTATTTTATTTACAAGTAATTATGATTTTAGTTTCTAAATTTTTCATAGTTTTCAATTTTTTTTTTTTTTTTTGTGTAGTAATTTCGTTAGTGAAAGTCGCAGTTTTTTCTGTGATTGAATTTCTAGTTTCTCCCTTTAAGGAGAGGATTTTTAAACTTCCTTATAATTTTTTGCTACATTGTTCTGAATTTAAATTAATACTGTTTTGAAAAATAAATTATTGCAATAAAATTGTTGATGTATTAACTAAAAATGTCCTTCAAATGAAAAAAAAATTAAACTTCTGATTGAAAGAATTCTTGCTTTTTTTATGGTAGGATAAATTTAAATGAAAGATTTTAAAATACTGTAGTACTTCTTTAGAGCTTTTCATTTTGAAGTGTGATGTACCTAAACATTAATAATTTCAAAATATACATGAAAAGTAATTTAGCTTACGAACTCAAAAGTAATTATTTAAATTTCCTTGTATACAGTTTAAAAGCTGTTTTATATACATACAAATGTCAGAAACATTTTAGGTTTTACTTTAAATAATTTAAGATAAATTTAAAAAATGTTATATAAATGTTATTTGAAGCAAAAAAGTCACATAGAAGGTTTACAATCTATGTTCTGGATAACTAAGATTATTTAATCAAATGGTTTTGACATCACTTGTTTTTAAAGAATAGGTATTATGCATGTTAATGTAAAAGTACTAGATTTTTCTGTCTTCTATTAACATCAGTTTCATCAAGAAACATATTTTGCGACCTTTAAATCTAGGTATTTTTAACGTTTCAAAAGTGCCCAGTTACAAGTATAAGCTGAGCTGGAAGCCGAATAGTTAGCGCTCTTGCCTTCGGTTCAACAGATCGTGGGATTAAATCCCACCTTGTGCATGGATGTTTGTAGTGGTTCGGAATCCACTTTAAACCGTAGGTCCCGGTCAAATTAGCCCTCGAGTGCAAAGGTTTGGTTTGTTTGTCGCTCAACGGTCATTTTTTACACACGAGGGCTAATTAGACCGGGACTTACGGCTTAAAGTGGATTCCGAACCACTACGAACATCCATGCCCAAGGTGGGACTCGAACCCACGAACTGTTGAACCGAAGGCAAGAGCGCTAACCATTCGGCTGCCAGCTCGGCCCCTCGAGTGCAAAAAATGACCGTTGAGGGAAAAACAAGCCAAACCAGCTACAAGTATAAATTAAATGAATATGTGGGTAAGTGGAATTAAACCTTAATATATAGTTTTCCATTTGTTTGTTTTACAAATTATACATAATTTTTATCTAAAATTTCTTTGTTTCTCTGCCCTTTCTGTTGCCGAGCTGGCAGCCGAATGGTTAGCGCTCTTGCCTTCGGTTCAACAGTTCGTGGGCTGGAATCCCACCTTGGGCATGGATGTTTGTAGTGGTTCGGAATCCACATTAAACCGTAGGTCCCGGTCAAATTAGCCCTCGTGTGCAAAAAATGACCGTTGAGCGACAAGCAAGCTGCCCTTTCTGTTGCATGGCGCAGTCAATTGGCTGTTTCCGCTTTTGTTACTTGTGGCACTTGACTTTGGACCGTATCTATTATTAAAAAAGATTAATATTTTTATAAAATAATTTTACAAGATTTATAAGTATTTCAACAAGTTAAATTTTATTTTAAATATGTAAATTAGTTTAAACGAAATATTCAAAAAAATTCAACATTTGTAAAGCAATAAAACAAAATATATTTTCTTTTATTACCATTATAGATTCTCATATAATTAAAATAGCCTGCATTATAAATCTCAGCAACGAAATGGCAATTAGACTAACATTGGTACTAAACAAATTATCTATACCGTATTTTCAATACAGTAGCTAAAGGTTATTAACTCAATCATTTTTAAGTAAAGCTTCTAATATAGGCTCAGATTATGAATTTTATTTCAAATGAATAATTATTAAATTTTTTAATAAACTAACTAGAAAACTCACTAAATATAACATGAAGCAATAAATTTGAAAAAGATTTTTCCTTTTTGATGCCCACGTAACTGTTGCTAATGAGTTTAAAATTAAATGACTCATTATGTGATTCACAATGTCCCAACACTGGAACCTGCAAAACGATTTACATAAATTTGCTAAAAAAGGGATGATAAAATATTAGTAACATAAAATTTGAATACAAAAATATAATTACATATTACTGTAATTTCCATGAAAAAATAAAAAGAACAAAGACAAAATAGGTTTTAAACTAACACAGAAAATTTCATATGTAATACAGAATTATTTATCATAGAAAATTTTTAGAATCATCAGGTTGTGTTACAAATATACAAGATAAGGAAAAAGCCTGAAATGTCTTCTTCTGAAAGACTACCACACATGCCAGTCAAATTCAAAATAACTAGATTCTAAATGATCATCTTAAAATGCATCAATAATGCTAATAAAAACAAAGAAGCAGGCATAGTATTAAATAAACTGCATATATGTATAAACAAAACAATTTTTACATTTTGAAACTGCCGACCAATGACTGATTGGTTATCGCTCCTGAGCTATGGGTCCTGGGTTCGAATCGAGGTTCGGGAATGGATGTTACTTTCTTTCTCGATTCTCTGTGTTTCTCTATCCTTTCTTCCGTGATGCATGAATGTGGCCCACCCTATAAACGGGTTTGTGGTGGTATGACGCGGGTAACGCTACTCGCCTCCGTGACTTGGTTCACAGGTGCCCCCTGGGTAACGACAAATGAGTAGCAGTTTCTGGCCTTGTTGTGGTATAGGGTTCAACCCTCGAGTGCCCACCGTTGGAAAAAAGCATTGAAACTCCAATCATATTATAAATTGGTCAATTGAATATAATGGAGTTTTTCCATTGCACAAGATAAATTAGAAGCATGTCTAACGGCAAAGATCTCTTATTTTTGCTTTGATAAATTAAAATTTCCATGAAAAAATTTAAGCTGAGCAGGTAGCCTAATGGTAGTGGTCTATTTTGTTCAAGAGCTTGTGGGTTTGAATCACAGGTTGAAATTGTATGTTTAAAGTGGTTCAGTCACCACTTTGAACCATAGCTCTTGATTTAATTAGCACTCCAATGACCGCGTTAAGCGACTAACAAACCAACCAAATTACATAAATTTAAATGAATATCTTACGAGATTGTGTATAAGTCAACTATAGGACAACAAATATCTAACTATAGGCAACAGAGATACTTAGGTACACTTTGAAGTTAGTCTGTAGAACGCTTAAGGTCCATGAAAATTTTAGGTAAGTTTCAAAATTAGAATAAGTCTGTAATGTTGTAAATTATAGTAGTTTTTTAAATACTCGTTATACAATTTCTTTTAATGATATAGAAAGAAATTTTACTATATTTAATTTGCAATATTATCTTACAACTGATGGGATTTAGATTGGAGGAAATTGTTCTGTAAAATATTTCCTTGGAGCTCGTAGTATTAACGACTCAAGCTCCCCGTGACGCTTTTATTCAGCTTTCTTACCTAGTGCAAGTCACTCCATCTGGTGTTTTAGATTCGACTTAATTTAAAAATATATAATATTGTAAATACGCAAACAGCTATGTTTTATTGTTTAAACATATAAACTTAATTTTACTACCTAAAAATTTAAGTCTAAATGGAAAAATTTTTCTTTGTAGAAAACTCACTTTTGTCATATTTAATGGAAATTATACTATTATAAATTCCATGGGGAAATTTTAATAAGGCAAATTATGTTGAGATCCATTTTGCACTTAACAAATCGGATTTCTCTTCCATAAAAGAGAAATGCATGTCTTTAAAAATTTAAATTGCTTATAAAATTTTTCTTCCTTTAATATTAAGCGATCAAAATTATAAAGTTTAGTCATTCAATATTAATTCTAGTTTTCTCTCGATAAAAAGCTTTTTGAAAACTTAGAAATGATTCATTTATATATTGTTGAAAATTAAGATTTATATCAAACGTTTCTTACGCAATCGATAAATACTTAAGGACTCTATCACATTTAGGATTATAGTGATTAATAGATTTTCAAAAATCTCTAGTGTTGCAAATTTCTTATTTTTTCAATTTAAATGTAAGCGTAGGTCTTATAATTTTATTAAACTAAGTTGTATTCTTAGATGTATTTGCTTTTATTAATACTGAGTGATTCGCCTGAAAAAACCTTTCACTAATTCTGTCGGCATATTGAAAAATTTATAATCTATAAATAATAAATACAAGAATAATTATGTTATCCCATTTTTAAAAAATAACTTGTATTTAGTCCCTAATAGTCGGGAAATATGAATAATAAAGATGTGTAATCCCACTAAGAATTTGTTGAGAAATACGTATTTAAGGCAGATAATTTTTTTCAATTATATTCCTGATATTAGATGTCTATTAATACACATAAGATTTCAAATTTTTAATCCTTAATTTAGAATAAGATAGTAGTTTTTGTATCCTTAATCGAAATATAAATTACAATTAAATGAATTTTAAAAAATAGTCGTAATTATATATTTATGTAAATGGTTTACAACATTTCTTCTTATTTGTAGATAAATTAATTTTTGAAAAAATAAAACTTTGTGCCATGAAATTGCATAGCGGTGCCATCAAGCCCGATACGGTGCCACTTCCCATACCTTATAATAAAAATTTTTAATATTTTGAAAAATTACATTTTTAATTTGAATTTCACAATTCATATAGATAATTTGATGGCTTACGCAATATTTAAATTTATATATTTTCAATCTTTAGTAATGTCATGAGTTTGCCAAATTTATAGTCAATTAACTTATTGGTTTATTTAAACGAAATATGATTTTTCTAATTTTTCTGTTAATTTATTGGATTTGACATTCTATATTGCGATGTGTATCTAAATAGCTTTTTAATGCACTCAAAAACATTGGAAATAATGGACCAAGAAGGAACCATCGGATTGAAATGAAATGCCCGTAAAGACGAGAATTTCACTGCATTAAGGCAATTTAACCAATATAATGTGCACAAATAAACAAAAACAACGTAACATATAGCGCGTCACAATGACTCTTTGACGAGCTGGTAGCCGAATGGTTAGCTCTTTCCTTTGTTTCAACAATTCCTGGTTTCAATTACCACCTCAGCTTTGGATGCTTTTAGTGGTTTGGAATCCACTTTAAACCGTAGGTCCTGATCTCATTAGACCTCTTGCGCAAAACATGACTATCGATCTAACAAATAGCAAACAGTCACGTGTTTCCATAAATGTCGAAACAAGATACTTTATTAAATTCATCAGATGACTGATGTTCAGAATCAGATGGGTTGACAAGCCATTCTATTTCTATATAATACAGAAAGACGCGACGACATCTGGCGTTTCAGCAGGTGTCACAAGACCTATCGGGGACAAGCCAAGGCAGTTGTTTGCCTATCGAACGTTTGAACAAGACGTAGGAAGTCTTAAGCAACTCGAGATGCTCTTTAACGAGCATTTTCTTACAAGAAAGTTTTTATTATGGTTCCAATTTTAGAAAAGGTAATCATATTGGATCATGAGTTTAGAATGTTAACACGGAACCATTAAGATTGCATACATACAACTAGATTGGACCTACACAATACCCCAAGACGATTAATCCTGTTGGCAGAGCAGTGCGACATGTGATAGTGTTTTACTATTCACCGTAGCATCTTCTCGCATACGTGGATGTCCTGCTCCCGGAATGAACCATCAAAACTGAACAACATTTGGCCATTCTGACATTCCACGGATCTGATCTGGCACTACTGTAGATGGTGATACAAGTGTTCTATTATTAAACGCAGCATAGGAAGAAGTTGAAAGCCGGAGTGACATTGGTGATTTAGATTGTAGCGTTGAGGGTCATTAGGTTCTATGACTGCTTGATGTTCGATGTTTCAATTCTCTCGATTAATATCTAGGATGGCTCCATCGGGATGTCACAGGATGTCATGTCTCCTAACTTAATCTGACGGTATTCCGAACTATAAACGTGGCTAGCAATACGAATTGAATAGTATAGTATACAGACCGATAATGAAGCTCTTCATTTCGCGTATGAGTGAGATGGTTCTTCTTACACGACTACCTGCCATTCATCTAATTAAATACTGAGAATCAGAATTGTAATCGCGGTAGGTATATAAATCTTCAATTTAACGAAAATGTAGGAATAACTTTCCAATTGTTGCTCCACTGTAGAATTGGTGGTTTTGTGTAATTGCATCAATATTTTATAAGGAATCTTGCTATATTTGCCGAAGTTTATTGGTATTTTCCTTTTATGGTGTGCTTCCAGTGTTCTTGAGTGTATGTTAAAGTAGTACCCTTAAGATCAGTAGAGCTTGGACATTCAGGAAAAGCATTAGACCAAAACAAAAATATTGAGTCTTTGCCAATATTTTTACATTAAAAATTAATTTAACTATTTTAATACCAAGCGTTTTTTATTAAAAATAGTTAAAAATTCAATTTTAGACAAGAGTATAGCAGTCAAATTCTCTTTTGTGAAAAGTTCGTATTCAGTCTTTTATAAGTCTTTAACGTAGGCCTCTTTCAAGAAAAAATCAAAACTTGCTAATGTAGTCAAAAACTAGGAATTATGTTTTAGAGAGGAATCTTACATTACGTTATATTTATGAAAAATAAAGCAAGTTGTATTTTCAAACCGAAAGTCGTAACGAAAAGGGGTATTTCGCTTTTATAATTTCTATGTGTTTATTAATAGCCATAAGCATAAGTCCTTGTTTGGCTTATACAGTTGGGAAGAAGTGGCAACATAGCAAACATCAAAAACAAAATCTTTACTTTAAAGGCTATTGCCACAAAACTTTTGAATTATTCAAAACATAAAACACGCTCTTTAAAGTAATGAAGATGTCAGTATGAAACTTTTGTGGTTTAATTATTCTTAGCTATGTGAAATGAAGCAAAAGTTTGAATATAAATATATACAGATATGAACTTTAGTTTTTAAAACGAATGTTCAGCAAAATTGTGTAAAATATCCGTTTTGCTGTTTCTTTTAAATCATACTTTTATATCGCTATTTCTTTTCTTTGCTTTTGTTTCAAGAATTTTGTGACTTGCCCTAATTAAGATTGATGCATTGCAGTTTCTTATAGTCAATTAATCTTGTTAAAATTTAATAAAAAAATAGATTTAAATAAAGGTTTATTAAATGTAATTAAAATTATGGTTACTTTTGTGTCTTTAAATCTCTATTTGGAAACAAGATGAAGGCAACATAGATACCTTAAATGGTTTGTAAAGTGTCTTTGTCTGTGAATTTACTCTGTATATGCAGTACAAAAACACTTATTTGTATAACCTTCACTTACTATAGCATCTCTTTTGGATTGGTGTGCAAAATACCCATAAGAAAGACAAATTAATCCACGAATGACACGCACTGAAAATTCAATTCAATGAAATTTGGTAAATGCTGACAGTTATAAAAAATGCAGTTTCACTTACGTAAGATTTAAAACAAATTTTTTAATGCACCAATTTACGATCAAAAAGTCAAATGTTATTTTCCCTTCTATAAAACTTAACTGTTTACTATTGGTGTGACTTGACACTGCTACAAATCAAGTATTTATGAAACAATTTTGATACTCCCAACATCATAATTGTGAAATATGAATTGTATTTCACTAGTATTTAGAAATGAATGTCCTTCACGGCTTGAAATATAAGTCAATAAAGAAGTAATTTTAAATTGTCCAGTACAAAATAGCGCTCTACTACAGCAATAGGTAATTGCTTTTAATTGAGCAACTAAAGCAATAAAATTTTTAGAGGCGAGAAAGATCGTAAAATGATCATCTAAAGAACCAATTTAAATTTCATTTAAATAAGTTTTTGCCATTTTATAAACAAGAAATATTTACAGCTTAATATATCATTGCATACTCAACATGAATATCAACCATTAGATTTGATTCGTTAGAGAGACCTTTCTCAGCTGGTGAGTAATAGATTCTGGCCTTCAGTTCAGAAGTTTGTGAGATTGATTAGCACCTAACTCGAAAGCTTGTTGTGGCTCGGAGTTTACTTCAAGCAATAGGTCGTTGTTAAAGTAGTTCTTTTGTACTTAAATCATTACAGCAATATCAATAAACTTTAGTATAACTAATCCAGATTTCATGTAGGACCGAATATTTTGCAAATATTTTTACCTGGAATACAAACAATTTGGTTTTTAATTTTAAAATTATGATTCAACATTTCACGCTTGGGTGATTTAAAGGTTCAAAATCCACTTTAAATACTTAGGGGCTATGAAATTGGTCTTCATGCTTAAAACCCTGAGTGACAAAATTAACTTAATACAATTGGACCGTTGAAAGTAAATCATTCTAACATCAAATCATAATTTCATTGAAAATGTAAAAAATGTATTCGTTCAACAAACTTATTTTGTATTGAATAAATTATCCGATATTTTCAACAAAATCAGAATTTTTTATTCAGTGAAATCAAGATTTAGGACTTAGAATAAAAGTTACGCTTTCATTCCGTGGGAAATTTTCTTAATTAGAGTTGAGACTTCAAAAATTTTGATTGAGGTAGTTTTTAAAGGTAAACTTTAGTCACTTGAAACTCCTTAAAATATTCTTTTCACAATAATAGGGCAGTCTCTTACCAAGTATACAAAGCCTAATTGGAATTTTGATGGGTGTACATGTAAATGATAAGCGATAAAAACTAGCTTATAATTAGGGTGTACATGTAAATGATAAGCGATAAAACTAGCTTGTAATTAGTTTTGTTACTTTTTCCCTTCTCAATTTTCAATACTCTCTATAAAGGTCAACTACACTAGTTGGAATTAGTGTTTAAAATTAACAATTTTATAAAGATATTCGAATCAGTTTAAAACTGGTGCGATGACTTTCTGAAATTTTGCTGATGAATTATTTAAGTAGGTTTCCATGTTCATTAATACAAATTTTTGATTTTATAGAAATGCCAAGGTGGATATTTCAGAAGTCCTTAACTGCTTAGCAAGATTGCTGAAATATTACGTACCTCCAGTTTAAATAAAAAAATTTCTGATTATTAATAAATTTGTACAAAAAGAATTGACAATTTGTAAAAGAATTAGATGGAGAAGCTTGCATAACGCATCTGAAACTGATAAAAATATATTCCTGGGTGTGGAAAAATTAAGTATCAATAAACTCCTTTCATGATGAAAAAAACTAAAATGTGCAAGTTACTTAGTATATGAACTTGCACCTTAACTTAATATAAAAGTATATTCTTGAATGTGGAGGTGAAAGTGGAAAAATTAAGTGAAAATAAACTGGTCATCATGAAAAGTACTGAAGTTAATGTGCAAATTATGTACCATATGAACTAGCATGTTATCCTTAAAGTAGAGTGGAGAGGTGGAGGTGGAAAAATTATGTAAAAATTAATTGCTTTCAGTATAAAAGAAACTAAAATGAATATGCGAGTTATGTAGCATATAAACTAGCACATTAAAATAACAATATATTTGAAAGGTGAATTGAAAACATTAAGAAAATAAACTGTTTTCATGATGAAAGAAACTAAAATTAATGTGAAATGTACGTAATGTATTATTAGAATCTAAAAATTGAAATAACCATTTCCATACCTACATTTCATGAAAATATGTAATTTGTCATACAATAATGCTTTAAAATCCAATGTTCAATATCTATAATTCTCCTATTTTTTTTTTAAACTAGTGAGAATATTTTTTTCAGATATCTTTTCATTCTCAATTTCGCCATTTCTTATAGAGAATTTGTATATCTTGAAATTTATCATTGAGAAACTTGTACCCTAGAAATGTTCATGTTTCAAGCTGTAAAATATTTGTAAAAACGTAAAATGCAGATTATTGCAAATATTAGATAACACAGAAATGAATTTTTCTGTAAACTTTAAGACTTCATTTAATGTTAGTTTATCACAACAGTTTTGTTCTATAATATATTGCCATTTTAAAGGTAGCTTCATAGTTGCTTACTGTACAAAATCCATAAATTTTTTCAAAAGATAATAAATTAATCTCCTAAGAAATTACAATTATAATTGTTTTGGCACAATGTTGTCATATGTTACTCTTCTCTCATCCCCCCAATCACCACCCATCAGAAAACTAAGTCAATCTATGTAAAGTTTACTTCTCGCTATCCAACTGGGTGCAAATTGCTTAAAACTGTTTTATGCATCTACGGCTCTAGATCGATGCTGCGACTAATATTGCTTTTGACTTCAATCTTTATTGGTATTTTTGGTGGAAGTATTTTTGAGAATCGATATTTTAATTCACATTCTAGATTCTTCTACATTACTTGAAAAATAATATTAACAAGTAAATAATTTATTGCATGAAGAAAAGCTGAAAGCACATTGATTTAAATAAAAATAAATTATTTTAGTCCAGGGCATATGGGAGATTTAATAAATCTTTCATAATTATAAAGAGCGTAAATGATCTTTTATTTCGAAAAGGCTGTATTTCATTTTACATATGTATACACATATGAGGAATGTATGAAAAGAACCGCTCAAAACTAAAGTATATAAACCAACAAATTTTCATAATCTGTCCCTCTTGTGACATGACATATCCAGAATAGAATCGAGCGTATTCCATACATTTTGAAGCGATTAATTCTACTGAATTTATTGTACATTGTTTTATTTCTTTCATGACATAACAATAATCTAAATTTTATTTAACGTGTCTTTGTGGCGCGGTTTGCCTTTAGCTGGACCTTGTACCATTAAATTTCTCAGAATCATTTGTGGAAATTAGTGTCTTGAAACTGCCGATAAAATCTTCTATATTACATTACATTGATGGAGGAAAATTTTGTGGATTTTGCTTTGAGAGGCTTGAGAGGAGGCTGTACATGCTTCGAGGGAGAGGCAATATTCGTTAGTAAAAGCGTCCTTTTTTCTCGAAATAAAGATTATAATTAAATTATCATAAAATATGGAGGTGTACATAAGACAGCTAAGGTTTAGAATGAAATAAAAAATTACGCTTCAACAAAATGACTAGAATAATGTTCCAATTCACTTCAGCTATTTGGGATAGGAGATTGACTACCAAAATGACATCACTCCTGAAATCAAAGATCATTGCCGCAAACCGTTGTTTCTTTGGTCTAAGACATTCTTGAAATCTCACCTAATCAGGAGAAGAACAAGAATGTTATACAACACATTGATTAAACCAGTTCTAACCTGCGCCTCAGACATGGACCTTGACGATGAAGGAGGAGAAAACATTGGCAATTTTTGAGAGAAAAGGTCGTAAGAAATATTTTTGATGCTGTCGTTGAAAATATCACCTGGCGAAAGAGGTATAAGTTTGAAATGTGTACAAAATATATGGAGAAGAAGACATCATTAAATTAATAAAACTATCTAGAATGAGATGGGCAGGCCACCTCATGAGAATGAGTACAGAACGAACACCAATAATAGTCTTCAACACCACTCCTTTGTGTAGTAGACCAAGAGGAAAATCCAAAAAGATATGGGAAAGACTGCCTGGAAGAAGACTTCAACATAAAGTCAAAAACTGGAGGACGATTTCTAGAAAAGGGCGGAATGGCAGAGACTTCTGAAGGCCAAGGCTCACAAAGGGCTGTCGTGCCAATGCTGATGATGAATGATTCAACATTCCCCGAAATATCTTGTACGTACTTGAGCCGTTCGCTAACCCAGAAGCGAAATGGGTGGAATCTTCTTCGTATACTCCGTCGGAGTGACCCATGGATAGAACCAGCTTTAGGTGGAACGATTGGTGGTGGAGGTGAAGGTAGTTGAGATATTCGTTATTAAAAATTAACGTTCTTTTTTCTGGAAATAAGTATTATAATTAAATAATCAAAAATATGGAAGTGGTACATAAGACGGCTCAGGTTTAGAAAAAAATAAAAAAATTACTCTTCAAGAAAATAACTAGAATAATGTTTCAGTTCAACATTCCCCGAACTATCTCGTACGTACCTGAGCCGCTCGCCAAGCCAGAAGCGAAATGGGTGGAATCTTCTTCGGGTACTCCGTCTGAGTGGCCCCTGGACAGAACCAGCTGTAGGTGGTGGTGGAACCGTTGGAGGTGGCGAAGGGAGCGATGGGAAAATAAACCTAGGAGGTGAGATTACCGGAGGATGATCTGTTGGTAGTGGTGGTGGGCTATAATTAGGAGTTGGAGATGGACTTTGAGCATTAGGGGAAGGAGAAGAATAATTAGGGGGAGGTGGTATGGAAGAGTTGGAAGAGAAGGTGGATTTTGTGGTGGAGGAGTAGGTGGAGAAGGAGCGTACCTTCTCAAAACCACTCTAGGTTGATTTCTAACTATGGCCCGGATTGTTGCCACTGGGGCCGCCGCCTTCCTGTTTTAAAGATGATATAAATTTAGTATTGTTTTAGTATTCCAGAAATAAGCACTTCCTATAGTGAAATTAATCGTGTATTATTAATTTCTAATAACAGTGAGATGTACAGGGATTACGTAAATGATTCATTCGTTTTGAAAGGGCCATATTTCCGAAACAAATCTTTAAACACACAAGTGAGATGTGAAAAAAACTAAAGAAGTCTGCCTGTACTGCATATGAATGGTGATAGAAATTGTCTCTTAGCTTTCACAGCTGGTGAAGCAGAACGATGTCATTATCAGTGGAATATGAAGATATTCGATGATACAAAAATGTTTACTTATGTTTATTTGTATATTATAGCTGTGCAATACGTTTCAAAAGGTATTATGAAAAATAACTATTCGTTTAAATTAAGCATTTTGCGATTTTATCGATTATACATCTGGCAGCCGAATGACCTACTTGTATTTAGCCAATAAGCTCTTATTGATTTAAATGGAATGTATGTGATTATATAATGCTCTTTGAAAAAAATATTCAACCTTATCAGGTCAAACATAGTACGCAGATTACTATACAAAGCGAAACTGCTTCATAAAGATCTTTGATACCTCTGTGAAAAACTATATTGAATACATTCTGTTAAAATGAATGTATGAATTCTCGTTTCGTAGGAAGTGTCAAATTACTTTACGGTGGTGAAAATTTCAACTTATTGAGTTACTTATGGAACCGTATACGTATAATATGCAAAGACAAGGAGATACTAAGGAAGGCACCTGATCAATATTTGAACAGGTATCGCCTTCCTTCGTTTAAACCCAGAAAAGCCAAGATAGCACCTTTCAAAAGTTGCCCGTTCACCCCAGCATAGAGGATTTCGCTGAAAACCGAAGGAAAAGTAACAAGATTAATTTATAAAATAATGCGCCGACAATGGTGCTACTTACAAATGAAGTAAGGAAAAAGGAAATACTTGAAAAAATATATGTACAAATAGTGAGGCGTCTCACAAAAGTCCATAAAAGTTCTTAATAACTTAAATAGTTCATTAAAGTGTATTCGAAAAAAGAGTATCAAATTCTGTGATTCGAAGAGTTCTAAAGTTAGAGAAGAAGCAGGAAAAGAACAGCATCCAGTTCTGCGAGGTGTGGAGTATCCTCAGGAAATTGGATGTTATTGTGCCGTAGGTGAAGCCTTGCATAGATCCAGGCAATTACTATTCAGGAAGTTAATAATGCAAATGATTTTGTGCATTAAGTGTGGTGAAATGATACAGCGATAGAGTGGGACTGTTGATCATTGATTCTGGTTTCCTGACATGCCATTTCGAAGTTTCTGTGCAGTTGAATATGTAATGGTCCACATCACCGCAGCTGTTGTAGACGCAATTGCACGAAGATGATCTCCCGAATCTATTAAAATATTTTAGAGCGGAAGTGGGGCCCGTAAAGTATTGTGCAGTAAGAGGGTTAACAATTCTCTATCGGTTGAAACCTCTAGATAGCAGTTAAAAGTTCTACCTTCGGTGATGGTGTTCCATAGTTCTGTCCACTGGTCATGAGCATGTTTGCGAAGTGTTATGGTGAGGTGGGATTTTATATTGCCATTTAATATTATTGGAAAACTCCGTTAGCGAGATTGTAACTTTGGCAAGGTTGTCGGCCATATCATTTCCAAGGTTATTATTGTGGGCTTTAATCCATTGGATGAAGCATTTAGCTGAGGTACCAGAGGCTGGTTTGAATCTGTTGGATGGTGGGACTTCGATGTTCGTGGTTGAGGATTGCTGCTATTGATGATTCACGGTCTGTAAAAATTCTATAGCTGCTGAATTGATTTTGAAGTGCATGGTCGGTGGCCTGAAGGATCGCAAGGGATTCTGCTTTGAACACGCTGTTGGGGTGGAGTCTATCAGACCAGTTCGCCACCACTTCATCCTTGAAGCAGACGAAGGCACTGCCAACGTTTCCTTTTAGTTTGGATCAATCAGTGAAGTACTGAATTTCATCACAATTTACTGGAGTAGGTGGTTTGTTGGAAGTAGAGGTTTTTGTAAACATTAATAAGAATAGAGATGGTGGTATTCTCCATGTTGTAATCCATCTGTTGTATATGTTGGTGATTAAATATGCAATCCTGGTAAAGTCTTAGGATGCGTGTTTTGGCTGCTTCCGTTAACGTCGCGATGTGTAAAGGTAGAATGCCGGAAATAACGCAGAGGGTTTGTGAAGAGGTAGATCGGAAGGCTCTGCTGATAGGATGTGTGAGTTGTCACTGAATGCTCGTGAAGTGCCTGATCTTGCGATTAGTCATAGGCAGGGCCCAGACAGGGGGACCATTGTTTATAATTTCTTCGATGACTGCTGTAAAGGAATTTTAAACATTTTTGGCTTAAGTGCGCAATTATTGCCAGTCTTGACTTGTACTTGGTTGCAATAGACATAACCTTGTTCTTGATCTATTGAAGATATGCAAGAAATGAGCTTGTTGCTGATTGTAATTCCTAGATATTGTAATGTGGTGTATTGAGGAATACTATTACCATTGATCCAGAGTCTTAGGTAGGATCGTAGAATTTTCTTGTGTTTGTTGAAAAACATGGCATTAGTCTTTGAAATGAAGATCTTGAGCTTATGTTGAGTACAAAGGTTATGGAAACTGTTGAGGTAATCTTGGGTGTTTAATTCTTTTTTGGTTGGTGCGTTGACTACAAGAATTGCATCATCTGCATATGCCTGTATTTTTGTGGGTAGGCCATGGGAAGTTGAGGAACTTGTTCAAGATGAGGTTTCATAAAACCGGACCTACCCTGGATCCCTGTGAGCACCCTCTGTTTATATTTCTTTTCAAGTTACCACAATTGTAATGGATTTCGAATGTTCTGTTGTGCAAATAGCTTTGGATTAAAATAAAGATGTTATCTGGGCATTTAGTGTTACTAATGTCTTGTAAGATTCCTGGCCACCAGATGGTATCAAATGCACTCTGAAGATCCAGGCGGACAACTGCCGTATAGTGGTTTTGAGCTTTATTTTCATGGATATTTTGGAGAAGGATATTAATTGCGTTATCGGTAGAAAGAGAGATGTCTTCGAAAAACCAAATTGGTTAAGGCTAAATATGTTATTTTGATGAAGGTGGAAATTGAGTCATCGATAACTTGTTTTTCAAGGACCTTACCCATGTTTGGCAAGAGACAAATGTGTTTATAAGAAGTGGGTAAAGTGGGGTCTTTTTCTCATGGAGAAGGATAGTTTGTGCCTATTTGAAGGTATTTGGGAAAAGTTACAGTTGCAAGTATCTGTAATTGAGAGAAGTTTTGAGATGGCTTTATGAATTAGTTAAACAACGGTATTTTCAATGAAGTGTGGTCCAGGGGCTTTTTTCCTGCGAAGTCTTCTAATAATGAAATTATTCTTTTTGTTGGAGCATGGTAAGCCATGGAATCCAGATGGGGGTGTTTGAAGTGTCTAATGACAGCCTGTTCGGTGGTATCACTGGATGGGTCATCAATAGGAAACACCTAATCGGCCACTGTTCAAATTCTGGAGCTGTTGGAAAATTTTGCCGCAGTTAATCTCATGAAGAGGGCCATATCCAGTAGTTGATTCGGTGCAGTATCTTTTCCAAGAAAGTAATTTAGCATTGATAATACTTTACTTATATTCTGCGGATGCTTTCTTATATTGGGAATGGAAGTTCGGCCTATCCCCGGGATTTTCTATAGCCCTCATTCTTTTTCGCAGCGCATGGACCTTTTTCTTGAATGTATGGAGGTTAGAATTCCACCCTTGTGGTATATTATGAAACCGGATCTTATTCCTTGGGAAAGTTAGAATGCATATGGAAGTGATGTCTTGTATGAGATTATTTTTGACATTATAAAGTTCATCTGAGATGCATGCAACATTAATGTCTTCAAAATAATGTGGCAGGGATTTATTGAGGTCATGAAGGTGATATGTCTGGAAGTTGAATAAAGTCAAGTAAAAGTGTGTGTAACTAAGTGCTTGCTGAGGTTTAAGGAGATGTAATTGTGGGCCATTACTGAATAACGGGCCATTCTGAATAACGTAAGTAATTGTGGACCATTCTGAATAACGGGCCATCCGAGACGGTGCAATCCAGTCAGGATTTGTAGGTGCTGTTGGAGACGAGGTAGATATCAGGCCAACCTTTGCCTGTGGTGGCTTAAAAAGTACGTGGAGAATCAGGGTAATTAAGTTGTGTGTGTGGTGTTCCGAAATAAAATCTTTGAGAATATGCCTCGGCCGTTGTTATTGTAAGCATTTCTGAGTCCTCAACCGTTTTACATACGTAATATACAGGCCAACATTTTAAAACACCTCAAATTATTGTGATGGGGTTTCCTTCTACCATAAGCTGGTGTTGGTGCTAAACTGTGGTGCCAGTCATTTCATCTGTGGCGGCGGCGACTGTGGTGCCTGCCTGTTTCGACCATCGGCGACTGTGGTGCCTGCCTGTTTCGACCATCGGCGACTGTGGTGCCTGCCTGTTCCGACCATCGGCGACTGTGGTGCCTGCCTGTTTCGACCATCGGCGACTGTGGTGCCTGCCGCCTGCCTGTTTCGACCATCGGCGACTGTGGTGCCTGCCTGCCTGTTTCGACCATCGGCGACTGTGGTGCCTGCCTGCCTGTTTCGACCATCGGCGACTGTGGTGCCTGCCTGCCTGTTTCGACCATCGGCGACTGTGGTGCCTGCCTGCCTGTTTCGACCATCGGCGACTGTGGTGCCTGCCTGCCTGTTTCGACCATCGGCGACTGTGGTGCCTGCCTGCCTGTTTCGACCATCGGCGACTGTGGTGCCTGCCTGCCTGCCTGTTTCGACCATCGGCGACTGTGGTGCCTGCCTGCCTGCCTGTTTCGACCATCGGCGACTGTGGTGCCTGCCTGCCTGCCTGTTTCGACCATGGGCGACTGTGGTGCCTGCCTGCCTGCCTGTTTCGACCATGGGCGACTGTGGTGCCTGCCTGCCTGTTTCGACCATGGGCGACTGTGGTGCCTGCCTGCCTGTTTCGACCATGGGCGACTGTGGTGCCTGCCTGCCTGTTTCGACCATGGGCGACTGTGGTGCCTGCCTGCCTGCCTGTTTCGACCATGGGCGACTGTGGTGCCTGCCTGCCTGCCTGTTTCGACCATCGGCGACTGTGGTGCCTGCCTGCCTGCCTGTTTCGACCATCGGCGACTGTGGTGCCTGCCTGCCTGCCTGTTTCGACCATCGGCGACTGTGGTGCCTGCCTGCCTGCCTGCCTGCCTGTTTCGACCATCGGCGACTGTGGTGCCTGCCTGCCTGCCTGCCTGCCTGTTTCGACCATCGGCGACTGTGGTGCCTGCCTGCCTGCCTGTTTCGACCATCGGCGACTGTGGTGCCTGCCTGCCTGCCTGTTTCGACCATCGGCGACTGTGGTGCCTGCCTGCCTGCCTGTTTCGACCATCGGCGACTGTGGTGCCTGCCTGCCTGCCTGTTTCGACCATCGGCGACTGTGGTGCCTGCCTGTTTCGACCATCGGCGACTGTGGTGCCTGCCTGTTTCGACCATCGGCGACTGTGGTGCCTGCCTGTTTCGACCATCGGCGACTGTGGTGCCTGCCTGTTTCGACCATCGGCGACTGTGGTGCCTGCCTGTTTCGACCATCGGCGACTGTGGTGCCTGCCTGTTTCGACCATCGGCGACTGTGGTGCCTGCCTGTTCCGACCATCGGCGACTGTGGTGCCTGCCTGTTCCGACCTCGTTTTTACCAGCAGCAGATGGTACTCTGGGTAATTTTTATATAAAATCTGTGAGTCGAATTTTTGTCACTTTGGTAAATATCCTTGGAAATTCATTCTTCTGTTATTTCACATTAATAGATGTGGTTGAATTTGCAATAGTCAACAATAATATGTATAGGAAATTGAAACTATAATTTGAAAATAGCTCTTATAAAATCAATCTTGTTAAACAGATATTCTGGTTATTTCTAAATAAACATATTCAAAAAGTTTGTTCGTCCTACTGGAAAAATTTTAATTGCGTTTCTAGAACTGGTGTGCTGATAATTCTAATAAAGATTGACTTTGATAAACTTTGAAACTTATTACGAAAACTAATTCTTCGAAATAATTTGAGAGCTATATTCCGTAATAATTTAAGGGAGTTTGACTTAAAATATAATTTCTATATTTCATAAATATTTGCTTAAAATTTTATCTTAAAGCACTTTATAACATATCAGTTTCATGAATGAAAGTTCATACTTTTTTATTTATAATTTCTCATACAAGCCCGTGGATTTGATCTTTGTTTAATAACTTAGCATTGTAACTGTGAAGTATTAGATTACACAATACAAGTGACTCTTTGGATATTTTTACAAAACATTCGAATGGTTTTGGTTGACAAGATCTGTAAATGTACCAAATTTTAACTAATTGTTTTATTTATTTACTAATGGTGATAAAAGTATTGCGGAAATTTTAAATTTACAATATTATGTCTTATAGCTACTTATAAATTGAGATTATTGTACTTATTAAAATTGCATAAACAATTTCTCAAGTCATCAGATAATGGTGATACTTTGAGGAATACTCAATATTTGGAAAGTAAATGACATGAAATTTTAATTTATCAGCATGAATGAGATATTTTAATTCTACAGCCTAAAAGTGTTTTCATGCATGTCAAAATTTAAATTGTGTTTTCTAAGAGCACCTGGAAGTGGAGAAACGCATATCGATGTGTATAAAAGTATGAATTCCAAAATATTGTTTAAAAAAGCACTGTTACTTGCACATTTAAGATTTATATACCAAGCAGGATTAATTTTAAAAGAAGTTAGTATTCCTCGTATACGAGAATGTTAGCCATCAAAAAAGCTTTCAAAAACTGTAAATTATTAGATAAGGAAAAATTAAATTTATGGAGAAATGAATGATCTTAATTTTATGCTTTAAAGATTCATGCAAATTAACCAATGCAGTAGTTTGTAAAATTTTCGGTGATACATTTTGGCAGGATTAATAATATGAACACAAATAAGAGATTACTATTTTATTTACAAGAAATTTCTAGCTTGAATGGAATCAATATGGACAGTAAAATCAGTTTTATTTAAATGTTAAAACCTAATGCTTTTTTCTTTCATAAATCTTTTTGGAAAATCATTAAATTCATTCGCTCTTTTTACTTAGTTCTCCAATTGTACTTTGCATAATTCTAATTTACAAATTTGTTTTACACAAATTTTTATTTCAAAAATATTCTTTTAAAATTTCAAATCATAAAGTGCTGTAAATATATCGCCTTTCTTCACCAAAATTTCAATCTTGTCAGTAAATGCTTAATTTTTGAATATGATAAAGATTTTATTCAGGAAATTGCGTGTAAATTTCCACTAAATCCTTTAGAGGGGTTTTATATCACATAAAATTGCCAAGTATATTTAAATATACTTGGATATACATTCACTCAATCATAAGTTTCTAATTCATGTTCTAAATCGAGAAAATTGAGAGAAACAAACTCTTTGAACGATAGTACCTAAACGTATAGTTCTTAAAAAGTTCTTTTCTACTTTTAATTATTTATGCTTTTGTTACAAAGCTGATAGAGCAATTGGCAATCATTTAAAAACAAAAACTTCTGCAGAAGTATTTTGGACTATCTAAAATTTCCAAAAATGTATTGCTATCGCTTTTTTATTTGGCGTAAAACATACTGATATAAATAATAACTAAACAAACATTACTTAACAATAACTTAACAAAATTCTATTAACCATAGCAGTTAAAGCATATATAATTAGATTCTGCGAGCAGGATAAATAGTGTTATGCTACTAAACTGAACGTGAATAAATTATGAAATATCGGCTTAACATTAAATAATTTTTAAATACAAGCTTATTTCATATTAAAATTTGAACAAATTTTAAATAATTTAAGCATTACAAATTTCAGATTTTTATTAATAACGATTGATAATTGTGGCTATTAAATGTTAACGTAGGTAATAACTTTACCATTAAATAAAGCAATCCCATAAACCTCAGCAATTTTATTACTTACCACATTATTAAACTCTAATTTTGAAATATCTTAATTCCTCTAAGTATTTCAGTATGAATTTCCAGGAAAATCAATAGAAGATTTATCCAATTTTCTAAAATCCTGAAAACTGAATAATATTTAAATAAGAATTTAAGCTTTCTGGCAAACAAAGTTCCGGGTAGCATCTGTTTATAGAAATATAAAAATAACAAAATTTCGTAGTTTTCTGAATGGTTATCAGGATTGATAAAATAGCTACATATCTTGTGAAAAAATTATGTATATATAAGACATGAGTGTTTGAATAATTATTTTTAAAATACACTTTATGTAGTTCTATATAGTACATTGCATATATTTGTGAAAATTAATATACGATCTCTATTTTAAATAAATTGTTGGGATGCAGCTGTTTTCCAAACATTGGTGTCTTGTCTGGAGGAGTCATCAGTTTTAAAATTGGGTAAGTCAAATGATTTTTCTAGAATCTATTAATTATATACATTCTTATATTCATTAATTACACTACTTGGCCCTTTGAGGAGAAGGTTTCAATGTAGTCTTAAAATACGGATAATTTGAGTTTTCGAAATGTTGTAGCACAATATTATCAAATATACATTATTCGTTGTAAATTAATTGTAATTATCTCTCAAGTAATAGCGAAATTATTATAAAGTTACAGTTGGCCAAAAATTATTAGGACAATGAGAAATTTGTAGTTCCCAAGTTAATAAAATCAAGTAAAACTTATAATCAGTTTATAAATGATAACATGTTTTTAGAAAATTATAACTAAAAAAATAAAATTTAAAAATAATTACAATATTAAAATAAAAACAAAATTTGCATCGCAAAAATTGTATTAAAACAGAAGCAGAAACATGCATATTACAGCACTGGTGACGTCATTAAACATTCAAGGTTACTTTCAATGTATCAATGTCAAGGGTGATCGTCTCATTCACTGCTAATTTGTAGAAATTCAGTTTACGTGGACTTTTCCTGCCATGACACTCAAAATAAGATTTCACTTGCGAAGAGAGAACAAATCGTTCACCTGCACAATAGTGGCAAAAAATTACGAGAAATTTCCAGCAAGTGAATTGCGCAAAGTGAAACATTCAACAGCATTCTAAAAAAGAAACTGGTATTTTGGATAATAGGCCAAGATCAGGTGACCAAACAAGCTGATTGTCAGAGAAAAACGAGAAGTTGTTAAAGATGCCCTAAAGTATCCGACAGGAAGTGCAAGGATGTTGGCCGCAAGTATTGAATCAATCTCAGAAAAAGTTGTAAAACCTCAAATAGTTAGAAATGTATTGCATAATGCTGGAATAAAAGGAAGACGGCCAAGGAAAAACCCTTTATTTTAAAAATCACCAGGGAAAAACGCCTAGAATTTCCCAAAGTACATAATAGTAAATTATTAGATTCCTGGAAAAATGTAATTTTCTACGACGAGAGTAAATTTGAAATTTTCAAACCTAAACACGTGCTCACAGTTTGGAGAACAAAAGGAACTGCTTTTAAGGCTCAAAATGTACAGAAAACTATAAAGCACGGAGGAGGGAATGTCAGGATCTAGGGCTGTATGGCTTAAAATTGAATTGGAAATCTCCAGTTCATTGGTCATAAAATGACAGCTTTGTCATAAACTGATGTGATATGAGATAACTTGGAAGATTATGTAAAGAAATTAGCGTTAGAGAAGACATTCATTTTTCAACAAGAACAAGACCCCAAACATACTGCCAACAAAACCAAAGAATGGCTATTATATAATGTTCCCCGAAGATTGGTCCCCCACAGTCCCCAGACCTGAATCCTATAGAACATTTGTGATATCAATTGGATGAAAAGGGGGAAAAATTCCCAATAACAAGTAAAGCAAGTTTTGCAAGATGCTTGGACCAGCATGTCATCAAACTTCACCAAAGATTTGGGGGAATCTATGCCAAGACGTTTGGATGCAGAAATTTCAGTTAAAGGACTACAAACCAAGTATTAGTATCACGTTTGAAATTTTAGTTATTTTATGAATGATTTAAATTGAGGTTCAATGTTCTAATACTTTTTTGCACACAAATCTTCTATTTTAATTTTTTAAATCATATTGATTCTAAATATTTCTTACTCCATGAGTAATTATGTAAAAGTATTACACACACACACATATAATATAAATACGCGACAAATGTTTCATTTTATTACCCTGAGAACTTAAAATTTCCTCCTGTTCTACTTTTTTTGCCAATTGTATACTGTGTGATTGCAATAATTGCTCATCTAACAAATGGTTTTTGGTGAGAATGTCTTTAAAAATGTTGTTGTATGAATAACACAAATTTAATCTCAAATTTACTTGAGTTATGCAACAAAATGATGAGGGAATTTATCAGAACAGCTACAGTACTTCGTTCTTATCTTAAATACGTGTTATTTTGTTTTTATATTTAGAAAGCTTGCGTTTACAAAATCTATAAAAGTCATTTTAGAGTTTAAAGCATAAATACCAATTAATCTAAAAAAGCTTGAATTCTGGTTCAAGTTTTCTAAGGTAATGACATTTTCTTAGACTTCTTTGATCTATATATACTGCATATTGCAAATAAAATGGTTAAAAAACTTGTTTAAAAGAACTCGGAAAATTGAAATATTTAACCTGAAATCTAATAAACATAAAATTCTATTGATTTAGCCGGTACTTCTGTTACATGAAATATTTACTTTAGGAAGGGTAAATATAGTAAAAAAAATTTATTTTAAATTTCAGTCTCTATACAAGAATAAAAGCTATTTGAGAATTCAGAACTTCTTTGCATTATAACTTAGTAGTGAAGCTATAAATAATTGATTGTCCTCCAGAATTTTGTCCTGATATGAATTAGGAAGCTACACAGAATAGAATTTTATATTGGTATCTGTTTTAAAGATAAGTTAGTAAGCATTAAGATTTTTATAATTTGAGTAAATTTTGAATACAGCGCGTTTGTAAACAATTTTAAATCTTCTAAATTTGAATATTGTGTAGCACCAATTTGATTCACTTTTAAAGCTGCTTATTCCACTATGTAGCTTAAGCAATGCAACACTCCACTGCGGAACTCCTCGCGTCAAGAGCTGAGCTGGCAGACGAATGGAAAGCGCTGTTGATTTCGGTTCAACAGTCCATGGGTTCGAATCCCACCTCGGTATGGATGTTTGTAGTGGTTCGGAATCCACTTTAGACTATAGGTCCCGGTCTAATTAGTCCTCGTGTGCAAAAAATGACCGTTGACCGACAAACCTTCCGGTGTTTTAGCTTCGACTTAATTTAAAATATCTATAGAATTGTAAATCCGCAAACAGCTAGGTTTTATTGTTTAAACATATAAACTTAATTTTATTAACTAAAAATTTAATGCTAAAGAGAAAAATTAATTTTTATTTGTAGAAAACTCACTTTTTGTCATTTTTAATGGAAATTATACTATTATAAATTCCATGGGGAAATTTTAATAAAGCAATTTATGTTGAGATCCATTTTGCGCTTAATAAATCGGATTTACCTTCCATAAAAGAGAAATGGCAAGTCTTTAAAAATATAAACTGCCTAAAAAAAATTTCTTCCTTTAATATTAAGTGAACAAAATTAAAAGGTGTAGTCATTCACAATGTTAAACCTAGTTTTCTCTCAATGAAAAGCTTTGTGAAAACTTAGAAATTACTCCTCTATATATTGTTAAAAATTAAGATTTATATCAATATTTTTTACGCAATCGATAAATACTTAAGTATATTCTCACATTTAGGATTATAATGATTAATAGATTTTCAAAAATCTCTAGTGTTGCAAATTTCTTATTTTTTCAGTTTAAATGTAAGCGTAGGTTATGTTATTCCCTAAGTTTAAAAAATAACTTGTATTTAGTCCCCAATAGTCGGAAGATTTGAATAAAGATGTCTGGTCCCACTCAGAATTTTTTTGAGTTCGTATTTAAGGCAGATCAGTTTTTTCTATTATATTCCCGTTATATTTGTCTATTAATGCACATATGATTTTAAAATTTTCATCATTAATTTAGAATAAGATTGTTGTTTTTGTAACCTTATTCTAAATATAAATTAGAATTAAATGCATTTCAAAAAATCGTCGTAATTATGTATTTAATGGTTTACATTCCTTTTTATTTGCAGATAAATTAATTTTTGAAAAAAGAAAACATTGCCATGAAAAACTTTACCATGAAGCCCGATACGGTGCCACCTCCAAGGCCTTATAGTAAGAATTTTAACATTTTAACATTACTTTTTGTTAATTTGAACTTCACAATTCATATAGATAATTAGATGGCGTATTGAAAATACATAAATTTAAATATTGCATCATAAGTAATGTTGTGAGTTTGCCAAATTTATATTCAATTATTGGTTTATTGAATCGAAATATGAATTTTTCGAAATTTTCTGTTAATTTATTGGATTTGACATTCTGTATTGCGATGCATCTAAGTAGTTTTTAATGCACTCAAGAACATTGGAAATAGTGGACCAAGAAGGAACCATCGTATTGAAATGAAATGGCAGTATTGATAGATGAGAATTTCACTGCATTAAGGCAATTTAACCAATATAATGTGCACAACTGAACATAAACAATGCAACATCAATAGCGCGTCACTATGTCTCTTTGCCGAGCTGGTAACGGAATGGTTAGCGCTCTTTCCTTTGTTTCAACAATTCCTGGTTTCAAATACCACCTCAGCTTTGGATGTTTTCATAGGTTTGGAATCCACTTTAAACCGTATGTCCTGATCTCATTAGCCCTCTTGCGCAAAATGACTATCGATCTAACAAATAGCAAGCAGTCACGTGTTTCCATAAATGTCGAAACAAGATACTTCATTAAATTCATTAGTAGACTGAAGTCCAGAGTCAGATGGGTTGACAAGCCATTCTATTTCTATATAATTCAGAAGGATGCGACGAAATCTGGCGTTTCAGCTGGTGTCCCAAGACCTATCAGGGACAAGTCAGGGTAGTTTGCCTATGGAACGTTTGAACAAGACACAGGAAGTCTTAAGCAACTCGAGATGCTCATTAACGAGCATTTTCTTGCTAGAAAGTTTTTATTATGGTTCCATTTTTAGAAAACGTAATCATATTGAATCATGAATTTAGAATGTTAACACGGAATCAAGGTTGTGCATACAACTAGAATGGACCTAGACAATACCCCAAGACGAATAAACCTGCTGGCTTAGCAGTGCGTAGTGGGATAGTGTTTTACTATTCACCGTAGCATCTTCTCGCATACGCAGTTGTCCTGCTCCCGGAATGAACCATCAAAACTGAACAACATTTGGCCATTCTGACATTCCACGGATCTGACCTGGCACTACTGTAGACGGTGATACAAGTGTTCTATTATTAAACGCAGCATACGAAGAGGGAGTTGAAAGCCGGAATGGCATAGGTGATTTAAATTTTGCGTTGAGGGTCATTAGGTTCCATGACTGCTTGATGTTCGATGTTTCAATTCTCTCGATTAATATCTAGGATGGCTCCATCGGGATGTCATTTGCTCCTTACTTAATCTGACGGTATTCCGAACTATAAACGTGGCTAGCAATACGAATTGAATAGTATAGTATACAGACCGGTAATGAAGATCTTCATTTCGCGTATGAGTGAGATGTCTTCTTTCACGACTACCTGCTAATCATCTAATTAAGTACTGAGAATCAGATTTGTAATCGCGTCGAGCGCGTCGGTAGGTATATAAATCTTCAATTCAACGAAAATGTTGAAATCTTTCAATCTGCTGTTCGACTGTAGAATTGTTGGTTTTGTGTATTTGCTTCAATCTTGCTATATTTTGCCGAAGTTTATTGGTTGTTTTCCTTTCATGGTATACTTCCAGTGTTCTTGAGTATACGTAAAATTATTACCTTAAGATCAGTGGAGCTCAGACGTTCAGGTAAAACATTAGACGAAAACAAAAATATTGAGTTTGCCAATATTTTTACATTAAAAATTAATGAAAAAACTATTTTAATAGCAAGATTTCTTATTAAAAACAGTTAAAAATTCAATGTTATACAAGAGTATAACAGTCAAATTATCTTTTGTAAAAGGTTCGTATTCAGTCTTTTGTAAGTATTTTTTCATGAAAGAGGCCTACGTTAAAAAGTTAAAACTTGCCTAATGCAGTCAAAAACTAGTAATTACATTTTAGAGAGGAATCTTACATAACGTTATATTTATGAAAAATAAAGAACTGTATTTTCAAACCGAAAGTGGTAAAAAAAGGGGTATTTCTATATTAGAAATAAAATTTTCAGAGACGAGAAAGATCGTCAAATTATCTTCTAAAGAACCATTTTAAATTTCATTTAATAGTTTTTTAAAGTCATCTTATAAACAAGAAATATTTATAGCTTAATATATCATTGCATACTCAAAATAAATATCAATCCCTTAATTTGATTCGTGAGTGAGATATTACTCAGCTGGTGAGTAACTGAATCTGGCCTTCAATTCAGAAGTTTGTGAGTTTGATTAGCGTCTAACTCTAACGCTTGTAGTGGCTCGGAGTTTACTTCAAGCAATAGGTCGTGGTTAAAGTAGTCCTTTTGTACTTAAATCACTGCAGAAAATCTAGAAAGTTTAGTTAACGAATACAGATTTCATGTAGGACCGAATATTTTGCGCGTTTTTTACATGGATTTTAAAAAGTTTAGTTTTTAATTTTAAAATGTTGATTCAACATTTCAAGCATGAGTGATTTAAAGGTTCAAAATCTACTTTAAATACTTAGGGGCGATCAAATTCATCTTCATGCGTTAAACCCTGAGTGACAAAATTAACTTAATACAATTGGACTGTTGAAAGAAAGTTCTTCTAACACATCAAATCATAATTTCTTCGAAAATGTAAAAGTATTTTTTCGTTCAACAAACGTATTTTATATTGAATAAATTATCCAATATTTTCAACAAAATCGGAATTTTTTATTCAGTGAAATCAAGATTTAGGAATTAGAATAAAAGTTACGCTTTCAGTCCGTGGAAAGTTTCTTAATTAAGTTGAGACTTCAAAAATAATTTGAGGTACAGTTTATAAAAGTAAACTTAGTCACTTTAACTCCTTAAAATATTCTTTTAACAATAAAAGGGCAGTCTCTGACCAAGTGTACAAAGTCTAATTGAAATTTTGATGGGTGCACATGTGCAAATTATAAGCTATAAAAACTAGCTTATAACTAATTTTGTTACTATTTCCCTACTCAATTTTCCAGTACTGTCTTTAAAGGTCATCTACACTAGTTGGAATTAGTGTTTAAAATTAACAAATTTATAAAGACATTAGAATAAGTTTAAAACTGGTGCAATGACTTTCTGAAATTTTGCTGATGAATTATTTAAGTAGGTTTCCATGTTCATTAATACAAATTTTTGATTTTATAAAAATGCCAAGGTGGATATTTCAAGTCCTTAACTGCTTAGCAAGTTTGCTGAAATATTAGTTACCTCCAGTATAAATAAAAAAATTTCTGATTAATAAATTTGTACAAACAATTTGTAATTGACAATTTGTAAAAGAATTTGATAAAGAACTGTGCTTAACGCATCTGAAACTGATAAAAATATATTCCTGGGTGTGAAAAAATTAAGTATCAATAAACTCCTTTCATGATGAAAAAAACTAAAATGTGCAAGTTACTTACTATATTAACTTGCACCTTAACTTAATATGAAAATATATTCTTGAACGTCGAGGTGGAGGTGAAAAAATTAAGTAAAAATAAACTGCTAATCATGAAAAGAACTGAAGTTCATGTGCAAATTATGTACCACATGAACTAGGACGCTAACCTAAAAGTATAGTGGAGAAATAGAGGTGGAAAAAGTTCGTAAAAATAAAATACTTTCATGATGAAAGAAACTAAAATTAATGTGAAATTTTCGTAATATATGAATATTAGAATCTGAAAACTGAAATAACAATTTCCATGCATACATTTCATGAAAATATGTAAGTTGTCACACAATAACGGTTTAAAATCCAATGTTCAATATCTATAATTCTTCTATATTTTTAAACTAGTGAGAATATTTTTTTCAGGAATCTTTTCATTCTCAATTTCACCATTTCTTATAGAGAACTTGAATATCTTGAAATTTATAATTGAAAAACTTGCACCCTGGAAATGTTCATGTCTCAAGCTATTAAAAATATGTAAAAACATAAAATACAGATTTTTACAAATATTAGATCACACAGAAATGAATTTATCTGTAAACTTTGAGACTTCATTTAATGTTAGTTTATCACATCAGTTTTGTTCTATAATATATTGCCATTTTAAAGGTAGCTTCACAGTGCCTCTGACGTATTGATTCTCACTGTAAAAAATCGATTAATTTATAATCTTTTTGATTAAAATTTTTCTCCTATGAAGTTAAGACCATAATTGTTTTGGCACAATGTTGTCATGTGTTACTCTGCTCTCATCCCACCAATCACCACCCATCAGTAAACTAAGTCAATCTATGTAAACTTTGAAAACTTGATTCATCATGTTTTGTGTTAGTTTACTTCACGCTATCGAGCTGTGTGCCAATTGCTTAAAACGGTTTTATGCGTCATCTACAGCTTTAGATTGATGATGCGACTAATATTGCTTTTGACTTCAATCTTTATTGGGATTTTTGATGGAACTATTTTTGCGAATTGATATTTTAATTCCAATTCCTGACAATATGAAAGGCAAATTTACACAAAGTAGGCTGTAGTACCGACCTAAATACTATCAATATACTCAATTTCAACCGTTAGGATTGATTTTTTTGGCCTTTATGAAAGAGAAATTATACATTGTTTTCACAAAGCTTTCCTTTTTAACACCATGTAACCCACAACTTGAAAAAACAAAAAAATCATCAAACAACTTTGTCAAATCCTTTCAACGAAAATGAACCTGAAATTGCTTAATCGATGCGTTTGGAAGTATCGAACATTACAGCTATCTGAAAAAATGAAGGGCTTTTTCGCCCAACCTAATGAATTAAAAAATAAGGATTAAAAGACCGGTCAGTTTCTAAGAACATAAAGATGCCAGCTTATATTTTAGACCATATTTTCACATGAAATTGAAATGTTGTAAGCTCTAAAAGATTCTAAATATGGAAGTAATAGTGAAAAATGCTGAAAATTTTTATTTAAAAGATATTTCAAAATTACTGGAAATTATATTTTGTTAGCAGTGTAAGAAATATGAAGATTCAATTCAAATGTTTCCAATAACATACAAGAAAACTTCTATAATTAGGTTTCTATAATCCAACGCTTGCAAATATTTGATTAAATTTTGTAAATTGAAATTCAATGTCTTCTGCATTACTTGAAAAATAATAAATGCATCCCATTTGATTAAATAAGTAAATAAACAATTTATTGCGTGAAGAGAAGCTGAAAGCACAATGACTTAGTTAAAAATAAATTATTTTAGTCCAGGTCATATGAGAGATTTTATTAACCTATCATAATTATAAAGAGTTAGCGTAAGTGATCATTTATTTTGAAAAGGCTGTATTTCAAAATTTTTACATGTATATACATATAAGGAATATATGAAAATAACCGCTCTAAAGTATATACACATACAAATTTTAATAATTTGTCCCTCATGTGACATGATATATGCAGTATACAATCGAGCGTATTCTATACATTTTGAAGTGATTAATTCTACTTAATTTATCATACATTATTTTAGTTCTTTCGTGACATAACAATATTCTAAATTTTATTTAACGTGTCTTTGTGGTGCTGTTTGTCTTAAGTCAGGGCCTTGTGCCATTTAATTTCTCAATCATTTGTAGTAATTAGTTTCTTGAAACTGCCGATAAAATCTTCTATATTACATTACATTGATGGAGAAGTTTGAGGTTTTTGCTTTTAGAGGCTTGAGAGGAGGCAATACATAGTTTGAGGGAGAGGCAATATTCGTTAGTAAAAACTGGAAATAAAGGATAACTAAATAGTCATAAATATGGAGGTGGTGATAAGATGGCTCAGGTTTAGATTGAAATAAAAAAATTATGCTTTAACAAAATAACTAGAATGTTTCAATTCACTTCAGCTATTTGGGCTCGGATATTGACTACGAAAATGACATCCCTCCTGAAATCAGAAAGATCATTGCCGCAAACCATTGTTTCTTTGGCTAAGACCCCTTCTGAAATCTCACCTGGTCAGGAGGAGAGGACAAAATAATGCTATACAAGATATTGATTAAACCAGTTCTAACCTAATCCTCGAACATGCACCATGACGATGAAGGAAGAGAAAACATTGACGATTTTTTGAGAGAAAGGTCCTAAGAACTATTTTTGGTGCTGTCCTGTAAATTACACCTGGCGATAAAGGTTTAACTTTAAACTGTACAAAATCTATGAAGAAGACATCATTAAATCAATAAAACTATCTAGAATGAGATGGGCAGGCCACCTCATGAGAATGAGTACAGATAGAACACCAATAAAAGTCAACACCACCCCTTTCTGTAATATACCAAGAGGAAGACCCAAAAAGAGATGGAAGGACTGTATGGAAGAAAACTGCCTGGAAAATCAAGAACTGGAGGTCGATTTCTAGAAAAGGGGCGGAATGGCAGGGACTTCTGAAGAAGGCCACGGCAATCAAAGGGCTGTCGTGCCAATGCTGATGATGGTGACTAAACAAGTATTTTTTATCTATTCTTTGTTCAGCCTTACTGAGATCCAGGTAATTTCACTAGTGTTTGCTAAATTAGAGGAAAACATTACAAGACTTTCATGCTCACTCTTACCATTTTCCAAGTTTTTTATAGTTTAATGCTGTATACATTTAAATAGTTTATTTTGAAAATGCGTTACTCATAAAATAATCATTTGATTTCTGATTATAATTTTAAAATATGAATGCAAAACAAGTATTTACGAAATGTAATTTTATTTCAAAATAAGAAATCGTGTTAAATAAAATTAAGAATTGAAACATTAAATTTCTACTCAAACTAAATGAGATATATTCATGTTATTTCTGTAAAACTCATTATGCACTGCTTAATGTAGTTTTCGCTGATATGTAATCAATTTATTTCTACTTGAAGAAAAATCCTTTCAAATTTTAAATTGATTACCACATATGTTAAGTGTTTAAAGAAATAATTTTTTAATCAATATTTTTTATTTCACTTAATGCACGCATTTTTATAAAATTCATAAGTTACTTTATTTTTTTGACAGTGCATGTATTCATTAGAAACAACGAAATAATTGTACAATTTACTAACATTCAAGTAATAGTGTAGTCATATGTAATTGAATTCTCACAATTATTTTCACAACCAGCAAGTTAATTAACATTATATAAATAAAGCATTAGACATTCTCGTTACAATTTTATTAAATAGCGTAAGACAGCCGGAACAAACGATCAGTCCAGGCTCAACGTTCCGTTCAATTTTCTTCGTCTGATGGTTGAAAAGCGGATTCCGCCAGACGTGAAAAGTCAAAACGACGATGCATCTTGCGTCTCTTCTTGGGCAGAATCGGTGATCTTGGACAACTTTCTTCTGGCACTGTAACAGAATTTTTTGGAAAAGGCCTGATAGTGGATCCAGTGCTGTAAAATTTTGATACACTATCGGGATTACATAGAAGTTGAGGGTGCTGACGAGAAGGAACCTTCAGAGCTTTTAGGGATGAACAGGGGCGTAATAGGAAAATAGTGATAGCCATGAGGTTGACTCGGATAACCAGAAATAAAATAAAAGCTTATGTAATTAACATTTTATTGCATATATTATCCAACTCACCTCATATACTTTAAATTATTTAAAATGATCAGATTTTCAAGTGTTATTACATTAATAAATATGCGTAATCATACAGTTAAATATCTTAATTATTAAAAAGAGTTCAACATACTTAAATTTCAGATCAGGAGGTCAATTTCCAGAAAAGACGGTATGGCAGAGACTTTTGAAGGCCAAGGCTCACAAAGGGCTGTCGTGCCAATGGTGATGAATGATTCAATTCAACATTCCCCGAAATATCTTGTACGTACCTGAGCCGCTCGCCAACCCGGAAGCGAAATCTTCTCCGTATACTCTGAGTAGCCCCTGGACGGAACCAGCTGGAGGTTCTGAAGGAGGAGGAGGTGAAGAAGCTGATGGATGGGCAGGCCACCTCATGAGAATGAGTACAGAACGAACAACAATAATAGTCCTCAACAACACCCCTTTCTGTAGTAGACCAAGAGGAAGACCAAAAAGATATGGAAAGACTGCCTCAAGGAAGACTTCAACATAAAGTCAAGAAATGGATTAGAATTTCTAGAAAAGGGGCGGAATGGCAGAGATTTCTGAAGACAAAGGCTCACAAAGGGCTGTCGTACCAATGGTGATGAATGTTTCAACAATTCAACATTCCCCGAAATATCTTGTACGTACCTGAGCCGCTCGCCATCCCAGAAGCGAAATGGGTGGAATCTTCTTCGTATACTCCGTCTGAGTGGCCCCTGGACAGAACCAGCTGGAGGTGGAATGATTTGTGGTTCATAAGTTACTTTATTTTTTTGGCAGTGCCTGCATTCATTAGAAACAACGAATTGATTTTAAAATATACTATCTAACATTCAAGTAGTAATGTAGTCAGAAATAATTGAATTCTCATAATTTTTTTCACAAGCAGCAAGTTAATTAACATTATATAAAAAAAGCGTTAGACATTCTCGTTATAATTTTGTTAAATAGCGTAAGAAATACATACAGCCGCAAGAAACGACCAGTCCAGGGTCCAACTATTGTTCAATTTTCTTCGACTGATGGTTGAAGAGCGGATTCCGCCAGACGCGAAAAGTCAAAACGACGAATCATCTTGCATTTCTTCTTGGGCAGAATCGGTGAAGTCAAGAACTGGAGGTTGATTTCCAGAAAAGGGGCGGAATGGCAGAGATTTCTGAAGGCCAAGGCTCACAATGGGCTGTCGTGCCAATGGTGATGATTGTTTCAACAATTCAAGATTCCCCGAAATATCTTGTACATACCTGAGCCGCTCGCCAACCCAGAAGCGAAATGGGTGGAATCTTCTTCGTATACTCCGTCTGAGTGGCCCCTGGACAGAATCGGCTCGAGGTGGAACGATTGGTGGAGGTGAAGGTAGTAGAGATGACGAAGGGGGTGATGTGAAAATAAAACTTCTTGGAAGAGGGAATACCGGAGGATTATCTGCTGGTGGTGGGCTATAATTAAGAGGTGGAGATAGACTTTGAGCACAAGGGGGAGAAGACGAAAAATTAGGGGGAGGTGGGAATGGAGGAGTTGGAGGAGAAGGTGGATTTTGTGGTTGAGGAGTAGGTGGAGATGGAAAAGGAACATACCTTCTCAAAACGACTCTTGGTTGATTTCTAACTATGGCCCGGATTGTTGTCACTGCGAGGCGCCGCCTTCCTGTTTTAAAGAGGATATAAATTTAGTATTGCTATAGTTTAATATTCCAGAAATAAACATTCCCTACATTGAAATTAATCATGTACTATAAATTTCTCATAACAGTGAAATGTACAGGGATTACGTAAATGATTCATTCGTTTTGAAAATGCAATATTTCCGAAATAATTCTTTGAACACACGAATGAGATGTGAAAAGAACTTAAGAAGAATGCCTGTACTGCGTATGAATGGTGATAGAAAGTGTGTATAAGCTTTCACTGCTGGTGAAGCAGAACGAGGTCATTATCAGTGGAATAATGAGATATTCAATGATACAAAAATGATTTTACGGCTATAATATACTAATAAATATAAGCAATGTGTTTCAAAAGACATTATGAAAATTAATTATTTGTTTAAATTAAGCATTTCGTGATTTTATCGATCATATATCTGGGAGCCGAATGACCTACATGTATTTTGCCAATAAGCTCTTATTAATGATTTATATGGAATGAATGTGAATATTTTCTTCAAAGACCATTATACAATCTTATTAGGTCAAACATAATACGCAGATTACTATACAAAGCGAAACTGCTTCATAAAGATCTTTGATACCTCTGTGGAAAAAAACTATATTGAATACATTCTGTTAAAATGAATGTATGAATTCTCGTTTCGTAGGAAGTGTCAAATTACTTTACGGTGGTGAAAATTTCAACTTATTGAGTTACTTATGGAACCGTATACGTATAATATGCAAAGACAAGGAGATACTAAGGAAGGCACCTGATCAATAGTTTAACAGGTATCGCCTTCCTTCGTTTAAACCCAGAAAAGCCAAGATAGCACCTTTCAAAAGTTGCCCGTTCACCCCAGCATAGAGGATTTCGCTGAAAACCGAAGGAAAAGTAACAAGATTAATTTATAAAATAATGCGCCGACAATGGTGCTACTTACAAATGAAGTAAGGAAAAAGGAAATACTTGAAAAAATATATGTACAAATAGTGAGGCGTCTCACAAAAGTCCATAAAAGTTCTTAATAACTTGAATAGTTCATTAAAGTGTATTCGAAAAAGAGTATCAGTCTGAATCGAAGAGTTCTAAAGTTAAAGAATCAAGAAAAGAACAGCATCCAGTTCTGCGAGGTGTGGAGTATCCTCAGGAAATTGGATGTTATTGTGCCGGAGATGCTGTGCCTTGCATAGATCCAGGCAATTATTCAGGAAGTTAATAATGCAAATGATTTTGTGCATTAAGTGTGGTGAACTGATTTAGCGATAGAGTGGGACAGTGTTGATCAGTGATTCTGATTTCCTGACATGCCATTTTGAAGTTAATGTTCAGTTGAAGATGTAATGGTCCAGATCGCCGAAGCTGTTGTAGACGCAATTGCACGAAGATGATCTCCCGAATATATTAAAATATTGCGGAGTGGAAGTGGGGCCCGTAAAGTCTTGTGCAGTAAGAGGGTTGACAATTCTCTATCGGTTGAAACTTCTGGATAGAAGTTAAAAGTTCTACCTTCGGTGATGGGGTTCCATACTTTTGTCCATTGGTCATGAGCAAGTTTGCAAAATGTTATTGATAGAAAGAATTCATCCATTTAATCTTATTGGAAAACATCGTTTGCGAGGTTCCAGCCATATCATTTCCAAGGTTATTATTGTGGGCTTTAATTCATTGGATGAAGCATTTAGCTGAGGTATCCGAGGCTGGTATGAATCTGTTGGATAGTGGCACTTCGATGTTCATGGTTGAGGATTGCTGCTATTGATGATTCGTGGTCTGTGAAAATCGTAAAGCTGCTGAATTTATTATTAAGTGCACGGTCGGTGGCCTGAATTATCGCAAGGGATTCTGCTTTGAATACGCTGTTGGGGTGGAGTCTTTCAGACCAGTTCGCCATCACTTCTTCACTCTTGAAACAGACGAAGGCACTGCCAACGTTTCCATTTAGTTTGGACCGATCTTTTAAGTACTTAGTTTCATCACTATTTACTGGAGTAGTTGGTTTGTTGGAAGTAGAGGTTTTTGCAAATATTAGTAGGATGAGAGATGGTGGTATTCTCCATGTTGTAATCCATCTGTTGTATATATTGGTGATTAAATATGCAATCCTGGTGGAGTCTTAAGATGCGTGTTTTGGCTGCTTCCATTTTCGTCGCTATGTGTAATGGTAGAATGTCGGAAATAAATCAGAGGGCTTGCGACGAGGTAGTTCGGAAACCTCTGCTGAGAGGAAGTGAGTTGTCATTGAATGCTCGTGAAGTACCTGATCTTGCCAGTAGTCATAGGCAGGGCCCAGACAGAGGGACCATTGTTTATAATTTCTTCGATGACTGCTGTAAAGGATTTTAAACATTTTTGGCTTAAGTGCGCAATTATTGCCAGTCTTGCACTTGTACTTGGTTGCAATAGACATAACCTTGTTCTTGATCTGGTAAGATGTGCAAGAAAAGAGCTTGTTGCCGATTGTAATTCCTAGATATTGTAATGTGGTGTATTGAGGGATACTATTAACATTGATCCAGAGTCTTAGGTAGGATCGTAGAATTTTCTTGTGTTTGTTGAAAAACATGGCCTTAGTCTTTGAAATGAAGATCTTGAGCTTATGTTGAGCACAAAGGTTATGGAAGCTGTTGAGGGATTTTTGAGTATTTAATTCTTGTTTGGTTGGTGCGTTGACTATGAGAATTGCATCATCTGCATATGCCTGTATTTTTGTGTAGGTAGGCCATGGGCAGGTGAGGAACTTGTTAAAGGAGGGGTTTCGTAAAACCGGACCTACCCGATATCCCTGTGAGCACCCTCTGTTTATATATTTTTTTCAAGATACCACCGTTGTAATGGCTTTCGAATGTTCTGTTGTGCAAATAGCTTTGGATTAAAATAAAGATGTTATCTGGGCATTCAATGTTACTAATGTCTGGTAAGATTTCTGGCCACCAGATGATATCAAATGCACTCTGAAGATCCGGGCTGACAACTGCCGTATAGTGGTTTTGAGCTTTATTTTCATGGATATTTTGGAGGAGGTTAATTGCGTGATCAGTAGAAGAAAACCAAATTGGTTAAGGCTAAGTATGTTTTGATGAAGGTGGAAATTGAGTCTATCGATAACTAGCTTTTCCAGGACCTTACCCATGTTTGGCAAGAGACAAATAAGCCTGTAAGAAGTGGTAAAGTGGGGTCCTTGTCTTTCTTATGAAGAAGGAATGCTTTTGTCGATTTGAAGATGTTTGGGAAAAGTTGTAGTTGCAAGTGTTTGTAGTTGAGAGTGAAAAGAAGTTTTGGGAATGTCTTAATGAATTAGTTTAATAACGGTATTTTCAATGAGGTGTGGTCCAGGTGCTTTTTTCGTGGGATGTCTTCTGATAATGAAATTATTCTTTTTGATGGAGCATGGTAAGTCATGGAATCCATATGGAGATGTTTGAAGTGTCTAATGACAGCCTGTTTGGTATCACTGGATGGGTAATCAGTAGAGAACACTTAATCGGCCACCGTTCAAATTCTGGAGCTGTTGGAAGATTTTGCTTCAGCTAATCTCAAGAAGAGGGCCATATGCATTAGTTGATTCGGTTCAGTATCTTTTCCAAGAAAGTAATTTAGCATTGATATTACCCTTCTTATATTTAACGTATGCTTTCTTATATTGGGAATGAAAGTTCGGCCTATCCCCGGGATTTTCTATATCCCTTATTCTTTTTCGCAGTCCATGGACCTTTTTCTTGAATGTATGGAGGTTAGAATTCCACCCTTGTGGTATATTCTGATACCGGATCTTATTCCTTGGGAAAGTTAGAATGCATTTGGAAGTGATGTCTTGTATGAGATTATTTGTGATATTATACGTTCATCTGAGGTTCATGTAGGATTAATGTCTTCAATATAATGTGGCAGGGCTTTATTGAGGTTCTGAAGGTGAAATATCTGGAAGTTGTATTAAGTGTAGTAGAAGTGTTAGTAAGAGCTTGCTGAGGTGGAAGGATATGAAATTGTGGCGTGAATAATAGGGAACATCTGAGACGGTGCAATCCATTCAGGATTTGTAGGTGCTGTTGGAGACTAGGGTAATATTAACCTAACCTTTGCCTGTGGTGGCTTCAAAAGTAGGTGGAGAATCAGGGTAATTAAGTTATGCGTGGTGTTCTGCAATAACATCTTCAAGAATATGCCTCTGCCGATGTTATTGTAAGAATTTCTGAGCCCTTAACCGTTTTACATACGTAACATACAGGCAAACAAGTCAGGCTTCATTTTAAAACCTCAAATTAATGTGCTGGGCTTTCCTTCTACTATAAGCTGGTGTTGGTGTTAAACTCTGGTGCCTGCCTATTCGGAGCATCGGCGACTCTGGTGCCTGCCTATTCGGAGCATCGGTGACTTTGGTGCCTGCCTATTCGGAGCATCGGCGACTCTGGTGCCTACCTATTCGGAACAAAATAGAGAAACAAAATGATTTAGAATGCTTCTGTAATAATGGAGAAACATCGACCGGTATGATTTTTCATAAAAGCTTACACATTAAAAAACTTAAATAAACTCTATCGGATAATATGTCTTAAGAATTTAATCAGTAAAATAAAAATACTTGCGAGTGAGAGAAAAGCTGCAGCCATTCGTATGCCACTTGTTCGAACAGATACTCTCGATTGAAAAAGAGATACCAATGACCATGTTGTATGAGGACTCCCATTTTCAGAAAATTGCTTCGAAGATGACAGATGTCCCGAATCAATACATCTTGAATCTCTCTGTAGAGATTGGGACGGCTTTCATTTGCGGCTAATTTCACGCTCGTTAACATGAAATGCAAAACATCAGGTTTAAGTTCTATGAGGAATGCTAGAGTCCAAACACGCCAACGAAGTAAGCTAATAAATTCCACCATCAAGATTCCATCGGTAATTTTTTGCGTGAACATTATATTTATGGCAAAAATAAAAGCTTCCTTAAATATAAGAAGATTAAAGTGTCGTTTTTGAAAAAAATGTTGAATTTTTAAAAATTTATACAAAAATACTCTGGTGGTGCCTGCCTTTTCGGAGCAGAATAGAGAAACAAAATAATTTAGAATGCTTCTGTAATAATGGAGAAACATCGACCGGTATGATTTTTCATAATAGCTTACACATTAAAAAACTTAAATAAACTCTATCGGATAATATCTCTTAGAGAATTTAATCAGTAAAATAAAAATACTTGCGAGTGAGAGAAAAACTGCAGCCATTCGTATGCCACTTGTTCGAACAGATACTCTCGATTGAAAAAGAGATACCAATGACCATGTTGTATGAGGACTCCCATTTGACGAAAATTACTTCGAGGAGAAAATTACTATGAGGAATGGAAGAGTCCAAACACGCCAACGAAGTAAGCTAATAAATTCCACCATCAAGATTCCATCGGTAATTTTTTGCATGAACATTATATTTATGGCGAAAATAAAAGCTTCCTTAAATATAAGAAGATTAAAGTGTCGTTTTTGAAAAAACTGTTGAATTTTTAAAAATTTATACAAAAATACTCTGGTGGTGCCTGCCTTTTCGGAGCAGAATAGAGAAACAAAATAATTTAGAATGCTTCTGTAATAATGGAGAAACATCGACCGGTATGATTTTTCATAAAAGCTTACACATTAAAAATCTTAAATAAACTCTATCGGATAATATCTCTTAGAGAATTTAATCAGTAAAATAAAAATACTTGCGAGTGAGAGAAAAACTGCAGCCATTCGTATGCCACTTGTTCGAACAGATACTCTCGATTGAAAAAGAGATACCAATGACCATGTTGTATGAGGACTCCCATTTGACGAAAATTACTTCGAGGAGAAAATTACTATGAGGAATGGAAGAGTCCAAACACGCCAACGAAGTAAGCTAATAAATTCCACCATCAAGATTCCATCGGTAATTTTTTGCATGAACATTATATTTATGGCGAAAATAAAAGCTTCCTTAAATATAAGAAGATTAAAGTGTCGTTTTTGAAAAAACTGTTGAATTTTTAAAAATTTATACAAAAATACTCTGGTGGTGCCTGCCTTTTCGGAGCAGAATAGAGAAACAAAATAATTTAGAATGCTTCTGTAATAATGGAGAAACATCGACCGGTATGATTTTTCATAAAAGCTTACACATTAAAAAACTTAAAAAAACTCTATCGGATAATATCTCTTAGAGAATTTAATCAGTAAAATAAAAATACTTGCGAGTGAGAGAAAAGCTGCAGCCATTCGTATGCCACTTGTTCGAACAGATACTCTCGATTGAAAAAGAGATACCAATGACCATGTTGTATGAGGACTCCCATTTGACGAAAATTACTTCGAGGAGAAAATTACTATGAGGAATGGAAGAGTCCAAACACGCCAACGAAGTAAGCTAATAAATTCCACCATCAAGATTTCATCGGTAATTTTTTGCATGAACATTATATTTATGGCGAAAATAAAAGCTTCCTTAAATATAAGAAGATTAAAGTGTCGTTTTTGAAAAAACTGTTGAATTTTTAAAAATTTATACAAAAATACTCTGGTGGTGCCTGCCTTTTCGGAGCAGAATAGAGAAACAAAATAATTTAGAATGCTTCTGTAATAATGGAGAAACATCGACCGGTATGATTTTTCATAAAAGCTTACACATTAAAAAACTTAAAAAACTCTATCGGATAATATCTCTTAGAGAATTTAATCAGTAAAATAAAAATACTTGCGAGTGAGAGAAAAGCTGCAGCCATTCGTATGCCACTTGTTCGAACAGATATTCTCGATTGAAAAAGAGATACCAATGACTATGTTGTATGAGGACTCCCATTTGCCGAAAATTGCTTCGAAGATGGCAGATGTCCAGAATCAGCACATCTTGAATCTCTCTGTAGAGATTGGCACGGCTTTCATTTGCGGATAATTTCACTCTCTTTAATATGAAATGCAAAACATCAGGTTTCAGTTCTTCTATGAGGAATGGAAGAGTCCAAACACGCCAGCGAAGTAAGATAATAAATTCCACCATCAAGATTCCATCGGTAATTTTTTGCATGAACATTATATTTATGGCGAAAATAAAAGCTTCCTTAAATATAAGAAGATTAAAGAGTCGTTTTTGCAAAAACTGTTGAATTTTTAAAAATTTATACAAAAATATTAGCAAATCATTTGATTGCGTCAAATGCTGCTTTTTAAATTCCTCAACATGCTCCATAATGAAACGTTTGAATATAGATTCGAACTCATCACCATAAGCTTCGAGATCTGTTCTTTTCCTATCTGGCAGATTTAAATAATCAGTCCTTTTTCTCTCATCATCTTGCATCGTAACGACATGCTCTAGGTTTAGAGCGGCAACAAGGAATCGATCATAGCTAACAGGACTTTTAAATAATTTTGAACAAACTTACTGGCTTTGGACATTTTCTCTAGGTTAGGCGAGGAGGACTCTAAAAAAAATGTCTTACTTACACGCGAGCTGGATTGGAAATGTTAGCATTGGAGCTCCTACTCGTGAATAGAACCTCTCAAAAACCAGTTTACTGCAGAGAGCAAAAACGCCACCTATTGGGAATTTAAGTAATTCCTCTGGATATTTAGACGAAAAACATTTATTTTCAAAATGTAATGTGCTATATATTTTCTAATAATTTTTGTAAAATATATTTTATTAATTTTTGCCTTTGTTATCAAATAATTGAAATACAGTGTGGTAAAAATTAACTGCCCAGTTATTTAGATATTTCAAAAAAAATGTTAAACATTTTTACATTTTTATTTTTTGAACGATAATTTTATAAGTGTGTACAGAAGTTCACATAATGATAAATAAATGCTTTACAAATTTTTGTTTATTTTCTACAGAAATAACTGTTGAACACGCAATTGTAAACAGTGCATTTACAAGTCTTCTGATATCAAAATGAAAAATAATTGCTTTCAAATTACATGAACAATGTAAATTTAGAAAGTAATATTATTTAAAATCTAAACAATGTAGTTAAAATTTTACATACATTAAAATAAATTTATCAAGACTTGATTTCAAATTTTTCATTGATATTTTAAAATAAGCATAACAAATAATAACGGTGTGAGTACAAATAATAATAAAAATGAAATAAATTTTAAAAATAAACGAGTTTTCATTAAATAAGAATTATTAATTATCTTATATTTTCATAGAAAGGAATAATCGTGTTTTAGTTTTTTTAATAGGATAGTTACAGAAATTTTCAAAAAATAAATATATCTTTTCACGTAAATCCCTGATTTGATTAGCACCCCACAACACGGATAATTAAATGCATGAGAAATGATGGCTCTACTTGTCCGTTTGTATGTTTGTGTATTTACTCCTTGATATATAAGAAATAAGTTTTTGACTGATTAACTTTGAAGAATAAATAGTAATGTATTGATATTTTTATAAAACTGATATAAAAAATTGCGATACTAAAGTTATAAATTATCTAGCCTGTCTAATGAATTTTAATTCCAGAAGTGACGACCTTGTATCGACAGAAATTTTCATATTTGTTTTACATCAAAATTTACAAGTTTATAAATAAAAGAACTATTTCTAAAATTTAAATATTTTATAAATAAGATAAATATTACTGTTCAATTAATATTATATCCATAAAAAGAAATACACAAGTGTAAAATTTATTTTTTTTATAAATGAGAAATTTTTTTTGTCTTTGAAAAATTCCATTTAAATCGACAAATGAAATTGGAATTTAATATTATTGTAAGTCGCTGGAACGAATGAAGATATTGCTTCTCTTATAATATTGCATTCCTTTTTCTGTTAACTATTATCATATTTATAAAAAAATATTCTAATTGTAAAATATTTAGATAAGTAAATCATGTCGAATTTTAAAAGTATATATATGTGTGTGTGTTCGTGTCCGTTCTGTAAATTGTCTAAAATATTTGAGGAACGATTTCAATTTTGTACCTAAATAATGGGTATCCATTTGTGTAATTTAATTAGTTGTCAGGAAGTATGGAAAATATTAAATTGATATAATCAATATTTCACGTTCATTTATTACTGATTGTACTATTTTTATTATATGCTTTTGCTTTTTCTCTCAATATATCAATAAAATTTGTTATTTTTTTATAGTGTATTTAGTTAAACTTGTAACTTCAACATCACCAATCATTTGCAAAGATAATCTAGTCTATCATAAAAGTTACTTTTCCATTCTATGCATTCAAAATTTTAACATATAATTTTGTATACTTTATAATTCACAATGTACATTAGAAAAAGTAAAATTCAGTGTTAAAATATTTTCGTTTAATTGATTGAAAATAAATTTAACTTTAAAGAAGGTATTTGATTTTGCTGAAAATTATTATAATGTATATTAAACGATTATTTAGATTTATTTTTCTCAATATACAATTATTAAAAAATAAATATTTACACAATGATGTATTTATCAAGCAAAATAAATTAGCTTATTTTTAAAATTATTAATAATAGAATTTCTTTGAATAAACATGATAAAAAATTTAAGCACTGTACGAAATAGATATGGAATGTAATATAACTCATTCAGAATTATGGGAATATAGAGAAATCTAATACAATAAAAGCGCAAAATCATTTATTTTAGAAAGAAATTTTTGCATAAATTTAAAACTTTTTCGAATGAAAAATATTTAAAATAGATTTATTTGTAGAAAGGTCTACTACTTAACAAAAACAAACTTATTTACGGAAATTTTGCTCAAAAAAGCAAAACCCTTAAGAAATACTTAATCATATTGCAATATGATAGGACATAATTTTATATTTAATTATTAATTATGCCATTTTAAAATTAATAAACATGTTATTTTTTACTGAATTAAGTTTGTCACATCTAAATGTTACGCATTTTAATATTTTGCTTTGTAAGGATTGATTTTGAAGTAAATATTTTGTGTGGTTTTGTTGTAACTTCTCTTATAAAAATTGTTAATCTATTTAAAGCACTGCTTCTTTTCTTCCTTGGAACAGTTTACATTTTTGTCCTTTATCAAGATGTTACAAGTCGTTAAAAAGAGAAAAATATATTTTTTTCCTAAAAGGTAACGTTGCTTAACTTGGCTTAAATATGGTTTTATATTTTTAATTCAAAATTCTTAATTCAGAAAGATATGAGCTACAATAAATCCTAAAAACATGCGAAATAAAATAAAATATACTTACGCTTTTCAGAAGAACGTCTTCCAAGTGCAGTTTAGGCTGTCAAAGTCACTCCCAAACTAATTTTCACTTGCCTGAATTTTAAAAGAATTTCTTTCTTCTCAAAACCACCCGAAACTTCCCAAGCGTCCAGTGGTTTTTGCATGAGCTGAAACAAACGAAAATCACCTTCCATGGCGCACGTTTTAATGTCACGCAACAAGAATTGCAGGAATTTGGGCCCCATAAAATTTACATTTGCGATAAGCCAATCATCTTTGCCGACTAATAGAAGAAAACATTTTGTTAAATTTGTCTCTAATATTCAAATAATGCATTAGATGGAAAACGCGAACGAGTTTATCAGTAATATCAGATAAATCTGAAATTTTGGAAAACATTTTTAACTACAACACTAAATATTTATACTTTTAAAAAATTTTTGGGTCTTGGTCTTAATTAAAATTAATGAAATAGATCCTCATGCTCCATAAGGTATTCCTGACATATCTTTTCGTAAAGTCTGTCATAAAAGTTACGATACACTTCATCTAAATCGTCAGATAAGTTAATTTTGGATTTTCATTTCGAGATTCCACCTCAGGACTTTCGTTGTAAGCCCACATTGTATATCATACCTTTCACTCTAAATTTCTTGTTGAATTCCTTTCGAGTTCCGTACTTGTTGGAGTACACATCCTATTGTTGCTCACTTAGAAATCTGTCACTATTGCTGGACAGAAGAATAGAAAATTTCTTTTAAATCGTCAGTCACATTCGAATTACCTACACAGCTGCATTGTGTTAAGGAATCTGTCTTTCTCAATGCATGCAAAGGCATAATTACCCCTGGGAAACTTTCAGACATAAGTATTCATAATTATCGTATTATATTCTGACGTTTTCCATAACAAAGAATGTTCTAGGTTTTCTTCTCCCCCTCTTTATATTCTGAATTATTTTTAGACAGTTTCTACAGAATTACAACACTACCAACCTACTTGGGAGCGAAAATACATTTTTTTCTTGTGTCAATATACAGGCCTATCGATCAGGAAAACATATCTGGGCACTGTAGGCTTTGGCCAACATGGGCTGTCGTGCTACCAGGTTTATTTCAGAAACATACAATTAATAAAGTATTTTTTTCTGCTCAATTTGTAATGACTTTTTTTAAAACTGACTTCATGAGCTCCGAGAAATTTTGAATAATTTATAAAAATAATTATTTTATTGAAACACGCGAATACCACCTTGACCGTTGAAACTTTAAGGCTAACGAAACTATATTTGAAGTGTAAATTGTGATACTAGAAGTGAAATGCGTATTAAGAGACTTGATTTGTATCAATTCTATCACTAATAGAAATTTTTATAAACAAGCGATTCTGAGTATTTATTTTTAAATGGTAATTACATTTGGAAAAATGTTTCAAAACTCTAAAAATTTCAAATCTAATTGGAATGATATTGATGAAGTTTTGTGATACGCAATGTGTGTGAGTGATAAATGCTCTTCTGAAATTGGATTCCCAAGGTAAAAAGAGTTACGCGCGCGGATATGTAATGTTTTCATTTCAATAAAATAATTTTAATGCATATCATATTATTGCACTTATTATTCTTTTTCATTACATTTGCGCAGAAAAAAGAACTGGTGACTACAATCTTAAAATCTATTAATATGAAATTGTTACTAAGTTGTTTACCTGATTGTGATCTATTTGTGAATTTACCAGATTTTCAAACAGAATGATGTATGCTTATTATAAAAATTATGTGGTGTACAAAACATAACTGACTTAAATACATAACCGACTGCTTTAAATTTTATTTAGGTTCTAATAAGTTAATAAAAATTACCTGTTTAGTTTATATTCAAATTTCTGTTCATCCGTTCAATGCAAATTTCTGTTCATCAACAAATTTTAAATGTCACATTATACTAAAGTAATAGAAAGTTCAGACTTCTTGCAGCTTTATCTGAACTGAAAATGAAACTTTCTTAAATATATCAAGCAACAATTTCATGAAATATTATACAAAAAACACTTAACGATTTGCTAATATAATGCTTGCAGATGCAGACATTTTTTCATATCGAACACTCATGTTGTCCCACGTGTTCAGCTTAGCTCGAAATATAAAGAGACGTCGAGAAAAGAACCTTCAAACCATCATTCTTGTTTTCCCACTCAATAGCCCATGCTAAAAGAAATGGAATTTACTACATTTCAAACTTGAAATCCGTACACTTGAAGAGTCAACAATTGGGCTTGAAGAGGAGTCAAAGAATTTGCCCATTCATCCGTAAATGACAGATCACACAGAACCATCTTTTTAAGTCTAAGCTTTCAAAAGAGAAGAAGAACCTTTTGTTCAAAGGTTCACGAGTTGTATTTCTTATTCTTATGCTGGAACAGAATCTCTGCAGTTGTTCGGAATTTGCTATAAGCTGTTGAGCCCATGTCGAATTTAGTCAACGCATGTGACAGTTGACCATAGAGCGGCAAAAGGACCAAACCGATTTCCAGCCAGTTATTTTTCTTTTGACATCATCAGATTAACGACATACATTCATGAGCAGCGATCAACAAACTTTTGTTTAAACTTTTTTTTTAATTTTATGGAATAAATCATGCACATTTCATTAAAAAAATTTCTGATTTTTTAATTTTTATATAATACATAAATGAAGCTGACGTTGTAAAACAACAATTTTACAATATTTTTTTAATTTTCAAATAATTTTGTAACACATAATATCAGAATAATTTATATCCATTATCATAAAAACTTTGATACGTATGAGATTAGATTTACCACATGCATAAGTAATGTTATTTTAAAGTGATTTGGAAATCCCCCTTTTTTTCTTCTTTCTTTATTTTAGATTGTTATGATTATTAGAAATCTAATTTAAGCATATCATCAAGTTATTTATCATTTTGAAAGTGCAGGATGCATGATATCCAAATGAATGAATTTTCAAGAGCTCCAGGTATATTACCGTTGCACTCCAGAAGAATTTTCTCTCTTTCTCATACTCGCATAGACACTCACAATATATATATATATATATATATATATATATATATATATATATATATATATATATATATATATATATTATAATCAGGGGGTGCCAAGACGTAGATGACATTTAGGTAGTCCACGCGACCATCCTGGTAATGACATCGGATATTAACAATTTGAATTTGTGACTTATGACATAGAATTAATGAATTATTTAAAATAAAAATTTACTAGTTTACGCTTTAAGCTCTAAAAAAACTGTGGAAAGTAATACTATGAATTTGTCTTTTTACAATGGAGGATTAAATTGTAACAACTTAACAAAGTGGGATATTTAGATTATATCCAGTTGCCGGCGCCATGACAGCATCGCAGCGATTCGTCTAGTCAACCCATCACACCCGCCCGTTTCAGTTCTATATTTCAATGTTCTTTAAGCGTATGTGAACTGAAATTTACATATATCTAAAAATAAAAGTAAAAGAATTTTTATTATTTAATTTGCCAAAAACGCCACATTTATATGAAGTATGATAAAATTATAATGAGTTTTCTATTCACATTTAGTTGTTTTCTGTTCACAAATAATCGATTTAAAACAATTTAGCACACTATACTAAGAAGTCATTATTCTTTTAAATTAATCTTTCAATTTAGCACACTATACTAAGAAGTCATTATAAAAAAGTATTTTCATAAAAAGGTTTCCATTCGTAACATAATAATAGTACGAATGCAAACTTTTTATATATTCTCCTAATTATCGAGAATTTGTATAGGAGAAAATAATCCCTTAATTATAAAAATTTTAATTGTGAAACATAAATTTTCTTAGATTCTTCTGATTCCGTAGAAAATACGTCAACCGCAGTTAAAAAAAGAGGAACTTTATTTATTCTGTCACTAGCCATTTTTTCAAATGTTCCTTAAAATATAAATTTGATGAAACAGTATAAACTATTTAATATATTAATATTTGAAACTTTTATCAATATCAAAATTTATTTTCTTTGATTTATAAAAATCATTCACGAGAGGAAACCACACTTCTAACTGAGATTGTAGTAATGAATCTTCGTAAGAAAGCTGTGTCTTATTTGTCTACTTCAATTACAATTATCAACAATCTTTCTTTACACAAATAAATCATTCAATTTCATTCCTACCGTAACAAAATGGGAACAGCCCTTAATCACACACAGGAAGTCACGTGTGTGATGAGTTATTTTCCTTGAAACGAAATCCTGATTTATAAACGGATATATGGGAACTATATGAAATAGTACTGTGTGGACTATTTATGAAAATTGTTAAGAACATAAACTTAGCACCCCTTCCCTTAATATTCAACTTCTATGATCATTGATCGTTTGAGAAAGTTTCAATGTTTTAAGGATATCCAATAAGCAATAATTAAATGAAAAAAGGTTTGCATTTAAACGCTATCACGCTATCTATACCTTTTGCGTATAATAAAACAATATGATAGAAGCTAACTGATACAAAACAAGTTTTGCATAAAAGATTGTAGGAATCCAATTGATATAAACTTTATAAACATTCTTTATTTATACTAGTAAGGTTGAATTTTAAAAAAGAAATTCCCAAAGAGTAATTTTTATTAAATTTCTAAAAATTCTGAATACAGAAAAATTACAAAATTAATCAATAAAATTTAATTTCCTTAACTACATGTTATCTACATTTTGTTTTTTGAAATAGAGCCGCAAAGTAAACAATGTGTTTCTGATACTTGTTGGAGGTTACCATTTCTACGATGAAGAATTTTTTTTTTATTTATTACATTACATATATTCAGACTTGTATGCTTGATTCTTGAAATCCGCTTGTAAGTCTTCGTCGATAATAGGACAAATAGCACAATGACAGATGTACAACCACAGAAGAATAACTAAGAAAACACCCAGGGCCACGGTGGGAATCGAACCCACACTCCTACGCTCTCAAGCGATTACCGGTGATGCCTTAGACCACTCAGCCACGGAGCGCCCATGAAGAATTATATCGCGAGAATTATATTCTTCACCAAATATGACAATTGCCACTTCATTGATCTTTAGTGTATTGAATTGTCTTCGATGTTGACCAATAAGTATTTTATCTGCCTTTATTATTACTTTGTAATCGTCAGATGGCATTTGTTCAAAGGCGGTTTTAAATAATTTAATTCATCACTATGTTGTTCATACAAAATTTTGTAATTCAGCGACAATCTCTTGTTTAGTACTCATTTTCAGTTGACACCGTCTGTTGATTTGTTCGTCAGTATTTTCCATAAAATAAATCTGAAGATATTTTTGATCAGAATTTGGTGAGTCTAGAAGTGAACCAGCATGGTGATAAATTTGCCTTTGTAATTTAAATGTTGTTATATAATTTGCGCTAACGATATTCGTTGATCCGAACGATGTCATTTGGAAGCATATATTGTACTAGCATATATTTTTCAAAAAAATTTTTTATTAACTTGTTTCACCTGATGCTAGAGTTAATAATGGTTCAGGTGGTTAACGCAAGTCTGGAAACTTTACTTTTCCATTTGCACCGCACATACCTGGTGTTTCCTTTTTAAATTTTAGAGCATCACACTACGTACACTTTTTATCCATTTTTCTAATAATTACACTTGGATAAAGAGTGTAATTATAAAGGGGATTGTAATTGAATCCATATAAATTCTAATCAGTATGTATCATTCGTCTTGTCTGTGTTTTGCGAATTCGATTCCGTTGCTGCCTTGCTTGCCTCTGTTCACTCGTTTCTAATGATCGAGCAAGACCAGTGTGAACTTTCGTTCTTGCCTAGTTTTTCTCTGATCTCTTGTTTCTGAAACTCGTTCTTCTCTTCTTTTTTACTTGATTTGTAGATCGACCCATGGAACTTCGCTTTGCTGGCATCAATTCTGGGGTTAAATAAAACGTACTTACAATTATTTTCTTCAGATGGAAATCAATATTATTTTTTATTTATTCACGAATTAATCATTTATTCTCGTATTAATAAATGCAAAAGTTTTTTGACCGCATTTTTGTATTTATTTGAACTTGCTGGTTTTAAAAAACGAATGTCAAATGCATTAATGTTGATTTTGGTAACTTAATATTTTGAAATATTAAAGGAAACACAATTTTATGTATTTAAATATTTTAAATTTTAATATAATTTGTAATATTTAAACTATAATTGAAAATATATACATAGAATGATTCAACATTTTACTTACCTGGTGATTTATATTTTTATTTTTATTACTACTGTTATTATGTGTATATTATTTTTTACAGTTTAATTTGTTTTATAAAAGTAAATTCTATCAGTAAAAATTTGATTTTTAAATTTATTCATGGTTAAATTTCTTTTAGCGAATATTACTAATTAAATGTCAATTTGATATTATAGGATATTTGTTCGGGAGCACCTAGAACCCCTAGAATATGAATATATATATATATATATATATATATATATATATATATATATATATATATATATATATATATATATATATATATATACTCCAATTTAAAATGTATTTAAATTATTATTTAATTTATACTGATATCTTATGGTTGCCAAATACTTATTAGTCAATACCTCACCTTATAGTATTTTATTGTTTTATTCAATGGAGTAAATTCGAAGTAAAAATAAATATCTAAGTATTTGTGAAAGTAGAAACTCATTAAATTTGCAAAATGATTGAAAATGAAATAAATATATTTGTCACACTGTTTTTCTGCCAAAAAACGTGTCTAGTGGTCAGCGTGCCTGACAACGAATAAAAGAGTTCCTGGGTTCGAATCCCGGTTCGGGCATGGATGTACTTTCTCTATCTTTCCTGTCTTTTCCTTGTATGAATGAGGTGTGAATGGTTGCCTACCGTATAAACGGGTCAATATGGCATGTGTGTACTGTGGAAATCTGACCCCACACCTAAATATGGTTCAGTTGGAAAAGTGGAGCAGCGCACCCTATGTTGCCAGCCTAGCTGGCACACGACAATGAATGAATGAACAGTTATATTCTGATAACCATGTTTTCGCTCTTACTATAAGATTTTTGATTTTAGAATTAGACTTATATATTACATACATTGTAAAATGCATTTTTTCTATTAATTTCCACTAATTTTTATAAATAGATAGTCTTCTTTCAAAATCATAGTGAATAATATAATTGAGCAAGGTAACAACAGAATAGTTTTTAACATTTCAGTTTTTAAAAATTTATTTAAATGAAAATAAACAAAGTCGATTTAAAAGTACATTGTTTGCAAGTAATTTAAAAGAATATAATTCAATATAAATAGATTTAAAAGTACATATCATAGCTACTTTTCCAACACTGATAAGCAAGAATCTAACATGCAATTGATGCCTCTACTCTTTTATTGGAATTTTGTTGATTACGTAAACTTTCTCTTTGTCGACCTCTAATCTGTTCCCGACCGCATTGTGAAACAGCGGGAATTCGGAGAAATTTTTCCTAGTAATTCCCCCCTCTTTTATCGTAGGGTAGATGAATATATCAGCCAAATTCGGCACTATTTATTTTTCATCTTCACAGGTAGCGTTGTGTGTAGGGCTTAATTTTCATAAATAAGTGTGAGTTTGATTTCTAATCAAAATTCATATCGAAATATTGATGCAATGAAAAACGTTTGTAACTTAAACTAAACAAAAATGTTTGTTTTGTAATTGTAACAATTAAGATAGGAAATATCTCTAAATAAAATTTTGTACAGCCTCAATAAAATCAAAATTTGGTTGAAATTTTATTACACATACAGATAGAAATATTTTGACATTTTAAAAATATTTGGAAAATTTTAACAATCTAAAAATTTTTCTAGGGGTAAGAATAATTCTGTTTTTTGTAATTTGCAAAAGGCAGGAAATTTCTATTATGTAATAGCACTTTTGTGAAAAATTAAAATGTGTTCCACTGGATCAGCATAGGATTCAGTTTTCCCCAACGGAGGTCGAGCTTATCTCTCTGCAGATTTCTTAACTTGCAACTTCGATATCACCAGGAAAAGACTTGCTTTGAGAATACGAAGTGGTAATTTTGGCAGTGCTCTACGCATAAGAATAGAATATACAAATTCGGCTATGCAAGAAAACTGATGATTTAATTTTAAAAATTTACTCCTTCTGCAATCTTAGATGAATTGCCTTAATTATTTAAGAATATATGTACATAAAATTGATCAAAATAAGTAAACCTAAATTGTTAGAAATGCCGTTAGTTGCAATTTTGCCGGTAAAAGAAAACTATTAAAATGACAATACATTTTTTCATTAAATGTTCTTATTTATGTTTTAAATTAAATTCTTTTTTTTCTCCCTCTTATTAATATGTTTTCAAGGAATAAATGCATTTCAGTCACACTGAAAAATCAATTTATAGTCCAGTACAAAGGAAAAAGTTTGAATTTAGATGTGCAATTTTATATATACTGACCATTTGTCCGAGTTCTATATTTACTGAAACCGCATTTTTATGGCGATTATTACCTTCATGACAATGCAACGACAATGTTCATGTTCTCTTTAATAATTGACATTTTAATTATTTTTGTGACATTATCTATGGCATATAACTATCTATAATTGTGGCATGGAAACACTAGAATTGCCATTTACAAAATCAAGGAAAGCCTGGCTTAATGCCAGACAGGATATACATGTTTTAGAAGAAGATATCTAAAAATTATTTTCATTCCTTTCAATTATCTCATGCTTAGCTGAATGAAATGATTCAGTCTACAATGTTATCTCACAGGTGTTTCAGCTGACAGACCGTTTTGATGCGGCAACTTTGACAGCCCACTTGTACCCTGTCAGAAGTCACTCTTGGCTTCAGAAGGAGCCTGTTTTCATCCCCACCACAAATGAACAACGGGATGCCGCGTTTCCCTTTTCTGCATACAAGGTTGGGTGCTTGAGAAATTTCTAAGTTTCCTCTCTTGTGATAAAATAGCAATAATTTATTAATAATTTGAATATTACAACAGACATCTTAAAATGTTACATCCAGTTATTTTTTTTATTTTCACTCAATTTTGTGGATTTTATTTAATTTTTTAATTATTTATTCATTAATCAATTTCAACAATAAAAGATAAAGATAGTGTAGTTAACAAATAGAAACTAATAGTTAGAATTAATATTTAGATAATAATATTGTTAATTCAGTTTCATTGTAAATTAATATGTATTTTCATAATTTTCTTCAATGGAACGTAAAGTATTTATAAAAAAACAATTTATAGATTGTTAGTTGGACTACTTTGTATCTGAGTCATTACAATACATGAATACTTCCTTCGAGTACTGCTTAACATATACAAATAAGCAAAAATACAATCAATATAAATAATTAGAACCTACATTCAAGATTTGTAAATGCTATATTGATTCAGCAATGTTGTTCAATATCGAAAACAACGTGTTTAGAAGCATCTATTGTAAGACATGAATAGTAGCATTTTTTAAATGTTTAATTTCTCAATACACTGTTGAAGTGGAAGCAGAATGGAATGGTTTTAGTTTTGGCTACAAATTTGGAGATTTGTTTCCAATATCTTCTTTTGATGTCTAAATGGGGTTTGTAATCATTTTTAAGTTAGGTTCTGATCTAATTAGCTACCGTGTGTGGAAACCCCCACCTTTTCTGTGACGAAAGAATATAAAATTTTTTGCAAAAGTGATATCGAGGGCCATAATTGTCTTGGGTCATTTAAACGATTGATGGTTACAAATTATGTCATATTGATTGTACGAGATTAGAGAGCTGTGAGAAGATTATGATATATTCACTATTATTCGTTGTTGTTGTTGTTACTAATGACACTTGGACAAGCCAAGCTCGCTATGCAAATTTAAGTCAATACGGAGCGTCTTTCGTTTTAATCAGAGCACCATTACGGTGAAAGTACGACTTTGCTTTACACACATGCCATAGGTACCCGTTTATAGGGCAGGCAACCATTCACACCTCATTCATACAAGGAAGGGACAAAGACAGGATAGATAGAAAGAGAAAGTACATCCGAGCCCGAACCGGAAATCGAACCCAGGACCTCCTTATCCGAAGTCAGGCACGCTGACCACTAGACAAGTTGGGCGGCATTCAAAACTATTATTCGTTAATAACAGTGGCATCAAAAATGTATACACAAATGCAGCATGCCAAAAATATCTACCGATGCTTAATTCCACGTTACCTGGATTTCTTAAGGGTCATATTAAAATGTAAGGTGTACCAATGTAAACTATATGACTTTGACACACTTTGAATGAGATTCAAAGGGTGTGGGTAGAAGTCCCATTCGACTCTTGGTATGACATATGAAATCAGTGGTGACTCGTACTCAGAAATATTTTGATTTTTCTAATGTTTAACACTTGTATGAGAGGGCGCATTTCTATTTCAAATTAGATTTCAAGCTTTTCATATCCAGTAATTAAAACTTTAAAATGAGACACTTTCTATGATGATGCAAAGTGTATGAACTCTTCTTTGACGAATCTTATATTTACTATTCATTTATTCGTGTTCAATACTCTTTTTTGGAACTCAAAATGAGTTATCACTTATAGATAAGCTAAAAATTAAGTGAATATGGTGTAGAATATTTAAATATATTCTTTTTATATAACAAAGTACAAAATAATGAAATCGAGTCTCTTTTAATCGCCGTTTCAATGTATTTGTGATTGGCGATATATTCAGAAAATGGAAAATATATTCGCTGCTGTGGTAGAAACAATGTTTATCCTTAATTTTAAAAGATTATTAATATCGTTATTTTATAAAAGGAAATTTTATTGAGAAAATAGAGAAAAATAGCGGGAAAAAATCTAATGCGTAAATTATATTTTTTACTCTTGATGATTGAATAAATGATAATTTATACAAAAAATAAATGAAATAAAAATAAAAAAAAATGAAAGGAATTTACATTTTATTTTTTAAGTGAAAATGGCATATTTGCTTACATCTTGTAATAAGAAAATTTACGGTGAATTCAAATAAATGTTTTTACGTTTTAAAATACAAATTTTGTAATCGGGTTGAAAGAGGAACAGTTTTACTTTTTACTTTAACCAGAGTGACCAAAACTTTTATATAAATAACACTCTTTTCCCCTGAAACCGTTCTTAATTTTACCATAGACAACAATTAGGTATGAAAACGGTATAAGACATTACATTTATACTGGTGCAAATTTGGCTTCTTTATATAGTTTAGCACTCATTTAAGTGTGCTAAACTCTTTGGAAATACTTTTTGGTTTACAATTCTTACTTACAATACAAAAAATTGGCTTACATGGAAAAAATTTGGCTTACAATTTTGGAAATTGAAATGGTCATGTGTATTTAGTGACAAAATGAACACCTGCATAATAACAATTATTATTTAAGAGTCAAACATCTGAAAAATTTGTGAAAACATTTAATTTTGCGAAATTTTAAATAATTTCGGAATTTTAAAATTAATACTGATTATTAATCTTACGGGCTACGAATTTTTCTAAGCTTATAAATTTAATAAATCAAGGAGAATAATAGGTATCCTTCTCCTTGATTTAAAGATTTTTCAACACGGTAAAACACCGAATAAATACGTAAAAAAGTAAGTGTGTCGTAGTATTCTAATATTTGCAAAAAGCGAAGAAGAAATCATAAAATCAACAACGTGTGTGCGCGCGCGAACACACACACACAGACAGAGAGGTGATGCCTACAAAAGAAACTGAAAAGTCGAAATTTGTTACGGCATAAATTAATTTCAAATTTAAAATTTAAAAAAAATGAAAAATTTTTTTTACAATGGCGGGCACATAAGGGTTGAATCTTATGCCTCAACAAGGCCAGAACCTATTACTCATTTATCGTTTCCATTACTCATTTATCGTTATATATTTCATTACCCAGCGCGCACCTGTGAACCAAGTCACGGAGGCGAGTAGCGTTACCTGCGCCATACCACCACAAACACGTTTATAGGGCGGGCCACATTCTTATAACATCACAGAAGAAAGGACAGAGAAACACAGAAGGAAAGAAACATCCGTTTCCGAACCGGGATTCCAACCCAGGACCCACAGCTCAGGTGTCAGGAGCGCTAACCACTCAGCCATCGTTTGGCTTTTTTTTTTAAATAAACGAATATAAATTAAAGGATATTCGGTTTTTCTTTTTCTTTATGTTGGCTTAGCCAGTATTTTATATATTTAAAACTTTCAATGTGAAACTGTGTTAATTAGAAATACAGAATATTAATGAACAAATACTATAACAATTTGTGCTCAACTTATATTTATTTTATATTATTTATATTATATACATAACTTATATTATTTTCTTATAATTTTACACTTTACATATTTAATTTATTAAAATATAGAAACATTTTTTGAACTCCTTTTTGTGAAATAAATATTTATTAACGTTAACTAAAATTTCTAAACGCAATCAACCATCTCCATATATTTACTAAGATCATCTAAAATGATAAACCCTAAATATATTTTTTTGAAGAGACGATAGCTTAAACTGACACCATTATATACTTGGGGATTATCTTACACACATTCGTTTGGATGTCATTAAATGTTTGATTGTTCCATCTACAGTTTTTTTAATTAATTTTCGTATGAAATTTAGAATTTTCAATAAAACTAAACACATTATGTGCAGTTTATCATTTCTGTCTTTGCGTGTTTTTTTTATATATCATTTTCCTAATAAAAATTGATTAAAACGTCTATTATTTTCACTAGACCATTCTTAAATTTTAAAGCTTTGCAAAACAATTCATTCAGGCTATTTAAATTTATACGAATCTAAGTATGGATACATATTTTGCAAAAGTCAATTTCTATTAACATTTGAAAAGCCAAAATAGATATTCGTTTAGTAATATGTATCTTTAATATAATTGAATAACTTTCTCAGTATTAACACACCAATAAAAAAGTGATAAAATATCGTTTACTTTATTTTAAAAATTTAAAAATCTATTTATCGGACGGAAGTGTAAAAAAATTAGTTTGCTAAAGAAAACAATATACTGCACAAAAAAGTAAACAAATTATAAATGCCCTAACATCAGATGAAATTAATAAACTTGTTGATAATTAATTTATAAGAGAAGTCAAATAAACATTCGAATGAAAAAAATTGTATCAGTTTATTCTGCTATCCCTAGCAGAAAATGTTTGTGAAAAATATACACTGTTTTAGCATGCATATTTACATAAAACATACACATTATGACATATAGCCATATGTTGTGCTAATGTTTGTGTATAATGGCATAATATTTAAAAATTTTCTTCTTGGTACTTTATCAGATACCATTCAAGTTTATACACATAACACATATGTAGCTTTGTTCTTCAATATTTTGATGGGAAAATCAGAAATATTTTATATTTCTTTTTCTAGAATAAATCAATGAACTTAAGAAAGCTAATGTTCTAACTCTGATAATAAAATCCGAGTAAATTCAAGGAAGCTTATTACCTCGTGGCAAATTGTCAAGCTTACGCCATATCGTCCTTTGTTTATTTTTTCGCGAGGGACAGAAAAAAACAACATATCGATAAGGATAGGTTATGTAAAATTTTTAAATCCCCCGTCCAACATATGAAAACAGAAGAAACACAATATTCAGATAGCATTGTTCCACAAACCAGGATGTGATACGCGACTTCAAACAACACCTTGCCGAATACCAGTAAATATTTCATATTTTTAAAAATGTTTTTCAAACATTTACCATTTAAGAATGTGGTTTATCAAGTAATCATTACTTACCACTCTTTTCTTGAGATCCTAAGCTTAGAGAATAATATATTTCAGAAGTTAAATCTTTTTAAAGATATGAGACCCATTTTATTTTCAGAATGTATATCATTTCAATTCAATTTTTGACATTTCTTAAACATGATAATATTCGTTTCGTTTCACCTTGTAAAATACGATTAAATAACTTCATTGCTCAATTTATTTTTACCGTATTAAGAGCTGAGGAAATTTTTAGAGGTTTTAAAATCATAGAAATTTTTTTCATAATATATCCGTTCATCTTTACACTAGGTGTTATGAATTGAAGCTCTGTTGTTTCTTTTAATTTTCTTTCATATAATTAAATACCTTTCTCAGTAAATAATTCTTAAATTAACATTCCATGTTCTTACGTGTACTACGTTTAAGGAGTCTGGAGTTGCCGCATGTATCTCTTCAATGATGTATTTTAATCTCTTCTTTTCAACTCGTTTTAAAAAGAAACCTTATTTAATTATTTTCGTTTCTGAAAAAATATTTTCAATTAAATAAAGTTAAATTTTGTAAATAAAATTATTACGTAATATTCCAAACATTAAAAATTATATTAAGATATGCAATGTCATAAATAAACCATTTTTACAAATTTAAAATATTTTTAAATTTAATTAGTTTAAAATTTAGAGAACTTAATACTGCATTACACTGGATGTATTTAATTCGAAACCTAAAATAATTAATTTTCTTACTCAAGAAACAAAAGATCCAATAAAAACATCTCTGTATTGGATCAGCACGAAATATAATATAATAAAATAATTACTCAGTATTTTCTATTGTCAAAATTAAATTGTAATATGCAAAGTCGTTAATAAACCATTTGATGAAAACTAAATTAAATTTTATTAAATTTAATTAGTTTTTTTAAAATTGGCATTCGATTCATTCAAAAAGTATTTATTATGAGAAAATTAAATAAATAAATTTAATTTCTAGAGGTTTTTCATTAATTTAAAATATCTTCCTTGCATAATGATAGATTTTATGTCAAAAAAGTGTTTTAAATTGCGAATGTGTAGGTGGGCAGAATATAAACGCAGTATAATTAGGTACATGTGTCCAATAAAATATTCTTCTAAAAACGAATCTAACTCTTCTTAATCTTGGAAATAACATTTATTTAATGCTAATTATTAAATAAGAAATTAAAATGGGAAAAAGTCATTGAGCAAATCTTCTGCTATGGCACACAGACACTTCTACTATTAAGCAAAGATTATCCCAGTGTTACCGAAGTTTGCTCAATTGGCAACATGATTGTTTCTATGACTCTTGGTTTTGAATTTGATCTTATATTAGAATTTCTTTATCATCAGTTGTCTTAAAAGTAAATTATTTTAATATCTTTATCAATGTGTTTAAAAATACTTAATTTCTAAACTCTTAAAGATGTATTCATTTATTAGACTATTAAGATAAAGCTATTTTTTTTCAAATTTTCTTTCAGCACTTGTGCCAGCAATAGCTTTTACAAATTGTCTTGTGTTTGCAAGTCAGCTGCGGTAACAAGGGCAGTCCATTTTAGATGAGGGTTAGGAATGTAGTGAATTGAAGATTTTTAGGTGGTGTCCACTTTATTGTGAAGGGGTGCCGGAAGCCAGATGTGATCCCTTTCTTCTGGTTTCCCCTTCTGGCTGTAGAAAATGGAATATGCTTGTTTTTTCACTCATCAAAGTGGACAGTGAAAGTTCGAGTGAGCTGTGGTTGTTTTAGAATGATAATATCGTCCTGGAACCGTATATTGTCCTGTTCTTGACGGACAAATTTCAAGTTATTACCGAAATCTGGTATATTTGATATTTACTTCTTCCTGTAATGTGTATTTTAATATCTAAATAATTTCTATTGTAATATATAAAAGCTATTTAATACAATTTTTGAATTTTTTTTAATATTCAGCTGCTATTAATTAAATAATTTTTATATTATAGTTCTTAATTTCTTGTCCATGCATTTATAATGGATAAAGCTGTAATTTTATGCATATTAAAAATGCATTTCATAAGTTAAAAGCACCTGTTCTAGTCTGTTCAAATATTACCTTATTTATAGAGCTTAATCATTGAATTTAAGTTTCAGATTCATTGAAAAATATCAAAGTATTTAATCAGCAGGAAATATATATATAATCCTGTCAAAAATTTTTAATCTGAATATAAATTTGTGAGTAAAAATTAACAACTAATTATAAATTATGGAAATTTTTCAGTAACTCAAAATATTTGTTAGTTTTTATGTAAAACACTAGGTTTAGGTTCAAAAAAGTGTTTTAAATTACCAATGTCCATCCGTACAGAATATAAAAGCATTGTAGATTGGTGCTAAAAATATATTTCTGAAGTAAATCGAACACATCTTAAGCTTGGAAATGAATTTATTTAATACATTTAAAGAATAGAATTAGGTAAAAATGCTAAGAGCAACATTTACAACCATCTTCACCACACACAACGCCACAAAGATCCTTTTACTACACATTCTATAATTATCCTTAATACATTTACAGTAAGACTGTATAATGAAATTAGGTGCATTTAAGGGGCACCCGGTGTTTCTCATTTTACTTATGCGAGCATTACAGCAATGTTTTTGAAGTTTGCTCAGTTTCAAACATAAAATGCGTACACACCTGCTGGATGTCAATTTAATATTATATTACATTTTTTTATCACTTGTCTTAAAGTTAACTATTTTAATTTATATTTGGATATGCATAAAAAAACTTAATTTCTTAATGCTTAAATATTTATTTATTAGAACTATTAAGATAAAGCTAAGTTTTTTCAAATTTACTTTCAGAACCATTATTATTTACTTCAAGTATAGCTTTTGCGAATTTCCTACCATTTGCAGGTTGCTTTTGTAACAATAGGTGACAATTTATGATAAAGATTACGAATGTAGTGAATAGATGATTTTTAGGGCAGTATCCAATTTATTGTGAAGGGATTTAGGAAGTCAAGTGGGGTCCCTTTCTTCTGTCTCCCCTGTGGAAGATGGAATGCTCTTTTGTCCACTCAACAAAGACCGGTTTTCGAGGATGTTTGACAGCAATGCGGTTTTGTGCACGATGCCACACCGGGACAATGCGAGCCACCAATTGCAGTTCTAGAAGGAAAATGTCCTGTTTGTAGAATACGTTGTTGCATGCTTGACGGACCAGCATTACCACGTTACCGGAATTTAACAAAGCTGAATCTTATATTTGGTAATTACCAGTTCTTGTAATTTGTATTTTGATATCTAAGTAATTCTAATGTGAAATCTAAAACTAATTAATACAATTATAACAAACTTTTTTTAAATTCAATTTCTCTGAATTTAATACATTTTACATAATTATTTTGAATTTCTTGTCAATCCTTTTATAATAGATAAAACTGCTCATTTATACAAATTAAAAGATGCTTCTTATAATATAAAAGCACCTATTCTACTCTGTGCAATAACTATCTGATTTACAAACCCTAATCATTTCATTTTTGTTTTCCTTACTTCTAGACAAATTTTAATAATCCTAAAATAACAGCTTTAGGATAGTGTGGAAATTTTGAAAATAATCAGACAAAAATAAGATTCGCTATAAAAGATTTATTATTTTTAGTTTAGGAAAGCATGTTTTGAGTTAAAAATAACCAGAATTTTTTTTTTTACTAACTGTTCTTAATTTTTAGTATGTTTGTAAATATTTAGATTTTTTGTTGGGGTACCATTTTTTTTTTGAAGTTGAATGAATGAAATTAACTTTCTTTTTACCATTGCTTACAATAGCATTTTTATCAGATTTTTTTATAAATATGGCTTCATAGATTTTTTATATTTTTATTTATTTATTTATTTATTTATTTATTTTATTTATTTTTTTTGCTTATTTAACGCCCAACACTTGCAAGAATAAATAATGTGACCTCCATAAACAGCAATAAGTTATTGGATAAGTTATTTCATTGTTCTTTTTATAGCACATCAGGTATGATAAGGTATAGTACTTCGATTGGTAATAGGAGTGAAAAATTTAACCCTTTGCCATAAATGACAACTCAAAAATGTATCGAAAAACTCCTGCTTTTTTATTATTTCTCCCGATTTTATGATAAAAAATGAAAATATACTGATTTTTGGTACTTTCAGTGAAAAAATCAAAAAGAAATGAAGTTTAAGTTTGAAAAATTGTTTTAAATTACCAATGTCCATCCGTACAGAATATAAAAGCAATCTAGATAGGTGCAAAAACATTCTTCTTGAATGAATCGAACACATCTTAAGGTTGGAAATAAATAAATTTAATACATTTAAAAAATAAAACTAGGCAAAAATGCTATGAGCAACAAATAAACCCTCTTCACAACGCGATAAATATCCTCTTACTACATCTTATATAATTATATTTAATACATTTACAGTAATTTATATATAGAAATTAGGTACATTTCAATTAACCTTACGTTTCTCTTTAGTAATTTTACATATGCAAACATTATAGAAATGTATTCGAAGTTTGCTCAGTTGCAAACATAAAATGTTTATTCGGTTCCTGGTTTTCTCAATTTAATATTAAATTAAAATAAAACTTGTCTTCCTTGTCTTACGTGTAAATTATTTGAATTTAGATTTGTGAGTGGATATGCTCACAAAAATTTAATTTCTTAATGTTTAAATATTTATTTATTAGACTATTAAAATAAAGCTAATTTTTTTAAAATTTACTTTCATAACGATTATTAATTACCAGTAATGTTTACTTCAAGTAAAGCTTTCGCGAATTACCTGCCATTTGCGTCGCCCAACTAGTCAAGTGGTCAGCGTGCCTGACTGCAGATAAGGATATACTGGGTTCGAATCCCGGTTTGGGCATGGATGTGTTTTCTCTCTCTCTATCCAGCCTTTGTCCTTTCCTTGTATGAATGAAGTGGAAATGGTTGCCTACCCTTTAAACTGGTACCGATGGCATGTGTGTAGAGCAAAGTCGTACTTTCACCTTCAGGGTGCTCTGATGAAAACGAAATACGCTCCCAATTGACTTAAATTCGCATAGCCAAGGCATAGAAAGCTTGGCTTGTCCAAGAGTCATTAGAAACAACAACAACATCCTGCCATTTGCAGGTTGCTGTTGTAATTGCTGTCCATTTAGGATAAAGGTTACGATTGCAGTGAAATCTTTTTATTCAAATAAAATAGTAAGTTATTTCGATTTTGAAAAAGTTATCTTTCATGAATTACGAAAGAAATCTATCAAAACGTGATTCTTAGAAATATTTCTGATTTTTAATAATGTAAAAAAAGCGCAATTAACAAATAATTTTATGTTTCCAATATCTGTAATGGCATTGTGTATGTTCAAAGACTGTATATCGTTGTTTTGACATTCGAAAAGTAAATATTAAAGATAATTTTTAAGAGATGTATGTTTTCTACTTTCTAATATTTGAGTATTGGTGAAATTGGATCTCAGTTGTTGACTTCATAAATTAAACTGCTTCATATCATACACTGCTGGACAATTGCTAAGGACGGATTACAAATTGCAATGTAGCATAACATTAAACGAGACATGAGGCCTAGTAGGATAAAATACAATTGCCACACTGTTCAGACATTAGAATAAAGAATATTTATTGTTCTGGAAAGTACAAAAGCTGTGAAACATCTTAAAGAATTTGACTAAAAACAGGACTTTTTGAAATCGCAATTGGTCATTTGTTTTACGTGATTTTGCTGTAAATATTTGCAGGGAATCAAAAAAGACATTAATGTCTGCTTAGACATTAATGTACTTTGGCTTTAGCTCTAAATTTAAAATGTGAAATAACTCCAAATGTAATTTAATTAAAAGCGTAAACATTTCATCAACATTTTACAAGTTGGCTGTACCAGAACTTCACTAGAGAAGTCATGATGGTAATGAAACCGTACTAATTATGACATTCTTTTATAATTAGAGAGCTCTCGTTAACTTCCATAATGAAAGATATTTAAAAACTATTCAAAATTTATCATTTCAGAATTTTTGTTCTGCACACGAAAATGAAAACCGAGCAGAAAATTTTGAGAAGCCACAAGATGTGCACTCGATTTTTATCGAAATCAACAAGAAGAGAAAAATATGCATCGTTAAAAATTGAAGATGAATGTAAAAAAACTAAGCAGAAAGTTTCTTTAAAAATTAAATCAAGGAAAACTAAAATATTAATGGAAGAAATTAAAAAAGAGGCCGCAGAGAAAATTTCAATAGCAAGTGAAGAAGAACCTTCTAAAATTAATGGCAAATTAACAAATTATACAGGACAGGAAACTGTTTATAACTCATCCCCATCAAATGACAATTTAATAAATTTAACACACTGTAGTGATAGTTGCCCTAACAATTGCGGCGAAATGCATAACCTTAATTTATTATGTATGGTTGTATTTTTACGTGACCATAAAATTTGATTTTTAAATTCAGTTGAATGATGATTGTATAAGGATGAAATATACTGCACTGAGTGATTTTTTAATGAATGCAATATATTATGACATTAAATCTATATAGATTTCTATTTGAGACAAACTATAAAATTAAGAGTTAAAATTGAATAATAAAAAGAGAGATATAGAGTGAATTATTTTCATATTTTCTATAATTTCTCTGTGAGCCTTAACTTGCTTTTTTATTCTTTAAGAAAGTTAAAATTATAAGCTTATAAAATAATTTAGACGGATCGTACTTAAATTCATTATCAGGAATTTTCAAAAAATTCACTCATTCTCTCTTCAGACTAAATCAGTATATTATTCAAGTCAATTTTTTATTATATTACACGTCAATTAGTTCAGGTCAGCTGCAAAATTAATTACACTTATCTGTGATTTTTTTAAGCTATATTTTTATATACTGGCTAGTGCAATTTTTGAACCAAAGTGCAATAATAAGTGTAAATAGTATATAATATACTTAAACATTTTTTCGGGTGATATTTTATTCTCAATGAATAATTCTAGAATTGTGTCAAATACTTTCTACATTTTTATACAGTATTTTATTTTTTAATTTTTATCGTTATCCAGAAAAAATCCTGTGAAATTTATTTAGCCACGCAAACAATGCAGTTTACAGCACACATATAAAGTTTTTAAGTTAATTTATGTTGATAAATTATAAATTATGAAATTGAATTTATGTTTGTAATTGCTCCGGTTTTCGAGTCATTTTTTTGTTTTGTGATAAAACTGTGATTTTTATAAATGTATATAGATATTGTTTTTATTTTTACCATTTATTATGCATATTTTTATCAGAAGAATATATTGAAAAATGTAAACTTCAAATTGCTGACAAATCTTTTGTTTTCATAATTGATTCTATCTTACATTTAACGATTGTTATGTTAAAATGTTGCAATCACACAAGATTGTAAAAGTAATTTCTATTTCTAATCCATTTCTTAAAAGGGAACAGAAATTTTTCAAATGAATTTATTATTTTTTAAATCTATATTAATTATTCTTTTAATGGTAAAAGTTCTTTGAACAATTCTCATTTGAATTGTTTTGTTTATTCTTTTAAAATAATTGTAATGCATATTTGAATTCTGCAATTAAAATATTTATTTGTATTAAACAATTAATTAATATTCTACGTTAAATGTTGTATGACACATTTTAATGTAGTTTTTTAGTTGACGTATTGAATTCAGGTCGTTCCATCAAATTAATGTAAACACTTTAGTTTTATAACTTGTACTTGTTTCTTTAATTTTTTATATCCACGTAATTTTTTTATCAAATCTGTTATATTTGTAAAACTTTGTTTTGTTAGTAGTTATTGCATTTTATACCTGAATTCAATTAATCATATATTAATAAAATATTAAACTATAATTTGGCCTCATGTATTATAGTAAATATGTTAGATATGTTGAAAAGAAAAAATTTATAAGTAATTCAACTATTCAAAAGAACAGTGATTTTTTTGGAATATAAAAATTAAAGATTACTTTTATGATCATATTGTATATAAACTAAAACATTGTTTGTAAAATTTAGTGATTATGTATAGCATTGTTTCTCAATTTTTCATTTAGTTCTGTTTGTTCATATTTTTAGAGTAAGAAAAAGACAGTAGACATTTTAAAAATTGATTTATTTTTGATAAACACGAAATTAAATCTGTTAAATCCAAATTAATACGAAATTTATACTTGTAAATAAATGATGAACTATACGAAGTTTTCTATGTTAATAATTTTAAGTCAATTAAAGTAAATAGCTGTATATACTGGTGTTAAAGTGTGTGATAATAAATCGATTATCGGTATGTCTTTCAGCATTTTCACTTATTTTAAATTTACAGTTTCTTTTGCTTTATATTGGTAAAAGTATGAAAAAAAAGTTTTAGCGTAATTTTTTTTATTCTGAAAAAAAAAAAAAATTACAGCACGAAAAAAGAATTTTTTAATGAATTACTTAAGAAGCACATAAAAACAGATGTCTCAATTAAACTAGCTCTCCAAAAGAAGGCAGTGAATTACCCCACTCAGACCAATTTAGATTTATTCTTTTTTCCTTTTTTG